>OZ038519.1:19815975-19883475 GCA_964036315.1 Acanthosepion esculentum
CATTCAATTAGAATGGAGCAAAAACAGCATCATGTTTAGATGTAAAAGAGTCTATCTTTTTCAATTACTTTAAAGTACTTTCATTATAAAACATTTTGAATTAATGGAGTTACTGATATTACAGAAGTAGTCTGTATTTATTCAGTCAAAGTTAGCTCAGGACATGAAGGGGTAAAACAGACAACATGAAGATCCACTTCAGACCACAATTCTTTTGGAGTTTTTGAAATTCAATTTGTCAGTGTGCTACCATGGATGTAAAAGAGGATGCATTTATAAAGCAATTGTTATGTTTGACGGAACTGGTTGAAAGATCAACGAAAAATAAGAAATATCACCATTTTTCGCTATTTACACGGATTTTCACGATATGGGTGGACTCAATTATCAAGTTAAATGACTGTTAAACAATCAACTTATTGTTGGCTACAATTGAGTGAAGTTTGTATTAGATTGCTTGAAAATTGAGGGAGTTTTTAGTTTAAAATTTGTGTTGAAATCAATTTGTGTTGAAATTGATTTTCCGTTTTTCACAGTTTTTCACTAAACGTAGTGGCATAGAAATAAAAATGAGATATCATTGAGTTCATCATGATGTAAGTAACCTACATACGATGTTTGAATGAAAAAAAGTTGAATTTATCGATTTTTGATTGGCTTTATCGATTATTGATTTTTAAAATATTGTTGATTTTTTATGCTAAGAAACTATCTCTTACATTGTACAATGTATATATGCCAACTTTTGGCCCAAATTGGTTGGATGGATCCCAAGTGAAAAGGTATCACACTGACAGACAGACATCCTCTGTTTTATATATACAATAGATTACTATTTATAATATTTTAGTTTGGGATTAGTTTATGTATTTTATATTTTAAATAATAGAATGTTTTGAATTTGACTGTTTTCTTTTAATTTTTAAAAACTATTTTATAGTCACTTATGTTGGCTTGAGAAAGAAGTAATTCTTTCAAGAACAGAAATATTTGAAAAAAATGGTGAGCAACTTTATATTTTAGTAAGATTTGATAGAATTTTTCATCTAAGTAACTTACTTTCTCTTTTTATAAGTGCAGTATTTTTTAGATTGAAGTTATGGTTGAACTTATTTCTATGTATGACTAATGCATTTGATAAATTATTGTGTATAAGATTCCTTTTGTGTTCATAGATGGCTATATATATAAAAAATTGAATATTTAGATTTTCAGCTATTGTAATAGTGTTATGGGATTAACAGTTATCAGTATAGAAAAATTTCCATTTGAAAATTTAGTTACTGTATTTAAATAAGTATTAATAAGTGTACACTAATACTGTATTTAATAAGTGTTTATGGATATATATTCTGCCAATAATACAGTACTTTTGTCTGACCCTGAGGAGCAACATCACAATGCTTTTAGTAACAGTTACTTTTTATTTATTGATAATTATAATATATATATATAAATATATATATATATATATATATATATATATATATATATTATTATCTATAAATAAAAAGTAAATGTTACTAAAAGAGATTTTAAGTAACTGTTACTAAAAGAGATTTTAAGTAACTGTTACTAAAAGAGATTTTTCTTCCAGTTGTAAATTTTTTCTTTAAAATTAAATTTTTCCTTCAAAATTAAATTAATTTTTTTATGGTTTAATGCTATATATATATATATATATATGTATATATATATATATATATATATATAGCATTAAACCAAAAAAAAAGTTGTAAATTTTTTCTTTGAAATTAAATTTTTCCTTCAAAATTAAATTGATTTTTTTCCTTCAAAATTAAATTAATTTTTTTATGGTTTAATGCTATATATATATATAAATTAATATTTTTTATTAAAAAATTAATTTAATTTTGAAGAAAAAATTTAATTTCAAAGAAAAAATTTACAACTGGAAGAAAACTCTACAGCTGAAAAAATGAAAGATTTAAACAAAAGCAAAAATTTCATGAATGTGTGCGTGTAAAAGACCATTAAATTCATGAATATGCACATGTACAAAACAGAATGAAAAAGAAGATTGAAAAAGACACAGAACAAACTGAAAAAAATTGGAAAATACCATTTAAAACCAGAAGCCCCTGAAGACTGGAAATTTTAACAAGAAACTTTGAAGTCGGGAAAAAAATTGATAATTAAAAGTTAAGCAATCTTTTCATGTATTATTATATATATATATATATATATATATATATATATATAAAAGTGGACATGGAAGTCAGCACTTAGAGGCGACAGTCTGTTTCATGCTAGTGCAATCGTCAGGCGACTAGTGCTGTTATTTTTCTCGGCTATCAGAAAAAACCACAAATTCAACAAACAGATTTAATCAATGACAAATAAACAAATATATAAGATAAAAAATAAAAATGAAAATAAATAAAAACAAGCAAAACAATTTGACCCAAATAAATAAGCGAACAAGCGATTTCCGGTAATGACGGCCATTATAGACTACCAACAATAAGCTATATAAACAAATTTTTACTACGTTAACCAAAAACACCGATCAAAATAAAAGAATAAATAAATAAATATATAAGATAAAAAATAAAAATAAAAATAAAAAAACAAACAAAAAACAAGCAAAACAATTTGACATAAATAAATAAACAAATAAGCCACTTCCGGAAAAAGTAACCGCCAAAATAGACTACCCATAATGCACCACTGACCCTTATATAAATAGCCGAGAAAAATAACAGCACTAGTCGCCTGACGATTGCACTAGCATGAAACAGACTGTCGCCTCTAAGTGCTGACTTCCATGTCCACTTTTATATTTACACACGCTCTATCTCTGATATTGAGCACTTTACCCCATAAATATAGCACACTTTAAGACTATATTTCTGCATATATATATATATATATATATATATATATATATATATATATATATATAGCTAGATAGTTATGTGCAGTCCAAAAGGCATGCAAGTATTCTCCCTATTTCTGCTAAATGTTTTGTATTATGCCACTTCCGAGTGAGTAAAAATGTATTAAAGAGCATGTAGAGGTTTTCATTTTTAGGAAAAGTGTAAAGGAAAAACGAATAAGGTTGTGCAAAATATAACAATTTTCTTGAATAAATTTGATCACAAAATTTTTAATTTTGTCCTTGATGTTGCACACTTGGAAAATATATACATAATGTATGAGATAATGATATATAAATTTTTTATATATCAAAAACAGTTTTAGGAGAAAAAAGTATGACCAAGTGGAAAAAAACTTTTGTGTGATGCATTTCCTCCTTTAGGACGTCATCAAATTAAGTTTACGTTTATGTTGATGTGATTACACATGTGCATGAAAGAGAGGGGACACTGAAATTTTAAATTTAAAAATATTTTTTTGGTGAGGGTAGGAGTATATAATCCAGCTGATTTTATTAAGATACATTTTTTGTTTATGTTTCCATCACTCTTGTTAGTAAATATCCCACATTATGATTATAGCAGATCTTTCAATAAACATTATAAGATTTATAAACATTATAAGATTTATAAACATTATAAGATTTATAAACATTATAAGATTTAAAGATTATAAACATTATAAGAATTTGGACACAAATTTTCTGTGGATGATCTAGCAATCTATATAATACATGTGAGTCTTTAAAAAAAAATGGAGATAGTAGTTTTTGTGAAGAGATAACTGAACAGGAAATAAAAGTTATCTTTTTTGGTGAAAAAATAAAAATCCAAAAATTTGTATGGATATGCAGTAGTGAACGTCTTGAAAAACAGGAAAAGAATCCATCTATTTTTTTCTTCTTCCTCCTTATCATGTGTATCTTACATTTTTGTTTTGATGTATTTTTAAACACCCGACTTTGTGTATAAAAATAATTTTAATTCTTAAGTATGCAGGTGGAACCGTTTTGATAGCAGACGCAGAACAGAAACTACAAGAATTCTTACAGTGAAGCAAATTAAGAGAAAAGGACAAAGTATCAATTGCAAGAAGAGAGAAAGCATGGTCGTGAGCAAAAGGAACACTGATAACATGCAAATTAGAAAATGGAGATAGCAAAGTCAAACAAGTACAATTTAAATGTTTGACCGTACAAAACCTAAGTAGAATTTTACAAACCAGGAAAATTTGGTTAGAAACAAAGAAAAGAGTACTGATCTGTTATGTAATATCAGTCCTCCTGTATGGCAGCGAATGCTTGACAATCTCCTCACAGATGAAGAAGAGACTTAAAGCAACAGAAACAAAGAAATGAGTACTGATCTGTTATGTAATATCAGTCCTCCTGTATGGCAGCGAATGCTTGACAATCTCCTCACAGATGAAGAAGAGACTTAAAGCAACAGAAACAAAGAAATGAGTACTGAACTGTTATGTAATATAAGGTCATCCTATATGACAGTGAATGCTGGACAATCTCTTCACAGATCAAGAAGTGACTTGAAGCAACAGAAACAAAAGAAAGAGTACTGAACTGTTATGTGATATCAGTCCTCCTATATGACAGTGAATGCTGGACAGTCTCCTCATGGATGAAGAAGAGACTTGAAGCAACAGAAATCTAGTTCTACAGAAGGATGCTGAGAACAATATGGACTGAACATGTGAGGACAATTATACTTAACATCAGAAAGAGAGTTGAAATTTCTAGGGTATATAATGAGACAAGAGGGCTTGGAAAAATTGCCACTCGCAGGACATGATGAAGGCAAGTGTGACAGGGGAAAACGGCACATAACATTTCTAATGAGCCTGATTAAATGGATTTCAGAACAGGGATTAGCAGAGATAATAAAAAGACAAAACTTAGTAAGAGATACAAAGGACAGGAAATTGCGGAGAGCCATGATCACCTATATTATGAAGAAAAATGTCACATAGAAGAAGTGTGTTAGTTGAAAGGTATTAAAATTTAATTAACTTTATTATTATAGATGTTAGAAAGATAAAACTTTGCAACAGGATAATTTGATATAAGTTTTAAATGATGTACAAATTATATCTTTTGTATAAACTATAAGTTGACTAAATTCTGCTTTAAGTGAATTTCTTCTTACAGGGATCATTATGTTTCATTAATAATCTATATAAATGAAGTGCAGTGTATGTGTGTCTGTCCATCCATTTTTTGATCTTGGTGAATCATAAACAACCTGAAGTAACAGGTAGTAAGTACTGTAGTTACACATGATTAAATATTAAATAAATAACTCATTTAAAGTTAAATTTAAATATCAAATGGAGGGAAAGATTTAAAAATCAATTCTTTATTAAAGGTTTAACTTTAATTTCACTTTTAATTGCAATTGCAATTGATATTGTCTAATTAAACTGTAATTAAAACTTAAGTAGGGCACAGTACATTTCTCATGTTTTTTGTTTCTTTTTCTAGTATGCATAGTGTGATGTATTTGAAATATTACATAGCTCAGGTTCCAAATTTTTTTTAAGTGTGACTTTATGTGAAGGAGTCATAAGAAATGGTGATTTTAAAAGAAAATAAAAATTGCATGCAAAATAAATGTAAACAAACTACGGAGATCGGTTGCGTATATGAAGAAAGATTTTGCCGAATTAAGGTGTTGAATAAAGATAAAATAATTTTATTATTTCTAAATTCTTATAACTTTTATGTTCATAGGATGCTGAAGGTAAAAGGCCAGAGGGCCAAAAACCCTCCACAGAAGTCCAATCTAAAGTCCAACTGAAGGGATGCTTCTGGGTTAGTAGTTAATAAAAATAAGTTTTATTTTGTTTCAAGTTTGTCCACTTATAAAATCTGTTTCAATGATGTGACTTTTATAATTTAAGAGAATAGAATTTGTTTCATCAAATTTATAATTTATATAAATTTTTTATAATTATTCATGGCAGTGCAGAAGGAAGAGGGAAAGAGAAAAGTGGAAGGAATAGTGAAAGAAAGAGTGAAAGGGAAAGTGTAAGGAAGAGTGAAAGGGAAAAGTAGAAAAGAGTGAAGAAAGAGTGAAAGGGAAAAGTAGAAAGAAGAGTAAAAAAGAAAAGTGAAGGAGAAAAATTGAAGGGAAAAGTGGAAGGAAAAGTGTAAGGAAGAGTGAAAGGGAAAAGTAGAGGGAAGAGTGAAAGAAAGAGGGAAAGGGAAAAGTAAAGGGAAGAGTGAAAGAAAGAGTGAAAGAAAAAAGTAGAGGGAAGAGTGAAAGAAAGAGTGAAAGGGAAAAGTAGAGGGAAGAGTGAAAGAAAGAGTGAAAGGGAAAAGTAGAGGGAAGAGTGAAAGAAAGAGGGAAAGGGAAAAGTAGAGGGAAGAGTGAAAGAAAGAGTGAAAGGGAAAAGTAGAGGGAAGAGTGAAAGAAAGAGTGAAAGGGAAAAGTAGAGGGAAGAGTGAAAGAAAGAGGGAAAGGGAAAAGTAGAGGGAAGAGTGAAAGAAAGAGGGAAAGGGAAAAGTAGAGGGAAGAGTGAAAGAAAGAGGGAAAGGGAAAAGTAGAGGGAAGAGTGAAAGAAAGAGTGAAAGGGAAAAGTAGAGGGAAGAGTGAAAGAAAGAGGGAAAGGGAAAAGTAGAGGGAAGAGTGAAAGAAAGAGGGAAAGGGAAAAGTAGAGGGAAGAGTGAAAGAAAGAGTGAAAGGGAAAAGTAGAGGGAAGAGTGAAAGAAAGAGGGAAAGGGAAAAGTAGAGGGAAGAGTGAAAGAAAGAGTGAAAGGGAAAAGTAGAGGGAAGAGTGAAAGAAAGAGTGAAAGGGAAAAGTAGAGGGAAGAGTGAAAGAAAGAGTGAAAGGGAAAAGTAGAGGGAAGAGTGAAAGAAAGAGTGAAAGGGAAAAGTAGAGGGAAGAGTGAAAGAAAGAGGGAAAGGGAAAAGTAGAGGGAAGAGTGAAAGAAAGAGTGAAAGGGAAAAGTAGAGGGAAGAGTGAAAGAAAGAGGGAAAGGGAAAAGTAGAGGGAAGAGTGAAAGAAAGAGGGAAAGGGAAAAGTAGAGGGAAGAGTGAAAGAAAGAGTGAAAGGGAAAAGTAGAGGGAAGAGTGAAAGAAAGAGGGAAAGGGAAAAGTAGAGGGAAGAGTGAAAGAAAGAGGGAAAGGGAAAAGTAGAGGGAAGAGTGAAAGAAAGAGTGAAAGGGAAAAGTAGAGGGAAGAGTGAAAGAAAGAGGGAAAGGGAAAAGTAGAGGGAAGAGTGAAAGAAAGAGGGAAAGGGAAAAGTAGAGGGAAGAGTGAAAGAAAGAGTGAAAGGGAAAAGTAGAGGGAAGAGTGAAAGAAAGAGTGAAAGGGAAAAGTAGAGGGAAGAGTGAAAGAAAGAGGGAAAGGGAAAAGTAGAGGGAAGAGTGAAAGAAAGAGTGAAAGGGAAAAGTAGAGGGAAGAGTGAAAGAAAGAGGGAAAGGGAAAAGTAGAGGGAAGAGTGAAAGAAAGAGGGAAAGGGAAAAGTAGAGGGAAGAGTGAAAGAAAGAGTGAAAGGGAAAAGTAGAGGGAAGAGTGAAAGAAAGAGTGAAAGGGAAAAGTAGAGGGAAGAGTGAAAGAAAGAGTGAAAGGGAAAAGTAGAGGGAAGAGTGAAAGAAAGAGGGAAAGGGAAAAGTAGAGGGAAGAGTGAAAGAAAGAGGGAAAGGGAAAAGTAGAGGGAAGAGTGAAAGAAAGAGGGAAAGGGAAAAGTAGAGGGAAGAGTGAAAGAAAGAGGGAAAGGGAAAAGTAGAGGGAAGAGTGAAAGAAAGAGGGAAAGGGAAAAGTGCAAGGGAAAATGAAAAGAGGAGTAAAAAAGAGGGAAATAAGTAAAGTATTTATTTAATTTATTATTATTTAATAAAGATTTAAATAAATAAATTAAAAATTTGTTTTTATTCCACATATTAAGTTCAATTAAAATTTATCAAATCAATAATAAATAATCAAAATATATTTTCAAACAACAAAAATATACATTTAGTTTTGTTTTCCTTTTTTGTTTACAACTGTTTATGTGGGACGTATCACTTGAACAAATTTTAATAAAACTAGAGAAAAAAGAGTGAGAGTGATGGACTTTATGTCCACAGTACCTTAGATTGGCTCCATGGAATTTCCACCGGTACTGCTAGTTCCCTAAATTCTGTTTGGGTATACAAATTTTGCATTACAAAGCATTTTTTCTTTTAATTTTAAGTTTCCTTGTTTTAACTGTAAATTTAAGTCTAAGTAATTGCAAGGACAGACGTTCAGACAAGATCATAGTGTTATGACAAGCAATGAGTTTATGCTAAGTAATGTTGGACCAACCAAAGCTAGGAGGAAAAAAAAAATAGCATTGCTGTCCATCGTTGCACATGTAATTGCAATATGGCTGTCCTCCCTAATAATGGATACTGACCTGGAATATGGCCGCCATTTTGCTTTTGAGAAAAGAAGAAAATATGAATTGACTTTAAATAAGGAATTTTATACTTTTTGTTGATTTTTTTTTTTCAGAATTTTTTATATTTTCATTGGAATCACTGCAATATTGCTGTTTTTTTTATCATGGTTTCCTGTTAACTGGGACAAGAAACAGCTTGTATGTTTTAACGTCCCCAAAACAAAACTGCTATTCTTTAATCATTATAGAGAACCATTTCTGCCCTGATTCAGCATGGCTGATGGTAACCTTGAGGAAAGCAACTCACTGTGCGCCTTCTTGCTTTCATGATTTCCAGTGACGTGAAGTGGAGTGTTTATATTGAATCAATTATTAGGCCTGCTTTTAAGAAACTTGGTTCATAAAGTCATGCCAGACATTTTTTCTTGACAGAATCCATCTTGCACATTTATAAATTTACCATTCATCCATGAATATCTGGCTTGGTGCACCTGCTATATATCTCAAAACTCTTGACAAAATTCAAAGAAGGGTCTGTGATGTTATCAATCCTGATCTGGCATCTCAACTTCAGTCACTTTCCCACTGCTGTGACATGGTTTCCCCTTCTCTCTTTTCTATAAATATTTTCATGGCAGTTGTTCTGATGAGCTCTACTACTTGGTATCCCGACCATACTAGATTGGCAAGTAGGTCTCATTATTTTATTGTTGTAAAAGCTAGAGGTATACGCAAGTTTCTTTTCTCACTTCTGGAACTCTCTTCCAGTTGCTAGTTTTCCTGCCACCTACAATCTTCAAAAATTGAAATGCAACATCAATCACCAACTTCTGTCTTCCTGAAGCAGTTCTTTTACTGTCCTTTCTTCTCATTAGATTTTTCTCATTCTCTTCCACTCCTATTAACCTCTCACATCTTAGTGGCATTATCACCTTGCTTGGGGTGAAATGTTTAAAAAAAATTACTTTCAGCTTAATTTTGTTTTATTTGCTTTGTCTCACAACTTTATTCAGATCATTGTTTTACAATCACCAGATCAGAAATAAAAGAGAAACTAAACTATGGTGAAAATAAGAACACACATCTATTTTGCCTCAGTTGAATGCACTGGTTGTTTTATCCAACTAAACCAGAAGAATTCAATGGCTTTACAGAAGATCAAATATAACCTATAACACATCATTCTATGAATTTTTTACTTTTAATTTACTTTCATATTCATTTTTTTATTTTTAGTAATTACTTTCATTTTTATTTTGGATTAGATGAAGTATTGGCAGACATTATTTTAATATCTGTCTATATTTCTGAGATGAGGTATTATGTACACTAATTACATTATTCGGACAATTGTCCTCATCTTTGTCACATTATTTATTACAACGTTTCAGCCGTTGTATGCTCTGGCCTTCTTCAGGTGGTTGGAATGTCAAACTGAACCCTTTATTTCACTCACTGGGGTAGACTGTTCTAATTCCATGTGCCAGGTTTAATGGATGTCAGTTATCAGTTATCTCCTGGTAATTTTTCCCTCTGAAAGTTCTCCATTGCTTTAACCGGGTATTGAACTCACACTCTTTTGGTCCTGTCACTGGATCTAACCAACACCTTTATCCACTGTGCCATGTGTCGTTGAGGACCTCTGTATAAGAATTTCTGGGTATTATAAATTATTGGGTATTATGGTTGGAATGTCAAACTGAACCCTTTATTTCACTCACTGGAGTAGACTGTTCTAATTCCATGTGCCAGGTTTAATGGATGTCAGTTATCTCCTGTTAATTCCCCTCTCCAAGTTCTCCACTGTCTTAACCAGGTATTGAACTCACACTGTCACTGGTTCTAACCAAGGCCTTTATCCACTGTGCCATGTGTCCTTGGCACAGTGGATAAAGGCGTTGGCTAGATCCAGTGACAGGCTCCAAAGAGTGTGAGTTCAATACCCAGTTAAGGCAGCGGAGAACTTGGAGAGGGGAATTAACAGGAGATAACTGACATCCATTAAACATGGCACATGGAATTAGAACAGTCTACTCCAGTGAGTGAAATAAAGGGTTCAGTTTGACATTCCAACCACCTGAAGAAGGCCAGAGCATACAAGGCTGAAATGTTGTAATAAATAATGCGACAAAGATGAGGACAATAGTCTGAATTATTTTAATGTTTGACTAGCATTTACTTTCATCTTCATTTTTTATTAAATAAAGCATTGGCAGCCATTATTATTAATTTTTGACTTTTACCTTCATTTTTTTAATTGCAACTCTGACTGTCAGTTCTTAGCTGTGAGCAGATACCAGAAAATAGAAGTAAGTGTTAAAACAAAGTTTAAATATTCGCAGCTCATCTGTAAATTTGAATGAAATTCTATTAATGACTTAAAAATAATATTAAACAGGTAATAATGACATAGTGATAAATTTTCATTTATTTTATAAAATGAACATGTGCTGTTGTGGGAAATAGATCAAATAAAAATGAAAAGAAAATCATTTTGACAGGTAAGACAAATGTGAAAGAAACAAAAGAAAATATAAAACAAAGTTTAAATCTCTTTTATAAATTTTGCAATATTCTGACATTCACAGGTGAAAAGAAAATGATGATAACATGGAGTAGAAATTGCTCTTGTCATCATTAAAAACATCTAATATAAATAAAAATGACCCTTGATAATAATCTATTGGTTTTCTTCCAATGATTATTATTACATATCAATTCAGTTTTGATCTTATTGGTAGATTGTATTTGAAAATATGATTGGTTATAAAAGCTTTCTGTTTTCTTTCAGTTTTTTTCCTCAACACTGATGCTGAACCAAAAGTGGTTCCACTTTTATTGATGTTGTGGAATGTGGAGGGATGAAAATTTAACCTTGCTAACAAAGTGTAGAAATGTATTACATGCCTTCTCTCCAACCCTGAACAGGAAAGTTAGTGGATATTATAACTTTTATATCATTTTCAATATTGCATTTCTATCATTCAATAACTTCACAATATGTTTTTTCTGTTTTGAACTTCTTGATGTTATTCATCCGGGGGAGGTGATTCTAGCATTCAGGACCTTTGGAAAGTATCTGAAAACAACTAAGTCTTGTGTGTGAAATTGGGTAGATGGAACTATTTGGAAGTCATTAATGGTTGTGTTAGCATGAAGTTGCAGGTCATCGTAACCGAGGGTTTGAGTGTGCTGGCCTTGTTCAGACTGTTGATCATGCCAGATCATGCACTCTCTCCCAGAAACTGTAACCAAAGTTCACTCAGCATAGTTGCAATATAAACCACAGGTAGGCTCTGTGGGTGTCGAACAAACACAGATGTGCCTGAGCAGGAGTCTGCAACAGGGATTAGCTAGCTGCCCTAGTAGACAGGCATCCTCAGATATGAGTGGTCATTATTATTATTATTACTAATGGACTGGGACCCTAACAGTTTTAATGTAAAGTAAAGTGGGTTTTGTTAGTTGGTAAAGCTGTTTGTTTATGATTTTGTATCCTCAGTCTATAGGATCTGATGAACACCCAAAGGATTTATTCACTTGAAGCAATTTTTAACATTTGATCTAAGAAAGGATTGAATACAGATGATAGATTGGACATTTTGGATGACATACATGGTACCCAGTTCAATCTGATTAGGCCATTTAAGCACTTGACTCAACTTCTTAGGTTAATGTTTTTGTTTTACAGTCTTTTACATTGTCAGACAAAAGTACCCTGAGTGTAAAATAATCTCTGTTCAATTTACTTATCTCATAGACTAAATTCATTATAATCCATACATACATAATTATAATCCATCCATCCATCCATCCATACATACATACATACAAAATAGCTATGTCTTTTTTTTATTTTTATTGAGGCAGGACATGGATTAATCTCACACAAAGCAAGTTTTGGTCCTGCCTGACAAAGGTTTTGTCATAATGAATCGAGGCAATGTTTTATTAGGCCAGATACTCTTCTTAATGTCCAAAGACACTCATGTTTGTCTATGTACACCTAGTGTTTTTATCAAGACACCAACTCTAGAAAGGTTGCCATTCAAGGATATATATATATATATATATATATATATATATATATATATATATATATATATATATATATTGTGTATTTAGGCAGCAATCCTTCATTTATGCATGTTTCATTAAAAACAACAGACAAGGTACTACGGTTAAGCATTTTAAAAATTTTTCTTGTGTCTGAATAAAAGCTTTCTTTTTTGGATACAGAGTGTATAGAAACTGTCCAAATGTTCTATAGTTCCAAGCACTTTTGGGTATAGATTTACCCATTATCAAGGATGGTTTTATTTTTTCAGTTTAATTGAGTGTGTACATTATGTGTATGTTTTTAGTGTATTATAGAGATGTTTTATTTTATAAACATGGTTAGCACATTGTGGCCTAGTTCGTAGTTAATATTGTCAAGAGTTGCCTTTTTCTTTTTTATTATTAGGGCTTCCATTATTTTTAATCTTTTTTTACAGGTGGATGAGGTTATTATGTTTGTGTTTCAAATGGAGTCTGGTAGGTTTGTGTATGTGTTTAAATCTGGTCATATAGGTGTAACGTAAGGCATCTGGATATGCATGAAACATGCAAAATATATATATATATATATATATATATATATATATATATATATATATATATGAAACATGCATAATATATATATATATATCTTGTTATTGACAGATAGTTTCACTGTATCACAGCTCATCAGTGTGGCTAGATGTCTGGTTGCCTCAAGCTAAGATCAAAACCTGGCTGAATTGGCGTCAGCCAAAGAATCTACATCTAAGCCATTGACGCACGACAGGGATGAAGGTTAATTTTAGTGTATTTATTTTTGGATAAACACACAGTGACTGAGAGAACTCGATTTGCTTTACCAAAGAGTCTTGCATTATTAGCCGCAATAGTCACTGTTCACAAACTTACACATCCTTTCCAGAGAGCTCAACCAAAATAATTTTTCAGGAGTATATTGTCATCCACAGACAGACTATTTCACTATATCACAGCTCATCAGTATGACTATATATATATATATATATTATGAAATGAACTAAGTTCAACAATTATTTTAATATATTTTCTGTTTATACATTATTTTTATAGATAGAAATATTTAAGTAAATGCTGTATTTATAATAAACAGTATTAAACAACATTTACCAACCTGAATGTCCGAGAAATTTCATAGAATGAGTGTTTGAGAGAAATCATGGGAAATTTGTAGTTTAAAGACAGTAGCTCTGTAACTAAATGGTATAGCATGTCAGGCTAAATGACGGTTCCGTATAGGATACAGGTTCGACTCCTGTTGGAGGACACATATTTCCTATGAAATTTCTTGGATATTCAGGCTAGTAAATGTTGTTAATACTGTTTATTATAAACAGAGCATTTACTTAAATATTTGTATCTATAAAAATAATATATAAACAGAAAATATATTCATATATATATATATATCCAAGAAATTTAACCATACATATATATATATATAAATATATGGTTAAATTTCTCAGAATAATTCTGAAGATAAGACAATTTGGTTAAAAAAGACAATTAGAAAATATTTCTTAGTCATTGGCAACAAATTTCGTCAATCAGACTTTATCAAGGCAAGTTTAAAAGTTAAATGTTTTTGCAATTGACCCCTTTGAGGGGGGCACTATATAATATCCCTTGTGCACCCCAATAAGTATGAGTCACAGGAAGCCTGCTAACATTTTTAAAATAAAAAATGTGAAATCTTACAGGTTGAAAAGAGGGCAACAAAATGACAAACTTAAAATTAATACAAAATTTATTTACATCATATACAAAAGTAGTTGTTAGTCTGAAAATACAAACAAGCAAGGGTAACACGAAATATAACAAAAGCAGTTGAAGGCATGAACATAAAACTAAGACCATTTGTTTAAATGGTGTAAAAAAATTGACCCAAAAGGATGACCCTGAGTTGGAGGTACCAACAAACTGAGATTGTGAAGGAAAACAATGCCTTCATGACCCACTCCAATGAAGCTAGAACCTTTTTGACTGCTTGTCTTCTCTGAGGAACCCAGTAACCATTGCACCTCAACTCAGCCAGAGTCAACCCCACTCCCATGAGAACATCTAGAATGTCAGTCCATGACAATAAGTTTGGAGATAATGTGGTTCTTTCCCAGTAAAAGAGGTTTCTTAACATTATATCCAAAATGTGAAGACATGAATATCTCCTCACTGATCCCTTGTTCTTGTTGAAAGAACACTTCTAGGTAATCTCAGTACAGCCCCTTCTTCTCTAGACTCCAAACCACATGGTCTAAGATGCGCAAGACAACCACATGGGTAGAAGGGACATGGGCCAACTTGTCTGTGTGCCAGGCCAACTGCACATAGTACTTCCTGTTCTTCAAAGTTATAGTGCTGTATCTGCTCCTGGTCATAACTGGAAACCCTTCTTGATTCAGGATTTCCAACAATTCAACACTGAACATCTGAATTATTGGACTGGATCATTCGCCATTGGGCTCCCTGGCAGATTTTTCTCCTCATAGTGAGATGCAGAAGGGTTTGGAGCAGATTGTTATATGAATATGTATAAAGTTTGCTACAGGAATGCATTTTAATGTTCCTGTGAGTTCACGGAAAGGTAAAGGAAGGTTACATTTTGTAACAGTGTATGTGGACAGTGGACACATGTTGAAGGGTTCTACACAGACAGATACAAATGTATCAAATATGGCTACGAAATGTTCAAATAATAACATGGAAATAAAATAGACAAATGTAGACAGAAAAGGTATTAAAAGTTACAAACCAGTGATGGTTAACTTTGAGGTGACATTAGGAGGATGATAAAACTACCTGTGTCATGCTTTTATTGGGGGGGGGGGTCTGGTGATATACTAAGGACTAAGTGGAAGTGGTCAAAACGGTGACCAATCTCGACTCAAAAGAGGCAAACAAAGGGAAGTAAAACAGCTTTATATATTTTCAGTAATTCTCTTCATATTTTCAAAGGTTAAAAAAAGTTCTTATTAAAAAATGTATATTTTATATATATATATATTAAAATTTATTTATAAGTTATTTCCTAAAATAAAATTTTAAATATGAATTTTTTTTGGGGATAATATTGATTCTTTACCTTCTTTCCAGATGAATAAAACTTTACAGTACAGTTTCTTATTGAAGGCCAACCATTGCACAAAGATGCTTTTTGAGGAGTGGGGAGAATTTAATTTCCCTGAATTGTTATAGAATGAAGCTAATTTTTATAAATATTTCAATTAAAGAAGAGGCCAATGAGAAAATTTCTTGTGTAGCAAATTTTTTTTTTTTTTTGTGTAAAAGATATTGGCTCGAAATGAGAACTTGGAGAGCTGAGTCTGCGGTCCATATAACATCAGGACAACCTTCAAAAGCGTGACAACACTTCGCAGATATCTCTCTCGAGTGAGACCCCCCATAGAGGAGAACAGGACTAAAGACTGTGTGTACGCTATCCCGTGCAGCTGCGGAAAAGAATATAAAGGAGAAACAGGCCGCCCCCTCAAGGTAAGGCTTCAAGAACACCAGAAAGCTGTAATGCGAGGGGAAGTAGAAAAATCAGGCGTGGCTGACCACATATGGAGAGAGAAGGGAGATCACCGTCCCCTGTGGGATCAGGTTGAGATCATAGACAGGGAACCCCATTGGAAAATTCGTAAACTTAAGGAATCAGCACATATGCTAGGCCACAAAAATCTCCTGAGTCGGCCAAGCATAGAAATAAATACAATATGGGAACCAGTAATAAGGAGTGCCAGAGAACAGCAATGATAACAAAAAAGTTGCAATATGAGATCTGGTAAAAACATGCAATGATAACAGCAAAATTGCAATATGAGTACTGGTAAAAAAATGATTGCTGAAAAATTAGGTTAATAATACTCAGAAATTCATACCCCATACTTACGCACAAATACCCTTGGGAAAGGTATGAATCCATCTCTTCTCCTCCTCCCAGCTATGGGTTAAATAGCAGGACAAACTGGGGTCTTGGTATTCAACCAGTCTGCCGCAGAAAGAAATGGCAATCTACTGTGGGAAATATCTTCTGCCTTGTTACTCCTGTATCTAAAGATACATGATTGCCCAAGTGTGTATTACATGTGTCACTTAAACGACTTACTGTTCTTCAGTTATTGCTCACCCATTTCCACTGAGTGCAAGTCCACACTGCCTAACCCAGGGACTGTACTGTCACCAAATTCACAAACTAACTTACTCACAAAGCGATTGTCCTGTAGGACAATTGCTGTAGTAAATTTAGAGCCTTAAACCTAACCTAGCTGCTGATTAGGTTGCTGTTGCTGGCTGTCATGTTTTAACTGCTGCTGCTGCTGACTATGTTTTGATTACTGCTGCTACTGCTGTCGTCAAAGACTTGCTGTCATTTGTCCTTCTTTCTTTATTGGTGGCTCCTATAAGGTTACTATGCCTTTTCTTTATAAATACTGTCATGGTAAGTGTTCAGATGAGCTCTTTGCTATGGTACCTAGACTGTATGAAATTAAGCCCAATACCGGACTGGCGGCAAGATCTCATCAATTTACAGTTGAGCAGGCTAGATGTAGCTGCAACTTCTATGCTAACAGTTTCTTATTTACATTAGTCGGACTATTGTCCTCATCTTTGTCGCCATATTTGTCACAACGTTTCGGCCATTGTACGCTCCGGCCTCCTTCAGGTGGTTGGAATTTCAAACTGATCTCTTTATTTCGATCACTGGGGTAGACTGTTCTAGTTCCACGTGCCATGTTTGATGGATGTCAGTTATCAGTTATCTCCTGCTAATTTTCCCCAAAACGTTGTGACAAATATGCCGACAAAGATGAGGACAATAGTCCGACTAATGTAAATACTGTACATAATACCTCATCTCAGAAATATAGACAGACTCTAACAGTTTCTTATCTCTTACTTCTCACTTGTGGAACTCCCTTCCGGCTCCATGTTTTCCAGCCAACTTTAATCTACAAAAATTTAAATGCAATGTCACTCACTAATGTATTTCCTTCTTGTTTGCCTAATGAAAGGTAAAAGGAATTGTACAAATGTTTAATTCATCAGTAAAAGAAAGGTATGGCTGTTTTAAAAAGTTTTGGTCAAATTTTTACTTGGGAGGATATTTTAGGTAATCAATTCCATATAGATTTTTTTATAGAAAACTTGTGCTGTATGTTTACAGTTCACTCGGTGAAAAGACATATCTGCCAAGTTTAGTTCAAATCAGTCTCTAAGTCTCTGCATCTGAACATACAAGGACAGATAACAATCTATAATTTAAGATATATAGATGTTTTATTCTAAAAAAATATTTGTATATGATTGGTTAACCAAAAAATTCATTCAGCTTGTTAGATGGCATTAGTAGCATTTAGTCTTAACTAAGTTTATTAAAAAAAACTTTTGATCATATTGTGAAAGCTTTCATATCAGTACTCATTTTGTAAAAATATTATTGAAATTGGCATATTTTTGTTTATTGATTCTAACACTGAAGAGAGGATAAAATAAGCAACATTTGTAGAATATTATACTTTGTTGTTTTAAGAAAGGTAAAAATTTCTGCTTATTGATATTTTAATTTTGTAATTTTAAGAAAGGTAAAAATTTTCTATACTGACAATTTAATTTTGTTATTTTAAAAAAGTAAAAATTTCTGTTTATTGATATTTTAATTTTGTAATTTTAAGAAAGGTAACAATTTTTGTATATTGATATTTTAATTTTGTTATTTTAAGAAAAGTAAAAATTTCTATTTATTCTTAATTTAATTTTATTTTAAAAAAGGTAAAAATGTTGTTTATTGAGTCTAACATTGTTTTTAGAAAAGTAAAAATGTGGCACAAACACAGAAACGGTCCATTTTGAGAAAAATAGAATATTGCTATTTACATGAAATAAATGACTATACATACACTGATGGCAATTTCTACTATTTTTGTTTTGATCGGATACTCCGTAATACAGACTAAAGTTAAAAACACTGCCAGCACACAATATAATAAAGAAATAAATCTTATTGTACATTGCTATATGTCTGTGGTTGGTTGAAACTAGCACTAAGTGCTAGTTAGTTTATAACACAAATACTAGGGACCAACATTTCACTGTGTCTTGAAAATATGTATATAGGTTGACAGGTGGCAATAGCTCTGTAAAGACATATATATGGACACCTCCACAGATGCGCTAAAAAATGAGTATACCATTTTGAAAAAAAATGCCCCAAACTTAATAAAAACAAAGTTTTATTGTCAAAATCTTTATATAAGAAGAAAGACCAAAATATTTTTTGCTTATTAAATTACATTTTTAATCCTTTTTAGAATGTTTGAAATTTTGGTTAAAAATCCTATTTTTCTTCCATCAGTGGGTTATATCAAAGATTAGCATAGGAAATTTTAGTTTCTTTTTTGCAATGAAAAATACATTAATTTGGAAATTCTTGTAAAAATCAAATAACTGTTGGATTTTAATTAAACTTTCAAGACTTATTTGTAAATGAATTAATTTATTTTTAGAAATGTTTCTTTGTTAGAAAATCTTGGTAAAAATATTTTTTTTACATCTGTTACCCCCACTTATTTATGAAATTTTGAGGAAATGGTTTTTGTACTGGTTAATGTTTATCTTAGTTACAAACAGAAATCCTTGGAAAATTTAAATCATCAATTTGTTTTTTGTAAAACAGAACCGCAAGTTATGAAAAAATTGCTCTGAATTGTAAAATAAATACTGCAATAAAACTAAGGCATTATTTAATTTAAAAAAAATCTGTAACACCCCAAACATGGCAGTAAATCCACTAATACACAAGGGGTTACAGGGTGTGGAAGAATTAGGAACAGAAACATTAATAATGATGAGCGGGAAGAGAAAAGAGTAATCAGGACAGTAGATAGTGACTGACATTGAATTAAAATTTTTGTAGATCAAAATTGGCTGGAAAACATGGAACCGGAAGGGAGTTTCACAAATGTAAATTGATGCGATCTCAACGCCAGTCTAGTATTACACTTACATTCATAAAGTCTAGGTACCATAGTGAAGAACTCATTCAAGTAATTACCATGAAAGTATTTATAGAAGAGACATAGAGAGGCAACCTTATGGCAATGGGAAAGTGACTGGAGCTGAGCCACCAGATCAGGACCAATAATATTGCGGATTCTTCTTTGGATCTTATCAAGGAGATCAAGGTAAATAGCAGGAGCACTGTACCATATGTGGCAGCAATATTCTAAGTATGGATGGATGGTAGACTTATAGATATGTATGATATTTTCGGGAAAGACAAATTGTCTCACCTAACACAGTGAATTGATTTTCTTAGCAACTGACCTAATCTTTCTATTTCATGTCAGCTGAGAACATGAGCACGAGAAGTTTTAAATCTTTGTATTAATTTATGCCGGTTAGGTGCTATTGTTAAGTAAAATCTAACATTATTAATCATAAATGAAAAAGCCTACTATTATTAAGTGCCCCCCACCCAATATTTTTAAAGAATTTTGTATTTTTTTTGTGTATAAATATGCCAATTTTTGTAAATTATCACAATATAAGAGTGATATCTATAGTAAATTTAAACTTAAAGTAGCTAAAATTCAATAAAACATTAGATTACAGAGAATATTTTCCTAAATTAAAATTTTGGGTAGTTAAAAATTACAGTGTAACCCGGACATAAGAGAGTTGTCGGGACCGGAGAAGAAGTCTCTTATATCCGGGTTTATCTTATATCCGGGTTTGGTCTATTTTGTTTAGGTAAGTATGGCTCTAATTTGGGACCAGATAAAATCTCTCTTATATCTGGGTTTCTCTTATATCCGGGTTTCCCTTATATACGGGTTACACTGTATGTAAATAAGGCACTCATTTTATATTCCTCAAGTAATTTTTACAGATATGACCCTGTAGAAAAAAATTAGATAAACTTCTGTTTGTCACTCAAGCTGTCAACCTATCATACTTTTGTTTCAAATTGGAATAATTAAACATTAAATCAGCTAATATTCCTCAAATAAAGTGTCAGAAAATTATATTTTATTTTTGAAAGATTTCTTTTAATAAAGAGAGTTACATTGTGCTGCCAGATGGCTAAAAATAGTTAAAGTCAATGATTTTTAGCAATTTTAAAAAAACTCATTCTAGTCAATTTAAATTAGTATTGAAATACAGCAAAGTATTTTGCTTATTGGAAATATTAAATTCAATCCATTAGCTGGAAATTAAAACTAAAATAAAAGCTTCAAGAAAGATTTTTCATTTTTAAAAATTCATTTTAAACCATAGGTATCACATTTCTGTGGTACCTACATAAATAGCAAAAGAAAATCTGGTTTGTCAGTGAAATACTACTAATGTTAAATAATAATTTAGCAGACTACTATTTTAGGAGGAATAGTATCTCTGCTCAAACTTCCTGAGGTTGACCTTTGTGGTCAGATGAAAGACAAAACAAAGAAGTCAATTTTGATTGGCTGAGCCAGTGTGAGAATGATAGATAGAGAAAGGGTTTTCAGTAAGTCAAGTCTTAACCATCGAACAATGTATATGTGTCCCCTTTCATGTCTGGAACTGCTCTCCAGTGGAATGAGAGAGAACAACCCCATTGGATATGCCGATGTTAATAAAATAGCTAAGTTAAAATTCCCTTGTGTTGAATTCTTTTATCTCTGAACTCAAGACAACTACTGATCACCAACTGAGAGAGAAGAAGGCAACTCTATTAATGAACTGACCTCATCAACCGAACGCTCCCTATCATCAGGGGGCTATACAACACTAAATTATTTTCGTATGTCAAATTGATTAAAGGAATTAGAAAAAGAAACAGGAAAGTTATTTGTAAAAAATAGGATGTTTTATTTTTCTTAATTATTGTTGTAAAAATAGAATACAAAACTGGTTGTATTGGTTTGAAAATCGTACTACGCCTTAGTTTATTGTTCAAATGATAAGGACTGATATTTTATAGTGTCTTTATAATGTATACATACTGCTGTCAATGTAAGTTTTGTAAGGTTGTATGTCTTGAAAACATATATATATATATATATATATATATATATATATGTCAACATTAGGCAATGTCAGTTTCATAAACATGTATGTCTTGGAAACATCTTATATATATATATATATATATATATATATATATATATATATATATATATATATATATATATATATATATCGATAGCAGGCAATGTCAGTTTTGTAAAGAATAAAATATGTCCGCAGAAGTGTTAGTTGTGAGAAACAAAGGATTAACTAATTGTTTGTACTATTACATAATGGGAATGCTTCATAAATCATTAAAAAATATAAATTTGGGAAAAGTTTCAGTGATAACCAAACCAACTCACTTGATTAACTACGATTCAACTATGGTTGACTGCAGTAGAAAGGCCGTCATGGTCACTAAATTTTTCATAGCAAATGTAAACACCAAAAGGACAAGAGGTTTGGATAATTTGGACAGTCAATATTTTGAACATTATTTTTTTCCACAAGCTACATGTAAGCGTAAATCAATGCTAACTTTCACTTTCATAATCAAATCTTGTACTGATGTGAATAGAACTGTTTCAGAGAGATTCTAAGAGGAAACCAGAAGAAACTTGTCAATAATTATTGATTGTTTTACAATTATTGGTCAGTCGCTCAAATAACCTGTCTCTTTTTTTTTGGGAGACTGCCAAGCAACTGGCCACAGAAAACAGCATATTTTGTAGCAAAAATTGCATTGAAATGAAGACTACTCTTTACAAAAAAAACATTCTTAATGCAATGTTTTCAAACACATGTCCTTGTTTATTTAAAAATTATTCACAAATAATCCCATGCCAAGAAAAAATCATTTTAATGCAAAGTTCTTGTAACTCATCCAAATTAAAACTGTTTCTATAAAAATTTTGTATTACACATTGACTGCCAACAATGATAACTCAAGGTTGGTAGTTTTTATTATGATGCTGACTGTAATGTAGTAACTTAAAATAGAAGCCTATAAAGCTTTATTTGACTAATTCAGCTTTAGTGCTGAAAAACATTTATTTTATTGTGATAGATGGTTACAAGCAAGAGTTGTCTTGTACCAACTATAAGTTATCTTTGAGACATTGACTGGTAACCATGAGATAACTCGAGGTTGGCAGTTTTTATTATGATACTGATTATGAGTTATCTTGTGCTTGGCATTTTCTGATATATTTTTATCCCAAATGTGTCAGACGAAGTGAACACAATACAATAATATTTGAAATTCAATATTCAACTTTTCTAACCAATCAAAAAATATAAATGAATGTCCAATCAAAAGACCTCATACAAAAAGTCAGATTGTCAACACAATATTTATTTGATCTGATTGTCTGGAAAACACTGCTTCCCATTTCCTTTTTCTTAAATGCCAAGTCCTTTTAGAACATAGGTAATCATGACCCTCCACGATTTCTTTTTTCTTAATTATGTGTGAATTACCATGAATTCTTGCGAAAGACAGTGGAGGAGTTTCCTATTGCTTTTTCAGCAGTTTCGAATTCAGTTTTCCTTTACTTGGACTGGTCAACACACAAGGCTTTTAGAGCTCAGGCTACCTTGCTATTTACAACCCCGCCCCCCCGAGTTGCATACTTCTGAGACAAAGAAAGAAAAAAAATTCCAAATGACTATGTAAACAAGATTTAAACAATGATAGATACATCTGAAAGATCTTTCAAAATAGTCCTGGTTTTGACTTTCCAGTTAAGTTAATTCTCAGAATGTACATTTAGTCAACTTATTTGAAGAGTCAATCATCAGCACACAGAAGAACTCTTTTAAACCATGTGACATTTAACTGACATTTTTGCTTATTCTGGGACTTTTGGGGTAGGGGAGGGAGTAGTGTTGTGTTCTGTGTCATCTTGGAATTCCAACACCACTCATAAAATGGTATCAATGAAAAGGGTCATTTATTTTTGGTATTCATTTTATTAAAAGTGGCAGCTTGGATTCTAAGAGGTAGGAGGAGGAATGATGTCACAGTAACACATGTCCACTATAGGTGGTATTAACCAGTCACAAACTTGGGTGTGGGAGGCATACTGATGCTTCAGAATTCTTCAGACCCTCGGTTGAATTTACGCTGTTTGTATTTATATTAAAAAATCAAAGGCAATCCATCACTGTCAGAATACCCCTCCTACAAAGCACTCTGGCCAATCACTGACCATTCTGGCCTGGCCTTTGCATTTTGTAACAGTAGTAATCTATCCATAGAGTTGTAGAAGAATAGCCAACTGGTCAGTAACAGAGTAAAAAAGAAAAAAAACAAAACAATGCTGGTAGTTAGATATTCAGATTAATTGCAATAAAAATGATGACTGATTCAAACATGAAATTTAAACTAAAATTTGAACTTTCAGATACCAACCAGATTATCTGTGAATTACTATATTTGGGTGTGGGCGAAAAACCGTAGAAGAGTTTCCAATTTCCATGGTTTGGAAAATAGACTCACCACAATCATCATGATTTTTTTTTACTTTAATATCTGTGAATTACCAGATAGTGGAGGGGACCCCTGCTGCCTTCTCCACTGTTTTGAATTCAGAGCACACCTTCTCTAAGATTGGTTGCCACTTAGGACTAAAGATCCAAGGTTACTCTGCTATTTAACCCATAGCTGTGGAGAGAAGAGATGAGTTCATGAATTTCCTAAGAGCTTTCCTATGAAATTGAAGGCAACAGACTAGGCTGGAATTTGAACTCTTATCACTGATTCCACTTTCTGCACTGATAACCTATATACCACCTGCACATCCCGTTTCATTCCCAGTCTTCCTAAATTTCATGTAAAATAAAAATACAACTCTCTCACCATCAATCAATTATTTTGGGTAGGTTTTTCATTACAGTCCGGGAAGTCTCAAGACTTATCAAAAGTTATGACCCTAAGAAAGCCACTGGCTCAAACAAAATCCCAGCAGTCGTCCTTAAGAATATCAACCCAGAACTTTCCCCAATCTTAGCAAAATTATTTAACTGCTGCTTAAATGAGAAATCCTCACCAAGTCTGTGGAAAGTGTCAAGTGTATGTCTGGTTTTCAAGAACATGGATGAGTGATCCCCCTCCCTCTCAGTATAGACCTATCAGTCTCCTCAGTTTCATTAGCAAGTTTTTTGAGACTATAATCAACAAGAAGGTTGTCAATCACCTAAATAGGAACAACATTTTGAGCCACAAGCAATATGGGTTTTGATCAGCTGGATCCACTGCTGATGTCTTAATTACCATTACTCAAAGAATCAGTGAGGCACTTGACAACAAACACAGCTCAAGGACTATAGCTTTATATATTTGAAAGACCTTTGACAAGGTGCAGCACAAAGGATTGGTGCACAGGCTCTCTAGCTATAAAATCACTGGAAGAGTCTTCGCAATTATAAGGTCCTTCCTAACAGATCCTGAATGAAATGACCAGTCCTCTGGGGCACTAACAATCACTGCAGGTGTCCCCTAGGGGTTGCTTCTTGGATCAACACACTTTTTACTTTGCATAAATGATCTGCCTAAGAGTATACCCCAATCATTTATGAATATCTTTGCTGATGATACAATGATATATGGATCCACCTCCAAAACTCTTGACAACCAGAACCTAGCAGCTGATCTCTCCTCTGATCTAGCTCTAACAGCTCAGTGGGGGCAAAAATAGCTGGTTATATTCAATACCTCAAAAACTAAACTAGTTTCATTCCATCATCACCCATGATTGGACACTAACTATCACCAATCAGGAAGGCCCTTGCCTTGAGTGACTAGTGAGACTTGAACTCAACCAGACCTCAAGTAGAGCTCAAGTAGAGTTCAAGTAGATATTGAGCACTTTATCCCATAAATATAGCACACTTTAAGACTATATTTCTTCATATTCAGCTCCTGATTATCAGTAGAGCACTTTCGCTACATTTATAACACAGTATGGACATATATCCATATATAAACTAAAATTATTTGAAAAAACAGAAAGTTTCATAAAAAGAATGAGATGGAAAGCCCATTTTTTAAACCAAGATCTTCACAATAATAATAATACACTCAAGGAAAAATACGCGTTCAAAACAAGAAAATGTCCCCCCGCAACAAAAAGAATTAGATGACTTCGAGAAGGACTTAACTGACCTAGTTAGAAACATAAAATTCCATAAAAAACAAGATGCATTCCAGAAAAAGCTAAAAGAAGATATAGCTAAAATAAACAGTTCAACAAATGTATTTATCGCAGCCGACAAAACAAGAAATTTATACAAACTAACCCCTCCTACGCACAATAAATTACTAAAGAACAACATAACCAAAACATACAAAAAGGCACCCAAAACAATAGAACACGATATAAATAAAGAAGCTAAAGCAATCGCTCAAAAATTAGACCTAGATGACCGAATAAGTTGCATGAGCAAGACGCAAGCCTTTATCACACTAAAAGACCACAAAGAAAATTTCAAAACCAACCCTGCATGCAGACTCATAAACCCAGCCAAAAGCGAACTAGGTAAAATAAGTAAAACAATACTAGAAAGAATTAATTCTGAACTTAGGAAGAAGTTAGGAGTAAACCAGTGGAAAAACACAAAAACAACCATTGACTGGTTCAACAGCATAAATAACAAGCAAAATTGCCACTTCCTACAATTAGACATAAAAGAATTTTACCCATCCATAACAGAACGTACATTAGATAAGGCCATCAACTTAGCCCAGGAACAAATAATTATAAAACCAAACGAAATCAACATCATTAAGCACTCCCGTAAATCATTATTATTTCACCATGAAGAAGCATGGATAAACAAAGATGGGATATTTGACACTACAATGGGAAGCTTTGACGGTGCAGAGACATGCGAAATCGTAGGTATTTACTTACTACACGAACTAAGCAAAATAATAGATAGAAATGACACAGGGCTCTACAGGGATGACGGTCTCATAATCTTAAGAAACTGCAACAAACAAAACACAGATAAAACTAGAAAAGCAATAATTAAAATTTTCAAAAATAACGGTACATACACATATACTCCAACCAGCCGCCTTCTATAATCAAACAGATACCAAAATCGATTAACCGCAGGCTTTCTGACAATTCTTCCGATGAATCTATATTTAACAAAGCTAAGAAAGACTACGAAACAGCCCTAAAAGATAGCGGATTCCCAGCAACACTCACATACTCACCACAGAACACAAAAAAGACCAACAGGAAAAGAAATATCATATGGTTCAACCCACCGTACAGCAAAAACGTAAAAACAAACATAGGAAAAATATTCTTCAAACTTTTACACAAACACTTCCCGGAATCAAGCACCCTACACAAAATATTCAACAGTTGCACCGAGAACATGGCACAAATAATAAAAAAGCACAACAGGAAAATTATTAACAAACCACACGAACAAATTAAACCCATGTGCAACTGCAGAATAAAAAACGAATGTCCCTTAAACAGTAATTGTTTACAAAACAACGTAATCTACCAAGCCACGATAAAATCAGCAGATAATGAAGAAAACGTATACATAGGAGTAACCGAAGGACCATGGAAACAAAGAAATTATGTACACAAAATGTCTTTCACAAATAGTAAATATGCGAACAGCACAATGCTTTATAAGTATATCTGGGAAATAAAAAACAAAACACACACCACACCAAAAATATCTTGGAAAATAAGGAAAAAATCATCAGCTTACAACAACCTATCAAAAACTTGCAAACTTTGCTTGGAGGAAAAAATAGCTATCATTACCTTCCCAGATCAAAATAAATTATTAAATAAAAGATCCAAGCTAATCTCAAAATGCAGACATGAAAACAAATTTTTACTACGTAACTTAAAATAGAAAAATAAATAAATATATAAACAAACAACAATAAAATAAGCAAAATAAATTACTCCAAACAAATTACAAAACCACACCTGTTAGAATATGTGAAATAAAATCAAAACAAAAGAATGGATGAAAGTTATAACTGTTATATAAATAAAAAAAATAAAAAAAACATTAATAAAAGATAATATACTACGTTACTTAAAAAACCGAAAGCCAAAACTATATAGTATAACAAATAAATAACAACAAGTATAATAAATCGATCTAAATACATCCATATATATAAATAAACTAACAACCGATTACGATAAACTAGCCGTTTAGAAAAAAAAATAAAGGTAACCAACCTAAATAGATAAATTAAAAACTGTCCCCACCAAAATAATAGTCAGAACAAACCACAACATCACACCCCAAAATTCAACAAATAGATTTAATCAATGACAAATAAACAAATATATAAGATAAAAAATAAAAATGAAAATAAATAAAAACAAGCAAAACAATTTGACCCAAATAAATAAGCGAACAAGCGACTTCCGGTAAATGACAGCCATTATAGACTACCAACAATAAGCTATATAAACAAATTTTTACTACGTTAACCAAAAACACCGATCAAAATAAAAAAATAAATAAATAAATATATAAGATAAAAAATAAAAATAAAACAAACAAAAAAACAAGCAAAATAATTTGACATAAATAAATAAACAAATAAGCGACTTCTGGTAAAAGTAACCACCAAAATAGACTACCCATAATGCACCACTGACCCTTATATAAATAGCCGAGAAAAATAACAACACTAGTCGCCTGACGATTGCACTAGCATGAAACAGACTGTCGCCTCTAAGTGCTGACTTCCATGTCCACTTTTATATTTACACACGCTCTATCTCTGATATTGAGCACTTTATCCCATAAATATAGCACACTTTAAGACTATATTTCTTCATATATATATATATATATATATAATATAAAAGGCTGAAACACTAATATTCCATGGAATATTAGTGTTTCAGCCTTTTATATTATGTTCTTACTCTGTCCTGGACATTGAGTTCTACCTGGATTCTATCCTCTTGGGAATTTATATATATATATATATATATATATATATATATATATATATATATATATACTAGCAGCATGGCCTGGCATTGCCTGTGCTTGATTAAAAAATCATACAACTCATACAGCAATCGCTATCACTTGACTTAAAATATGTTTGCCCTTCCTTACCTTTAAAAGAGTGCCCTTTGCCGTGCTGATGTTGCTACATGCCTTACTTCTTGCCTATCTCACACTGCGAATTTCTTCTAAGCTCTATACTAAACATTAAATCTGTTACGAAAAAAGAACTAAACAAAATGAACACAAAACGATCAGCTTTAAAAAAGGACTCGTAACTGGAAAAAACGAATGAAAAAAGAATGTTAACAACAAATACTTTTTCACACCCAACCCAGTTCTGCGGAATCAGAATCAACGTTGAGTTTAAGCAAGCGAATGAGCCAATTGGAATAGAGTACCATGCAGATTTAAATTTTTCCCACTTGTGACGAATACAGCTATCAATTTTTTGCATGCTAGCATGCTAGTTAACATTCGTGTCAGTCAGCTGTTAGCTCTCACGCTGGCCAATAGAATCTTCCTGCCTATTTGTGGCAGCCAGCAATAGGCTCTCACTCTGGCTAGTAGAAAGTGGCCGCAAACTACATGAAAACTGCCGTAGAAGCATGAAAAAATCAATTATTTCCACTATCGATGGGAGTTGGGAAATGCAAAGTCGGTCTTGGCTTTTTCACTAACTTGGAGCATGTGCATGTAAATTTTGGTGAAAATCCGTCAAAAATTGCGGCCGTGCATTCGTTACACACATACACACACACATCCTGCCTTTTATAGATAGAAATATATATATATTGACCACTAATATTATATATATATATGTATGTATGTATATATATATATATATATATATATATATATATATATATATATATATATATGTATATATATATATATATATGTATATATATATATATATATATATATATATATATATATATATATATATATATATATGTTTCATTAAAGACAACAGACAAGGTACTGCAATTGAGCTTTTTAATTAATTTTTCCTGTGTTCGAACTAGTGTTTACTTTTCTGGACCCAGAGTGTGTAGAAACTGTCCAAATGTACCTATGGAGCAAAGCAGATTAGTTATAATTGTATTAGTTTTTAGAATGTTGTAAATTATAAAATTATTCTTGTAAATAAACAATCTAATAAATAAATACTGATTAATGTTTTTGTTATAAATTCTCAAGAGCAAAAAATATGTATAAATTCACTTTTATCATATGTTTAGGTTTTATTAGAATTCTTATCCTCAATTTTTAAAACAACAAACATTGCGAAAGAGTGAAGGTCGTTAAAAAAGCAGAGTGATGGGAAAAACCATCTTTTTTGACACAAAGTCTTATTGCGAGTACGAATGTCCATATTTGCCAAATAAGTAATAAGAAATAATGTCAGATAAAAAATCCTTTCCAAAAATTAGTGTTTATATCTAAGTGATAAACATGATACATTCATGGTTACAAATATTTTTCTTTATAAAAGCAGAAACTATTTTAGTATCAAAGATTACTTTTTCTTTCAAAGAAAATAAATCTAATCTGGGATGCTGCAAATAAATAATTGGTTGCTACTAATTAAACATTAGAATACTTTATGTGCAACTCATTTGGAAAAATAAGTCTTTGGGGAATTCTTCAAAGAAAAGAAATAGAAAAGTAAATTCATACTTAACGATTCCTCTAATTAGTTCCCAGTATTGGGAATGACGTGCATATTAAAATGGAAGTAGCATTTATTATAGATAGATTTCTAAACTGTTTTTTTTTTTAAATAATTACCATTTTAGAATACAAAGTTAAATGTTAGGAAAATGAATGACAAAGTGGAAAAATATTATGTACAACAAGTTTCGTCCTCTCTAGAAGGCCTTCATCAGACTAAAGTAATATTTTGTCGATGGAATTATATATGTGTAGGAAGGAGAGGGGAACACATAATTATAATTATGAACTGATAACATATGCTGGAGATGTTGGAACATCGAAATATTTTTTTTCAGATGTGTTTGGGCACGTAGTCTAGCCGATTTCATTTAGTTTCTTTATGCTTCTGTTTTTGTTTTATCATTTTTATTATTAATTATCCAGACATTGTGATAATAGAAGAACTGCCAAGAAAGGTGAAATGTTGTAAGAACCTGGATACAAATTTGCCATGGATGATCTAGTAATCATAGCACTTTCTATACACTTTTACCCGAAGTACACATGGCCCAGTGAATAAAAGCATTGATTGAAGTAATCCAAAAGTGACTTGACCCAAAGAGTTGTGAGTTCAATACCTGGCCACAGCAGAGGTGAACAAAAACTTGGAGAGTTGAGTTACTAAAGGGAAATACCTGAAGCTGAGATATTACGTAGCATGCAGAACTGGAACAATCTAACCCAGTGGACTAAATAAAGCATTTAGTTCAAAATTCCAGTATATATATCACCTGAAGAAGGCTGATGTGTACAACAGCCGAAATGTTGTAAATATGACAATAAAGATGATGACAATAGTTCAAACAATGTAAATAGTGTAAAAACTTTTGCCTTAGTAAAATATTTTCTCTTTTAATTAGTAAAATATTTTCTCTTTTTCTCTGTTAATTAAAGCATCATTTTCTAAATCAAAATTATGGTCAAACTCATTACAGTGAGCGACTAATCCATATAGATGTTGTTTTGTAAAAGATTTCATATCAAATTTTATTTTAATTTCTCAAAGTTTCTCCTATATATTCATTGTCACTATCATTAGTGTTTTATTCTGATGAAGTCCTTCTAGAGGCTGAAACGTGTTACACAGAATTTTTCCTAATTTGTCATTTATTTGCCCAACATTGTTCTGATAGAAATTTATATATCATATTTTTCCAGAAAGATAAATACAAGATAAAAGATTAATGATTGTAATAGTTTTAATTTTTCAAAACTGTTCTGTTTCATTTCTCTTGTAATTGTCAGAGGAACTGACCAAGAGGTGAGCTACAAGTTGAAGATGCCAAAATCAAGCACGTACAGAAATGAAAATATTTAGGATGCATTTTAACAGAGTAGGGAAAATGTGACACTGAAATGCAAAGGTGCATTGGAATAGTGAAAGATGCCTTCTAAAAACTAAACAAAGTATTAAGAAACAGGAAAGTTTTCATTAGAAAGAAAGTTACCATGAAAATATTTATAGAACAGGAAGAGGGAAAACACATCACATCAATGAGAAAGTGACCGGCGATGAGCTGCCTGGTTAGGACACATTGTATTGCAGACGTTTTTCTGGATTTTGTCAAGAATCTCTAGATGCACAGTAAGAGCACCAGACCAGATATGGCAATGGTATTCATTGCAAACCATGGACTTCCCTACTCGTTTTCCTAGCCAAACTGAGCATCAGGTTTCTCTACTGCATCTATTTCTTCCCTCCTCTCCTCACTCTTGTTGTCCGTCCTGGGTATGATGTTAAACTGCATCCGAGTCCTGGGTAAGATGATAAACTACATCCAACAGCAAGGCCTCTGATCAGGAGGTTTTGAGGAGCGTGGAACCACCTCTTAATTGCTGATGTTCCCAGGTCCACCCTGACCCGGGGTGGTAGCACCTGTTAGGGTCCCAGCTATGGGAAAATAGTGAAATCCCAAGGTGTGTCCGCGTCCTGGGTATGACGATAAACTACATCCGCATCCTGGGTGTGATGATAAACTACATCTGCATCCCGGGTATGACGATAAACTACGTCCAACCAAAAGGCCGTCGATCCGATCAATCGGCTGGTCATGTCATGCCCCATCACATCTAACCCATCCCAAAACAACTACAACTTACAATTAACTTTCCCTCCCAAACCCTACACTAAATATACTAACACCTTACCCCTAAAATGTGATGGGAAACAATGATGTTGCCAGCTATACGTTTTTGAAACGATGATGTTGCCAGGGATACATTTTTTTGAAACAATTATGTTGCCACCTATACGTTTTTGAAACAATGATGTTGTCAGCTATACATTTTTTTTGAAACAATGATGTTGCCAGGGATACATTTTTTTTGAAACAATGATGTTGCCAGGGATACATTTTTTGAAACAATGATGTTGCCAGGGATACATTTTTTTGAAACAATGATGTTGCCAGCTATACGTTTTTGATATATCTAGTAAATACTGGATCTGGCATTAAATAACCCATAGTGGTTGATATGCCATAAAACCCCAAACAAACAAACAAACAATCACTCTTGTTAAGCTTTGCAATACTGTCCACTTGGTAACTTGGATCACTCCATGGTAGCTATTGATATTTCTTTCAAGCATCCATTAAATAGGAATGCCCTATCCATGAGACCTCTTTCCAGTAACAATATGCTGATTAGGACTCATTCTGGGATTTTCTTTGGGAACACCCCTTGGACTGATATCTTCAACCTCCCAATTGAAAATTGCACCACTGAGGTGTCTTCTTGAGTCAAAGCCAGCATGAACGCTTTCATTTCTTCCCGGAAATACCAGGTGAAACCTCAATCCTCTCCATGGTTCACACCAGCATGCTCAGCTGCTATAGCCCACAGGAACCACTATTTCTGGCTATACCAGCCTGACAACTCTCATCCTAACAGGTGCCTATTTACTACTGCTCATAATAAATGTGAGTCCTTGAAAGAACTAAGTCCCTGTTTGCTGAGAGAATGAGGCACCGCTTAGCCTCTAACAACCTTGGCTCTCATGATTACTGGCATCTCTGTAATAGGGTACTAAATAAGTGCAAGGTTTCTATTCCCCTTCTTCAATCAATTTCAGGTGTTGTCATCATCTGCTAATGAAGCTAAATGCTTTGCCCATTCAAACTCTATTCTTGACTCATCTGGAATATCCCTGCCTAACTGCCCACTTAGAACTGAATCTCTGTTGAGTGATATATGTGGTGGACCGGCCGTGTGAGTGGATGTGAATGGAAGAAGTAGAGAAGATGAATTATCTCTGGCCGGTCCAGCCACATTAAAATGTTGGACTTTAATGGAGTCCAAAGAAACAAACAAGACGGATATATATGTATGCGAACAAATATATATTATTAACAAACAGGTTAAAACAGATTGATACACGAATTTACAAATACATCATTTAAAACATGAAATAAAACGTTTAGTGTCTGTGTGGAAAGTTATTGTGTGTGTGTTTGAGTTGGAATGTCCGTACGGTTGTGAAATTTTGGTTTAGCGTATTCCCTGAACATGGGAAACGCTGGTTGTGTGTGAGAGTTCACATACTGGAGATGTTAAGAAAAGGTTTTTGTACCTCGCACCACGTGCGACGGTTGCCGGCCTCAAGCGAACCAAGTTGGCCGCACGTGGGCGCAGCCGTGGAAAGAGCTGTGGAAAGAGACAGACAGAGGCGAAAGGTCAGCCCGTATTTATACTCCCAGGAGGGAGAGACCCCTGGTGAAGCGTTAAGAAAATGAAGGGGAGCTAACTGCGACATATGCATATAACCCCTTCCATGGTCTCTGCTATCATCTCTAACCTTGATCCCCACAGAGCATATGGAACTGATGGTATTCCTGTAATAGTCATTAAGAAGTGTGTCCCAAACTGGCTCCTGTTCTTTCAGAATTCTTTAATAAATGCCTCACCGCCTCCTGTTTTCCTGCCTGTTGGAAGTCATCATCTGTTGTTCCAGTTTTTAAAAGGTCTGGTGAACTGTCCGACCCATCCAACTATCTGCCTATTAGCCGTCTACTTCTTTTTGGGAAACTCCTTGAGGCCCTAATCAATGCTGAATTTGTTCATCATCTCTCATCGCAGGGCCTTTTCTCGAACAAGCAATACGGCTTTTGTTTCTCCAGGTCACTGCTGATGTACTGACAATATTTGCAGAAAGATGATCTAGATAAAAATGGTGAAACCCAGACTGTAGTGTTGGACATCTCAAAAGCCTTTGATAGGGTCTAGCATTCAGATCTTCTCCAGAAGCTGAAAATTTATGATATTCTGGGCACATTTTTGAGCTGATCCAGTCTTTTCTGTCAAATCTTGAAATGAAAGTTACCCTGAATGGCCACTCGTCTAGATCATTTCGCACTAATATGGGTGTCCCCCAGGGCTACATACTTGGACCTACTGTTTTTAATTTTCATTAATGACCTTCCTGATGACATCAGCTCTCAACTCGGTATCTACACTGATGACACAACCATTTACTTCTGCCTTGATATTAAGGCTGATTAGTTCGACATGGTCAAAATGGCAGCCAGTGTCCAAAACGACGTCAAGTCTGTCGTTAACTGTTCTCAGCTGAGATGAAGTGGAAAGACTATATTGAATCCATTGCTAGGTCAGCTACTAAGAAAGTCAGTTCACTGTATCATGTAAGACAATTCTTCTCTTCAGAATCTATCTTGCATATCGATAAGTATCCCATTCTCATTCCCCTTTGATTAAAGTGGATGCTGCTTAGAAGACCAAACTTCAAAAAGACTCATCTGCTCGTCTACCAAACAGTAACACTTGAGATCAAGATAAAACAAGATCTTCCCTTTCTCTGTGGGTGTCTATCAGGGCTGGTGCGTATTACACCCAACTCCCTGAACCTGGTAGAGGGAGCCAGATTGGGGCAGTACTTTGTGACCCTTGTGATCTTATCAACATTTGTTTTTTTTTCTACCTACATTTATATACATTACAAATTAAACTAAGAACAACTGACTATTGAAGGATGAAAATTCTTTTACAGATTTTGACTTTATTCTGGGGTCTTTTGTTTTCATCCAAATCTATGAATTTGTTTTGTTCATGCTAAGTCTTGAAAAAAACACTTTATGAAATTCACTATTTTTTTTATCCATAATCTTGAATGTGTTAAAATTATTCAACTTTTTAACAAGAAAAATCACGAATTGATGTTAAAAATTGTCGCAAAAGATTGTTGATTTATTTAAGATGGGATGATCTATTATAACATGTCTCTAATTTGTATTTAGATACATTGGATTTATTTTCAATTTTTCAAGTTGAATTGTTCACCTATATTGCATATGATCCATTATTGTACATAATTAGGTTACAATAAAATTTGGTGATTTATTTAAGATGGAATCATCTATTATGACATGTCTCTAATTTGTATTTAGATACATTGGATTTGTTTTCAGTTTTTCTACTTGAATTGTTCACCTATATTGCATATGATCCATTATTGTACATAATTAGGTTACAATAAAATTTGGTGATTTATTTAAGATGGAATCATCTATTATGACATGTCTCTAATTTGTATTTAGATACATTGGATTTATTTTCAATTTTTCTAGTTGAATTGTTCACCTATGGTGCATATGATCCATTATTGTACATATTTAGGTTACAATAAAATTTGGTGATTTATTTAAGATGGAATCATCTATTCTGACATGTCTCTAATTTGTATTTAGATACATTGGATTTATTTTCAATTTTTCTAGTTGAATTGTTCACCTATATTGCATATGATCCATTATTGTACATATTTAGGTTACAATAAAATTTGGTGATTTATTTAAGATGGAATCATCTATTATGACATGTCTCTAATTTGGATTTAGATACATTGGATTTATTTTCAATTTTTCTAGTTGAATTGTTCACCTATATTGCATATGATCCATTATTGTACATATTTAGGTTACAATAAAATTTGTATTTTATATGAAAACCACTTTATGAAAATTGAGATGTAGTAGAGTTAAGGACCCCATATCATAGACTGGGGGTGCATGAGACCCACGCCCCTGTCCTGGTGTTCATAGTATCACATTATAACATCAATACAAACTTGTTAAATATGCTCTTTATTTTGACAATTTTTTATTTAACATATTCAAATACACTATGGGTCATTCTATATCAACTCAACTAATGGTCTCATCTCAGATTTTGACAAAATTTCATAATATGATACCCACCCTAGAGAAACTGCAAATCTGAAAATAGAAACTTCATTTGAGTCATAGATCAACATTTTAGACCTTTTGAAATTTACTTGGATTTTCATGTCAGGTATAAATAGCATGTGGCTAGTTGAACCAAAGAACATAATCAATTCATCCCAAGCAAGATGATAATGCCACTAAGATGAATGAGGATACCAGGGATGAAAAAGAATGAAAAAAGACTTTAGAAGGAACTGGAAATCCAATCCCAGACAGGAAAACCATTACTCCTGTTCAAAAGACCAGGGAGGAGTGTAAACAGGTCAATAGGCAAATCTATCTACTCCTATTGAGGAAAATAAATAAATATATAGTAAATAAAATTTTAGAATTTAGATGGAGACCTTAGAAGTATAGAGCTGAAATAGACTATAGAATGAACCAGAAATCCAAACCTAAGCTGGAAGCAAGGGATAACCCTCTACTCCTGTTCAAAAGGAGTGTGAACTGAACAATATTATACTGATAAACACTTGTACAACATGAGTACCTCTCACCAAACATTAGCTACTATAATCCAGTGAAAAGAATGCTAAAAATGACTGGCAATAGTTTCAGTCACAGGTATATAGTATGTGCTTTGCCAGGGCTACATATAGTTTTTGATTTCAGAGTTGTCCTTCTCCTAGACTGGCTGAAACTAAGGCTGAAAAGCCCAGTCTGCCCTACTAATCCTAGAATGTGTGAATCTATTTTAAAATGTATTCTAGGATTAAAAATGAATTTTGGCATACTCAAAGAATACCATTTCCACAGAAAGCCCTCTACAAACACTCTATAACTCTAATCATGGCAAATAACTAGTCCAAGACTATCAAATCTCTTTGGTAATATAACAGAAAAGAAATAATCCAAATTTAATTTTTTATTTCTTGTCTCTTTTTTATTTTATCATATCTGGAAATTCTGATTTTTCAAATTTTTCACCATCATCATTTGGCCAAAATGTCTACTAATATATTATAAATATTATTAGTTTCATTATTAATATTATTATTTTTTTTATTGCTTTTTTTTATCTCTCAAATTACTTTTGCCAGCCTATTATATCTACATATTATAAAAAACGTATGTAGACAATCTTTCTTTACTACACACATGCACACACACACACACACATATATATATATATATATATATATATATATATATATATATATATATATATTGTCCTTCTCCTAATTCTGAATTCAAAACCTGCGGAGGGTCGTTTGGGGACCTTGTGGCATTCGCTGCACCAGGTCCCTGTATTTGTCCCTCCAAAAAGTGTGGATGGCCCTGCACAAAGCCTTCACCACTATAATCAAATCTCATGTGTCGGTGTCGGGCTTTCAGTTTCTTGGAACTGATCTGCCTGACCCTCATACGTCGAATTTGACGGGAGAGTCGATCATATATATATATATATATATATATATAACTGATCTTCTGATATATATATATAACTGATCTTCTGATTTTAAAGTTATATATATATATATATATATATATATATATAACTTTAAAATCAGAAGATCAGTTGAATCCACTACCTTGGTTTCAACCTTATGGTATTCTCAGATGATTTTTATCAAATGACCTCTTAACGATTTATTTAAAAAAAAAAAAATCATTAAGAGGTCATTTGATAAAAATCGTCTGAGGATGCTGTAATGTTGAAACCAAGGTAGCAGATTCAACTGATCTTCTGATTTTTAAAGTTAAAAGCTTTACATGTTATTTTTACTTTTATTTTATTTTTTCACACTTTTTAATATTAGTGTTTCCTGGTCTGATTCAACTCTAACTCTTTTATATATATATATTGTGGGTATGATGGGTAAATTATCAACATTTTATATTTTTAATTTCATGCATGCATGTTGTATGTTTTTGATTTGTCAACTGCACAGTATCATAGCGGCAGTTGAGCACTGTCTGTGAGAAAAAAGCGCTCCATGACACATTTCATTCCACCAGAAATTTTGAAACGGCATGCTGTACTGCTTGGCATTCATAGCCGAAGCTCCTATACAAACATTTAAGATTATTTAGGTGTCAATCTGAGGATGATGCAGCGGATTCAGAAAGAGTTGGATGAGTCTAATGGTGATTACGAAGGTACGGCAGCTTGGAAAACTCACTTTAATTGTTCTGATAAGAAAAGAACTCCTGAATTTGTTGGTGAGATCCAGGCCATAATTGACAACGATCCCTTCAAGTCAATTAGGTCCATAGCCAGGGATACTGGAGTGTCTAAGTTTCTTATCAGGCAGATAATGCATGAAGACATTCATTATTTCTTATACCAGATGAGTAAGGGTCAATTGTTATCCCAAGCCATGAAGGATAAGAGGAAAGACTGTTCTATAAAGCTTTTGAACAAATTCAAACATCCCCTCCAACCGAACATGATTTGGTTTTTCTCAGATGAGAAAAATTTCTGCCAGTAAAGATGGTGAACACACAGAACAACCGTTGGGTTGCTATGTCTCCAAAAGATATCCCGAGAGTGATGAAAACCAAATATCCAGTCAATATCATGGTGTTTGGAGTGATCACTAGTGATGGCAACATTATGCCACCATTCATCTTCCCACAGGGCCTCAGACTCAACACAGAGTGCTTTGAAGAGGTAATGCTGCCCTGGGTCAAGTGTGCTGCCTTGGAAGACCCTATGCATGACAATAGGACTCTGCACCATGCCACACAAGCAGGGGAACCCAGTCATGAGTGTCAGAGAGTTTCTCTAATCACATCACTCCTTACATCTCACCACCCCAGACTGCAACCCCCTTGATTATTATGTGTGGGGTGCAGTTGAGCAAGAGACTAACAAAACTCCTTGTAACATCAAAGATAAACTGAAAGCAAGCATTATGCCAGCATTCACCAACTTAATCAAGGAGACTGTCCAGAAGTGTTGCAGGAGGTTCGGGAGGCCATGGTTGAAGCCAATGGAGATTTTATTGAACAAATTTACTCTTTAGTATTTGAAGATATTTTTGTGTACTTTTGTTAAATACGTCTGTTAAAATGAGATGTCAGTGTTATTTTCATTTTTGCATAGTTTAGATGACAATTTATCCATCGCACCCTGTGTGTGTATACATACATACATACATACATATATGTACATGCATACACACACACATATATACATACATACAGATATACACACATATCTAAAAAATCACCTTTCAACTTTGTCGGCAAAGGGAAAAAAACTTGAATGAAGCGGCTGAGGGCAAATGATGAAGCAATAGTGAGCCTAATAAGATCTGCCATATTGGAATATGTGATAAAATCTAAATAATACCAACAAAGCAAATTAATCCACTCAAAGTTTCAGAAAGAAAAATTTAGAAAAAGGCCCACCACGTATATTGGTGCCCATTTTCAAAATAAGCTGAAGTAAATTTGATATAAGTTTTATGTCTTCGTTCATCTCATCTAAAAATTCTTAAGTTTGGCTCAATTACACCTCATCTCTCTTCTTTCATTTTTATTTTTATTTTTTGCCAGACTAGAGAATACTCTTTCATTAGCATCAATTGTTGAAGATTCTTCCTTTTCAGAACAAAGTTTTTTTTTCTCTCAAGTTCATCAGTATTTTTACTTTGATTTTTTTTTAGACAGTAATATTCCAGTTAAAAATGGATAAAAAAAAAGTCAGTAATGTAATTCTTTACAATTGAAGCTGCAACTACATGTACTAAAACATTATCTACACTAAAAATAATGACTGGGGAAACAATTGTTTAGTTTTTAGCTTCTGGAACAAGATGAATTGTTTTTACCTAGTCCCATATTTTGAATTCACAAATACAACATTGATAACTAGAAAAACTTTTTGGTATCAATTGGATTGATTGATTAGATAATAATGTTCATTAATTTTATCAACTCTTAACACTATTTTACACTGTTGTACTCATTTCTATTGCGGCATTCACAATGTTTTGTCTGTCATATGCTCCAATATTCTTCAGGTGATATACGTTGGAATTTTGAATCAAACCCTTTATTTAGTCCACTGGGGTAGATTGTTCTAATTCCACATTCCATACGTATTTTGGATATCTCAGTTTCAGTTAATTCCATTTAGAACATCTACCCCTATGGATTAAATAAAGGGTTCAGTTCAAAATTTCAACATATATCATGTAAAAGGGTTGCACTGTATTTTTACAACACTAAAGGTTTGATTAATGAATACCAAATGTTTCTTGTATAGTAAAAGCCAATTTCATCATTAGCATCATTATAATCTATTTTGTTTTTGCTAGCTAGCCACCAATTTTTCATAGTCCTGGACATGATGATAAGCTACATCCAGCAGCAAGGCATCTGATCAGGAGAGTGGAGGTTTCCAGGAGTGTAGAACCACCTCTTAATTGCTGTTGTTCCCAGGTCCCCCCTTCTAGCAACAAGGCCTCTGATCAGGAGAGTGGAGGTTTTGAGGAGTGTAAAACCACCTCTTACTTACTGTTGTTCCTAGGTCCACCCTTCTGGCAACAAGGCCTCTGATCAGGAGTGTAATGAGAAGTGATTGAGGAATTCAGAGTCAGAGAAGTGATTGAGGAATTCAGAGTCAGGTTCGCTTAAAGAAGCTTTATTCAACTAGATCCTCACAGAGAGGTGGTCAAGGTAAAATGGCCGATCAAACGGGTACAAAGTCAAAGGGGAACAACTTGTTCCTGAGAAGTAGAGAAAGGGGTTAAAGAGTTCCTTCTTTATCACCACAAGGAGATTGAAGGTTTTGAAGAGTGTAGAACCACTTCTGAATTGCTGTTGTTCCTAGGTCCACCCTTCTGGCAACAAGGCCTCTGATCAGGAGAGTGGAGGTTTTGAGGAGTGTAGAACCACCTCTTAATTACTGTTGTTCCCAGGTCCACCCTTCTGGCAACAAGGCCTCTGATCAGGAGATTGAAGGTTTTGAGGAGTGTAGAACCACTTCTGAATTGCTGCTGTTCCAAAGTTCACCCTGACCTGGGTTGATAGCACCTGTTAGGATCCCAGCTGTGAACCCTCAAACAAAAAACAAAACACTAGGAAAGTATAAAAACATTTTTATAGTAAAATGACCAGCCATGTGTTTTTATAAAAAAATTACATTGTATCATCTACAAACTATATATCTAAAAAACAGACATTTACCCCAAAAGTATAAAATCCAGTACAGAATATCTGGAGGTTTATATACTGCAAAGCAAAATTCATCAGACCAAACATATAAATAAATATTAAATTTAAAAGTTAAAAATATCAATGTCCCCTTCATTTCATGTGCCTGTGTAGTTACATCAACATACATTTAGTTTGATGAAGCCCTAAAGACAAAATGTGTCACACAAAAGATTTTTTTCTGCTTAGCCATTAATATTCCTAACACATGGAAATATAGTTTGAAATATCAATGGCATGTACTTGAGCTAAAGGAAGCACTTTTTTCCCACAATAAGGATTTCTTTCCAAATTTTGTCTGGATAAAATTTGGAATATCGATACCTTTTTTCATAGTTACAGACAAAAGAAAGTTTTTTGCATGTAAAATAATTTTAATGTATTTTTTGTAAAAATATTTTTACTTTACTTTATTAATTTGTCTGACTTTTATAGACATATATATATATATATATATATATATATATATATATATATATATATATACATTTTAGCTTTACATAATTTATGGTGAAGACACATTGGAACAGTAAAAATAGTAAAAAATGTCTTCTAAACCTAAACAAAGTATTAAGAAACAGGAAACTTTCATTAGAAACAAAGAAAAGACTGCTAAACAGCTATGTAATGACAGTAAATGTTAGACAATTTCCTCACATTGGTTTGCTGGCCTCCTCCACAAGATCAAAGGTTCTGGTGTCTCTGGCTGGATATTCCTCCAATCATTCTTAACAAATCGGGTAATGAGGGTTGTCTTGAATGGCAATGTATCTAGATCATTTCACATGAATGCGGGGACCCCAAGGGCTCTATCATTGGACCTGCACTATTTTTATCTTTATCAACGACCTTCCCGGTGTCGTTAGTGCCTAACTAGGTATTTATGCAGACGGCACAACTATTCCCTCTTAACAGTGAATCTGATAGGTCTGATAAAGTAAAACTGGTATTTGCTCTCCTAAAATTACTTCCAATTAGTTTCATGATTCTAATATAAGTATCTTTTTTGTTTATATTTTCCTTAAAATGTCCTCGTTGTTTATATGCTTTATCCATAGTATTTGAAGCCTTTTTTTTGTAGAACCTCTTCCCTTTTGCCTCAAGTCTCCTCTTCATCAGCGAGGAAATTGTCCCACATTCATTGCCATATTGGAGGACTGATATTATGTAGCAATTCAACACCCTTTCTTTCTCATGAACTTGATAAAATTCAAAGAAGAGTCAGCAATATTATTGGTCTTGATCTGGCATCTCGGCTTCAGTCTCTTACCCACCAACATAATTTTGCCTCCCTGCGCCTTTTTTATAAATAATTTTATGGTAATTATTCAGATGAGCTCTTCGCTATGATGCCTAGACTCTTTGAATGTAAGCACAGTACTAGACTGGTGACAATGTCTCATTAATTTACAGTTGAGCTAGCTAGATGTAACCGTAAATTCTATGCTAACAGTTTCTTTTCTCACACCATTCACTTGTGGAACTCTCTTCTAGCTCTATGCTTTCCAGCCAACTTTAATCTGCAAAAATTTAAATGCAATGTCGGTTACTTTTTACTTTCCTTCTGATTACTCTCCTTTTGTTCTTGCTCCTCAGTAATGTTTCTGTTTTCTAATTTTTCCACACCCAGTAACCCCTTGTATCTCAGTAGCTTTACTGCCTTGCTTAGGGTGAAAATGATTAAAAATATATGTGTGTGTGTGTGTGTGTGTGTGTGTACAATGATAATATTACTTTCACATACACAAATATAGTATGCTTTTTAAATACACACCAAACATAATGCAAAAATAACATATGGGGGGAGAGTGCAAAAAATTAGGACCATCTTTATTTCTAAAATGAAAATTACAACTTTCTACAAAGTAACTTTTCTTGCTTTTTTATTGGCAAATTCTTCAATGACCTTGTCAAAAACGATTTCATTCATCAATTGTCACTCTATAGACAGTAGATATATGCCATAATTTAAGTTACTCAAAATTGAAAAGATCCTTCAACCGTGAGTACTGTTCTGACATTAAAACCAGTTTTATTTCAATACAGTCTATACAAGCTTATAACCTACAGCAGACACAAAAGTGTTGCCCTACCCCTAAAAGTGTCACCTGGGGCAGATGACACCACTCTAGCTATGCCACTGGATTCCAGTATCTCTTTTGTCAGACCTTTCTATTGTTTGACTGCAGGGTCTTTGAATGTTGATACATTTTTTCCTCCTCAATGCATTGCATTACTAAAGCAGCTATGTTTTTCACAGGTTAGGTTCAGATGGCGATGCTAGATTCGGCACCATGTAAAATAAAGATCTACAAAGCCATCATGCTGCCTGGACAAGCAATGACAACTTTGCAGGCATTTATTTTGCTAGGTCCGCTTCTAGGAAAGTTACTTCACTGGGTTGTGCTAGACAATTTTTCTCACTTGAATCTTACTTATTTAGAAGTCTACTATTTGAACATGCATTGAATATTACGGCCACATATGATCTGATGCTCCTGCTATATATTTCAAGAATGTTGATAAAATCCAAAGAAGGATCTGCAGTGTTATTAGTCCTGACCTGGCATCTTGCTTTCAGTTACTTTCCCACTGTTGTAATATAGCTTCTCTGTGCTTTTTCTATAAATACTTTAATTGTTCTGATGAGTTTTCCTCTTTGTGGTGGTTATAGTAAGAATGTGTTGATTTGATGTAAGGAATACTGTACTATGTTTGGGTCAGTGTTTGTGGCTAGTTAAATTTAAGATAAGACAGATTGAAGGCCAGCCTTCCCTCCAATCCCCCCTTTTGGCCTTGTGCCACATTTTTGTATTATTACATTACATTTATTATTATCTCATTATTTCATTGCTGAAATGATCTGAGCTCATCTGACAGTTTTCACGTTTTCCTCATCAAATTCTCCTCCACCTGATATTTTAAAGTATATAACTGACAATCAAGATGTGAGTGATTATGGCTCTCCACAAATTCCTATCTCTTGTGGCCGCTAACAGCATTTTCTCCCTTTGCCCTCCTCTCCCAGTTCTGTCATCTATTCACACAAGCTTGACAGGTAGGTGACTCATTGGCCTCCTTCTTGCCATTGATACACCCTGTGAGGGTTAAGTTTTCCAAGCCCTCTTTCGTCATTATGTGTTAAAAGAATTCCAGCTGTCTCTCTGCTTCTGAGTAGAAGTGTTCTTTTTGTGCACATTTTCTTTAAGACTTTCTCGTCACTTACTAGCTCCGCCCATGGAATTCTCAGTAGCCTTCTGTAGAACCCCATTTCTGTTGCCTCCAGTTTTCTTCTAATCTGTAGGGAGATTGTCCAGCATTCACTGACATACAAGAGAATTGATATCATATAGTAGTCCAGCACTCTTTTCTTTGTTTCTAATTAAGTTTTCCTGTTTCTTAGTACTTTGCTTGGCTTGTGGAAGGCATCTTTCACTAATTTGGATTTTGATATCACATTTTCCATCCTATGTTAAAACACTTTCCAGATATTTAAACTTCTGTACTTGTTCTGTTTTCTTGCATTTGTTGGCTAGTCCTTTTATCGCACTTTCCTTTACTACCTTGTCTAGGCAGTCCTGTAGTTTTCTTTCCATGTCAGCCATCAACACTGTGTCATCTGCATATTTTATATTATGAAATGGACAAAGTCTGACAATTATTTTAAGACATTTTTATGTTTATACATTCTTTTTATAGATACAAATATTTAAGTAAATGCTCTGTTTATAATAAACAGTATTAAACAACATTTACCGGCCTGAATGTCCGAGAAATTTTCATAGAAAATATTTGTCCTCCGACAGGATTCGAACCTGTATCCTATACGGAAATGTCATATAGCCTGACGTGCCTTTTTACTGATTGGGGCAAGGAGGATCGTTCGGTTGGCAAGGTCGATTTTACTGTCTTTAAACTTTTATCTTCCATGAATCTCTCATGTACATTCATATCTGCTCATGGTGTATCAAATGTAAACAAATGACATCACACATTATGAAATGGACAAAGTCCGACAATTATTTTAATACATTTTTATGTTTTTATGTTATGAATGATCCTCTGTGGCTGAATTGGTAAAAAGGCACGTCAGGCTATATGACGGTTCCGTATAGGATACAGGTTCGAATCCTGTCGAAGGACGAATATTTTCTATGAAAATTTCTCGGACATTCAGGCCGGTAAATGTTTTTGAATACTGTTTATTATAAACAGAGCATTTACTTAAATATTTGTATCTATAAAAAGAATGTGAAACATAAAAATGTCTTTAAATATTTTATATTGTTAAGATCATGCCCACTAATAATTAATCCTGGTAGGGGCCCCAGCTCTCTTTAGGATAACCTTGCTGTAGAGGTTTAATAAATCTGGAGAGAAAACACATCCTTGTCTTACGAACTTTTCTATTTTTTCTCTGTTTGCTCCCAATATAAGTTCTGGATTATTCTCACAACCTTTCCAAATAAATCAAGTTTTCCTAGCAGTTCAAATACATCATTGAACTCTAATTTGTCAAAAGGTTTTTGTGTAATCTATAAAACATGTGCATTGTGGTGTAATGGATAGTGACTCAGAATGAGAAATCAGAGAGCCGAGTTCAAATTCCAGTCAGGTATGTCACATTCACATGTGCAAATACCCTATGTTCCTCTCCCCAACTATGGGTTGAATAGCAGAACAGACTGGGTCCAATAACTTTGGTTACAATTACTCTACTGCAGAAAGAAATGGCAACCGACAACAGGAAAATCTTCTGCCAAGTCAATCATGAATCGAAAGAGACATGATTGGCCAAGCGCAGTGGTGGCAGGGGAAGGGGGTTCTGGCACAAATGTGCCGGGCCTCAAAACCCAAGGGGCCTTAAGAAAATATCATTAGGGGTTGGGGGGGAGTTTCTTTATAAAAAGTAGAGAGCAAAATTACAAATTGGTATTTTATTGAAAAAAATACGAAGACTAAAACTAGTTCCAAAGCAGCTTAAAAGTATATTTTTTGAACTTTCATTGAAGCAAAATGCGCAGTGAGTTCCTCAAAGTCTAATTCTCATGCCAAATCACATTCGATCGCAAGGGTTGCCAAATAAGACACGCTCTTTAAAAAGTCTTGTATGACACATTAGATTGAGTTTATTTGTCCCAGCATCTCCTTTTCTGACTTCTCAAAATAATCTGAGTGCTGGAAATTCTCTCCCCAGTACTCCCCAAGTGTGTATCACATATGGCGCTTAACTGACTGATAAACATAAGCGCAAATCCTCCAGCATTTGTGTTGCTCTTTCTGGTTTTTTGTTATTGCATTTCTTGCTTCAAGGTCCTTGGCGAAGCTGCACTGTTCTTATCCTATGTCTTGTCTAATTCTGCGTTGTGCTCTGTTCATCAGAATTCGCATCATTATTTTGGTTATGTGGCTCAATAAGCTTATTATCTGATAGGGGTTGTATTTATTTGCACCTGCTTTCTTAGGTAACACTACGAAGATGGATCTACTGAGGTCCTCCGATATGTCGCCACTGTCCTATATTATGTTCATTATTTCAGGGTTCTTGTCAATGCTGAAATCGTCTAAGTTGATAAAGCTTCAAATTTGGGGCATAAACTGCATCTCATTACAACTGGTGCTACTAAAATATAACAGATAACCAACAATGTCTGGTGGCATTTTGAGGTACACTTGGGGTGCTCTTGATTTGTACTAATGATGATGTGGCCCATAAAACATGTCTGGACCCAGGTTCATCATATGGGGATGTAGCAAATAGTGCAACAGTTTGTATTAGATGACATTGGTGTTACTCACTAATTTGTAATGGGAGGAGTTACAACTTATTCCGGATGACGACTTTTAAAGGGAATAAATTTCAACACATGGAGGAATTTTACATATACAATAAAACCTCTCATCAACAGCCTAATAGGGGGATGGGTGGTACGTTAAAGCAGACTGTTCGTAGATGGGAAGGGACTATTTTTGAGTTATAAAACTGCTATAGTAACTACCAGTACTTATGATAATAATGTAAATACTATAAACATGTACCTATGGCATAAATAAATATATACTTAATATTGATAGATTAATCAAAATAACAAAAATAATAGATTTCTCACAGCTAACTTCTCACGCACATGCTAATATATCATATAATATCTACTGTACACCCATCTTTGTTTACAATTGAAAGGCCAGCCACCACTGCCAAGTGGTCACTTTGAGAATTAATACAACTCATTCTGCTAAGCCAGCAAATTTTGAAATACATCGCTGATGATTTCAAAGTTTTTTCCTGCATAAATATTTTTATTTTGCCTGAAGATTTTGTCTGTTGTATCCAAAGTCCATTGATGAGGGGTCCATAGATAAGAGGTTTGTTTGTATATATAAAGAATAACATAATTCAAGAAGAGAGAAAATATACTTGTACATCTATATTACAGGTGTTGGTCACCACTTTGTAGTGGAGGAGGTTGATGACATTCAAAAGAAGTAAATTTTAACACATGGAGGAATTTTACATCCACCTTTATTTAAAGAATAACATAATTCATGAAGAGAAAAAATATACTTATGCATACACAAATGGCGGAAAAGGGAAGAAAAATATATATTGGCTTTGGTGTTAGAAAACGTGTGATTTGTTTGAAATTAGAAAGTTGGTTTGCCAGAGACTAAGAAGTCTCTCTAAAAAGGAAGAATGCCATGTTGTTTCTACATTGCAGAACAAAAAAGAGAGGAAGAGGGTTCATGCCCGTTCCTTTTATAAATCTGAATAGAACGCCACCTAGCAGCTGTTCTATCAGACAAGGTGAGGTAATCCCCACAAGGGCTTTGTTGGAAGCTATGTTCTTGTTGTTGTATGAATTTATATAATAATCTTAATAATATAGACAAATCATAGTCTTTAGTTGTATTGGGAGAAATGGTAGAGAGTAAGAAAGAAAGCCTGAGGAAAATGAAAAGAAAAGTGGGTAAAGGAAATGGAGAAAGGATAAAGATGAAGAGAGATTGACAAGTTTACTATTACTCCTTTACCCCTTTACCTTTGTATTGGGTGGTGAAGCTTTATGTAATATTTTATTTATTTAGAGCATGATGTACACTTTACCTAGGTAAGTAGATAAAGGGCTGGCATGTACTACCCATGAACTCCCTGAACAAGTGGCCCCAAACTGATTGGGGGCCCCGGGCAGTGCTTTATGACCCTTGCTACCTTATCAGCATTTACTGTTTTTTTTTTACCTGCATTTAATATGTTACAGATTAAGCTAAGTATGACTGACAATTATTAAAGGATAAAAAATTTTCATAGATTTTGATATCATTCTGGGGCCTTCTCCTTTTGGTTCAAATTTGTGAATATGTTTAAAAAAAAACACAAAATAAAATTCACTATTTTTTTATCCATAATGTTGAATGTGTTAAAATTATTCAACTTTTTAACAAGAAGAAAATCTCAAGTTAATGTTAAAGATTGCTGCAAAACATTGATTTATTTAAGATGGAATGATCTATTATGACATGACTCTAATTTGTATTTAGATACATTGGATTTATTTTCAATTTTTCTAGTTGAATTGTTCACCTATATTGCATATGATCCATTTTGCATATAATTCGGTTACAATAAATTTTGTATTTTATAGTGATTTTCCAAGCGTAGCTTAGATGTGGCACAAGGCCGAAAGAATGGGGTACCCAGTAAGGATTGAACTCACTACTCTGTCGTAATTGTTCTAGCGAGACAAGCTTGCTACTCATTACACCACGTCGGGGTGCCCTAATTTTGTATTTTATATGAATACAACCCTATGAAAATTGAGATTTAGTAGAGAGTGTGTGTGTGTGTGGGGGGAGTGTCATAGATTGGGGGTAGGGGTACAAGACCCTTGCACCAGACTTGGTAGATACCATGGTAAGATAAAGTAGATATCAACATGTAAAATTAAAAGCTGCTTCTATTTCACTAATTTGATTTAATTTTTAAATTGTATAATTTAGTGGTACTTTGAAAGTGAAAAAGAAATGTTTGCTTCATCACCCATCAAATAAATCATAACTAATGTTTACTTATATTTGTTGAAGAATTTCCTTTAGGACAATTTTTGATTTTTCAACAGGAAGACGTTTTTGTTTTTTTATTTAAAGGAAAAAAAAACAAACATTTATTTATTTTTTATTCTTTAAAGGCTTTTAAACGGAATTATGATCCATACAGAGTGTTCACTTTTTTATCAGTATTTTTCAAGTACATTCGTACGTAAAACTACAAATTATCACATCTATGAAAATAAAATTAAAAAATATAAAAAAAAGGCAAAGGTGCGATTATCCTATTTAGTGTGTAGTTTGAAAGTATTCTTTTTTTAGTAAAATTATTTTAGTAAATAGTTTTATAATCTAAGACATAGTAATTATTACTATGTCTTTGATTATAAAACTAAGTAATACAAACAAAAAGAGATAAAAAAAAACGCTTTTAAAAATAAATCCTCGTCATGTGTTAAGGTCTTCTTCTTCCACACCTGCTGTTAAAACCGGCATCTGCTCAATAGGACTGCGTATTGAAAACCCAAATCGTAGTTGACTTTTAATTAAGTGCCATTCATTTAGGGTTTTTTTATGCATACCTACCTGTTAGATCGTTTTCAGCTGAGGTACACATGTAAATGTGTGTACAATAATAAAATAAAGTTTTTAAAAATGCATTTCTTACGGTTGCTGATAGATAGAGAGGTGATGTAGACAGAATAGTTTTAGCAGCTGAGGCTGCAGAGGCAGCAGCAGCAGTCTATAACGAGAAGAAGTAGTAGTCAGCAGCAGTAGTAGGCAGTTGCATCAATGTGTAATGTGTATATATATACAAAATCCAAAACGTGTGTCGGTTGTTGTGTGTGTTGTGTGAGAGTATTTTTAATGTCTGGATCTTTGCTTTATGTGTGGGTACGTGTAAGAATGGTTGGTAGTGGCAGCCAGGAGGAGGAGGAGGCTGCTTCTTAAGGCTAAAAGAAGGAAGCAACACCACTACCATCAGAACTGCGCCTACACACAACACGTAAAAATACGAGCACCTGCTGTCTATTTACACTTTTAGACATACTACAAGTAGTTTTACTTACTACTACAACAGAAGCTGTAAGTAAAACTAACTGATGTCCGTAGATCATCAGCATTACGCAGTCGATTGTGTAGAACTTCTTTTTTTTACATTTTTTTTCATAAAGAAGGAAAGAGGAAACTAGAGAACTAAGGGAAAGGGAGTACCTGTCTTTTTTGTGTGTGTGTGTGACTTTGAGGTTTTTAAGACGGACCAATTTTTAAAGAGGGTTTTTTATTGAGATGAAATGAAATCATGTCATTGTTGGTGAAAACATACAGCAAGCAAATGCGCTGCATATCTCTGAAATCTCAATGTTTAAACCACAATTATGAAGGCTAAAGAAAGACAGAAGGATTATTATTTTTCTTCGTTGTTGTTTAGGGGAGGACGTGTTACTGTCCCTCGAGTTGTTGGGATGTGACAGAGACAGGAGTGATGGGCCCAGGGATGGAACGTAATGCACGACATCCTTATTTTTCTGGGTAAGTTAACTTTTTTTTTTTACTTATAGATTGATTGTTAACCTTCACACACCTTTCACAAACCCTTATTTTTTTTAACACAATGAATGATGGCGTTACACATTGTTATGTTTCAGCTTCTTACCTTTTGTCTTTATGACTGATGAACTAAAATTCTTTTTGTGTTTACATTATTACGCTTGTCTCATAATTACACCTTATTTGAAACTTTTGTCAACATTTAAATTAATTTGTCGGTGTTAGAATAAAAACCAAAAGCATTTTCATTCATGCAAGATAAGCAAGGTGTACTTTTAGGCAGACCCATGCATGCAAATTTGTAATAACAAGAAGGAAAATGATAAGAAAAACACTCTCTCAACAAGCAGAACCATTTCTGTAGAAAATGCAACATTTAACGCGGGGATGAAGACGTGTTCGTCACGTGATTTCCTTATCATAAACCGTACTAAAGACAAGCTGGAAATCCCGGTTTCCGTGTAGTAAATGTAAATTTTTCCGCTACTAAATTATCAGTGCGTTTTTCATTTTGGTATTTGGCATTTGATAATATCGCCACAGTTGTCAAGTTTTAATTTGCATTATTTGCAAAAGTCACGAGAGAAAAAATAAATTAACTTAAAAAAATAGAAAAGAAAATCGGGAACTCAGTTTTGAATTTTGTATTTCAATTATTTTTTTATTTTTATTTTTAAACCAATGAAACTGACTATTTTACAAAAAAAGCATAAGTAAATAAAAAAAACATCTTTGAAAAAAACAAAAAAATCATTTGTTTAAGTTTGACTACATTACCACGAAGGCATTTATTTTTTTGTCTCATTATTTTTCATCTTTTGTAAATTACTGAATTGTAATTTATATCTCATAACGTTTCGATAACTCTAGGTTTCTCATCAGGTGACATAGATGTTTTTTTTTACAGTCAATTAAATTTCGGAAATGTAGATTAATAAAAATATCTTACCTAATTTTTAAGTCCTTTAGCAGCTATATTTTCTTAATTAAATCAAAATAAAGACAAATCTAAGTTTATATTTTTTTAATTAGTTCATTTAATTTGTTAGTACTTTTTATACACAGAAAAATGTGTAGTTTGTCAACACTAAGTGCACAAAGTACTTACTAGCATCCCGATCGATACACATCCAAAAATTGCTCACATTTTCTTTCTTTTTTTTACACACATGATTGTGTTGGCCTGGTTAGGCTTTTAAAAACAGTAAACATCATTTTTTTTGTCTGTCTAAAATCAAACTTGAAACTTCACTTTTAATTCCTAACTAGAAGTGAAAATAAACGTAAGAAATCCACACACACGCGTCCGTGGAAATAAAATGTCAGTTCTTTAACCAGCTGCGGTTCGAACTCAGGTTTGGAAGTAACTTTGCTTTGAATATTTTTTTTTTTTAGCTATTGAACTGAAAGAAGGTTATGTAAAATTCGTTATTCAGTGAATGAAGTCGTTAGTCACTCAAACTCATAAATTGACCACTAAACAATCTCCGATACAGATTTTATTTTTTTTAGTTGATGTGTTGTTTTTTTTTTGGGTTTTTTTTTTTTAACCGGGAAAAATCCAAACTCAAAGAATGGAAAAAAAAAAAAAGATGTCAGTATTCATCAACAAAAGAATAAAAAAATGGTTTATTTTCTTTTGGGGCCTAAAATAATTTTCGATGGAAATTGAAAATGAAAGTTAAAGAAAACACTAGTTGACAATACGTAGCAAATAGAATTATAAATTAATTTAAATTATTTAAAAAAAGAAAAAAATATCCTGACTTCTTGTATGCCGAGTTTAAGACCTAATGTTCTTGAAAATTCAATATTTTATTAATATCCGTTAAAAAAAGATCTTGACCCTTTTTCAAACAAAATCCTTCTCATAATCCTGTCGTTCAACGTAAAATAGGGAGGGTCAGTCATGGTTGTTGGGGGAGGAGAATCATTTAAATTTAAAATTAAATGCGCTACAAAAGGTCTTGAGCACCAGGATAAAACAAAGGGAAATTCAATAACCTATTTGCAGAATTTTCTGCTTTCGTCTAAAAAAAGAAAGAGAACATTTAAATCCAAACCCGGTCGAAAACCTCAGCATTTTCTAAGAATGCCATTGAATTTGATTTTTTTTCCTTAAAAAAAAGCACGACTTTTTTTGCTCAATTAGTAAAAAGTGCTCAGCTAAAATATTCATTGATTTAATAAAGTAAAGAAATTGACTTTACATTTTTAGAGACACGCGATCCAATAAACTTTCTTTGAGTAAGTAATTATTTGAGACATGACTGGAGACGTACAGCAGAATTAACGACTTGATTGAACATTTGAAAAAAATGGCAAGAAATAAAAGCGACAAAAGAGAAAAAAATGTGGCAATAATTTATAAAAACAAAAAGAAGACACACCTAAAAAAAGATAATTTTTTAAATCAGTCAACAAATCAAACGTTCCTGGATCCAACGTGTCAAATTTATTTTTTTCTCCGTCAACTTTCTTTTTCTTAATATGAAAAACATTTAAATTAATGATTCCTCTCTAATTAAAATATTTTATTTTGTAATTTGCAATTATTTTTATCGTTTTATGGTCATTTTTTTAATCTGAAAATAATATCAAATTTTAGTTTTTTTTTTTAAGCTAACTTTAAAGCCAGAATTCGAATTCCTTAATTTTCTTATCTTTCATCAAATTAATTTTCTATGACACAAACGAACTGAACAAATTAACAAACATAAGCAAAAAAAGAACTTTAAGAGATTTTGTGGCTAAATCTTATTTAATTTAGCCACAGAATCTCTAAAGTTCCTTTTTGTTTGTTAATTTGTTCAGTTCGTTTGTGTCATAGAAAATTAATTTGATGAAACAAAAAATTTAACATTAAATCATGTTAGTTTTACTTTTGATTAAATCATTTAAACACAAATTTATATATATATTTACCATTTGAATGTTAATTTAATATACTACAGAAATAAATCTTCCATTTTGGAAAAATCTAACAAAAAAGATTATTTGAAGTCAAACATTTTTCTAATTTGGTGTCATTTCTACTTGTTTTGTGGTCACAAAGTTCCTGGAATTTAAAATATAGTTGCTTTGGGCGTGGTTCAATTTCTACATTTTTTGTGGTCACAAAGTTCCTGTGATTTAAAATATAGTGGCTTTGGGCGTGGTTCAAATCATATAGCAGGTAAAATTTGTTGCAATGTAAAATCTGATAAAGGTTAAAATTTTGTTGGAATTGGGATCTATAAAAATTTTAAATCTTAAAATTTCATATCTCTTTAATGGTTCAAACCTGTTAACCCTTCAGATCGGTTTGAATTTCAAACCTGTTAACACTTCGGATCAGTTTGAATGTAAATATGAAAGCAAGCAGAAGATTAAAATTCTTCATGACTTCATATTTAAGGAAAAACAATCAAACTATTTACAACATTCTATCATCACTGATTGGACCCTGAACTATCATTAATCACATTGAATGGATGTTCCATCAGGTATCCTCGTGCTTTGAACAACTTTTGGGCCTTAAACTTAACCCAGACCTCAAGGGGAGATGGTACGTATGATCCATAGCTAAAAATGCTGGAAAAATGGTTGATTCCCTGTAGCGCTCCAGTAAGTACCTAACTCTTTGTACTATCTTTTACTTTTACAAGAACCAGATCAGGCCTAAAATGAAGTACTTCTGCCATATATAAGCAGGAGTTACCCAGTCTTCACTTTCCATGTTCAATAAAATCCAAATGCATCTTTGTGGATGACAAATTATTTTCCACCCTACATCCTCTTTCTCACAGATGAAACATTGCAAGCCTCTCACTGCTCTCTCGCTGTTTCCATGGAAAATACTCAAATGAACTACATTCCTTAAGACCACCAGTTCTAATCTTCGTGGCTAAGATCCGCCATGCCATGCACATTGTAGCAGATCACCCTCAGTTCCTTCGTGTTCCATTGGGGAGATTAAGTTCCACTCAAGCATCTTATTCCTATGAGCTGCTGCTCTGTGGAAGCAACCTCCCAGAAGATGTTTTCCCAATCACTACAATCTTAACCTGTTCAAGTGTAGATGTTAACTGTTATTTTGCGCACATACCTGCATAAACTGCGTCTGTTACTCTGTAACTCTCTACCTTGTAGAAGTGACTCCCAAGAGGATGCATTCCCGATCTCTACGATCTTCACCTGTTCAAGTCTAGGGTCAATTGTTATCTTCCCCACATAAACTGTGCCTCTTACTTTGTAACCTTTTAGCAGTTTTGTGGAACCAACTCCCAAGAGGTTGCTTCCCTGATCACTACAATCTTAACACCTATTCAAGTCTAAGGTTAACTGTTATCTTTCCCACATATCTGCATAAATTGTGCCTCTTACTCTGTAACCCTCTACATTGAATGGCCTCCAGGCCTTGTACAGGGTGAACACCACTGTAAAGAAATGAACAAAAAAAATCAAATTTCTATAAAACAATTTATATCATTGAATTGGAAAACCATTTTTCTTATAAAATTTTACACATTAATGACTTGACATCAACTTTTTACTTATTCTTATTCAGAAGCTTATAAAGATATTTAAAATCTATAAATTAAATTTGGCTACACTATCAATTAAAATATACCTAGTATCATACTGTATTTATCAAATGTAATAAAATAATAACACCTTTTGATATATGTAAAATCTAGCTTGTATTCAAATTTATAACGTATGTCAAGGTGATAAAATTTTTGTCATAGTGCTCAATAGATATCTAAAGCTATAATTATTGTATTGAAAATGTTAAAACTTGAGGATATTTATCTGAGATTTACTCACAATTTTGCACAGAAGGTTTTGTAGGTGATGTAATGGATTGTGGCATTGAATGTGAAATTGGAAAGCCGAGTTCAAATTCCAGTTGGGCTCATTACATTCATTTGGGAAAGGTATGAATTCCTCTCCCCTATATGGATTAAATAGTAGAACTTGTATCTGGAAAAATCATTATTTTTGAAAAATTGTTAATGCAATATTCACTGGCAAAAAAATTTTAAAAAATTATTCTTACAATCTAAAGTATATTTCAGCTTTAAATAATTCACAAAGGGTTGATAAATCACAAAAAATAGCCCAGATAAGAATATTGCAATGATTATTGAAGAATATATTTTATATATCTGGATCCTAACCAATTAGTGCTACAAAGACGATTTGTTCCCAAAGCAAAATGTTTGTCCTACAATTATAGGTGACTCTATTTGCTGAACAAATTTTATATTTTAATCCCATTTGAAATTCAGAATGAGACCATTGCAATTGAGCAGGCAGTCAAAATAATACTTATGAATAAAGCAGAGTATTAAAGGTTAAAGAACAAAACTCTGAGTTGATCTTCAGTAACTATCCTGAACTTTTGATAAAATAATATCAATTGTAAAAAAATGTTTTCTTTTTTCATGATGTTATGCTGATGGAATATAATATTTTGTGTAAAATCAAGATTCAAAAAATCAAAAAATCTCATGATTGGTTGATTGCAATCAGGTTATATTTGTTATGTATCACTTGTGTTCTTTCTGCCTCCATTTTTTTTTAGGTAGGCAGTAAGAAATTAGATTCAAATTAGAAAAATAATTTCAATGTATTTCATATATACAACAATGCTAATTAAAGTTGCTTGTGAATGTGAATCTATGGTCATTAAATATACATGCTGCATGGCTAATTGAACCACAATTTGATTGGTTGATTGTTATTTGATTCAAATTCATGATGCTTGAGACTGCATTGGGTCATTTGTATATCTTGAATCAAGAGATAGTAATATGGAAACCAGGGATGTGTTCTTCTATCAACCATTTCTCTTCAGGATGTAGGTAATCATGGCTCTCTACAATTTCCTGTTTTTGTAGCTCTTAATAAATTTTGTCTTTTTGTTGTCTCTCCTAAACCTTACTCCATTTATTTACTTAAGCTTGCTAGGTAGGTTATGCATTGTTTTCCTTTGTCCCTCTTGCTTTCAATTTATCTTATGAATATCAAATTTTCCAAACCATTCTTCCTCATTATCTGCTCTAAAAATTTCAACTATCCCTTTCTGATGTTAAATGTCCTTTTTGTTTCCATTTTCTCAAAAACTTTATTGTTGATCAGATGTTTGTTCTATGGTATTCTCAGCATCCTTCTGTAGAACCACAATTCTGTTACTTCAAGTCTCTTCATCTGTGAAGAGATTGTTCAGCATTCACTGCCATATAGGAGGACTGATATTACATAACAGTTCAGTTCTCTTTCCTTTGTTTCTATTGATTCAAGTCTCTTCTAAATCTGTGAGGAGATTGTCCAGTATTCACTGCCATATAGAAGGACTGATATTACATAACAGATCAGTACTCTTTTTGTTGTTTCCGTTGCTTTCAATTCTCTTCTTCATCTGTGAGGAGATTGTGCTGCATTCACTGCCATATAGGAGGACTGATATTACATAACAGTTCATTACTCTTTTCTTTGTTTCTTTTGCTTGAAGTCTCTTCTTCATCTGTGAGGAGATTGTGCAGCATTCGCTACCATATAGGAGGATTGATATCACGTAACAGTCCATTACTCTTTTCTTTATTGCTAATATTACTTTTAATTGCATTTTCCATCTTTTTAGGAATCTTTCTTCTTTTATAGGCTGTGTCTTTTCAGAACATGGGTGAATATGGCTCTCCACAACTACCTATCCTTTCTAGCTCTAAGTAATGTTTGTCTCCTTACTATTCCCCAATCCCTGTTCTGTTATTCACAACTACTTTGGTAATTTACTCATTGTTTCCACCTGCCCCTCTTACCTTCAATATGTTCTATAAGTGTCAAATTCTCCAAGCCCTCTTTCCTCATTATCTGTCCTATAAATTTCCACTGTTTCTTTCTAATTCTAAGTACAATTGTCCTATTTATTTCTGTTTTCCTTAAAACTTCCACATTAGTCATATATTCAGTCTATGGTATTCTCAGCATCCTTCTGTAGAACCACATCTCTATTGCCTAAAATCTCCTCTTCATCTGTGAGGAAATTATCCAGCATTCACTTATATAGGGGAGGACTATTATTACATAGTTCAACACTCTTTGTTTTGTTTGCTTCTAATGAAATCTTGGACTGTTTCGTAATACTTTGTTTAACTTCCTGAAAGCATCTTTCGCTATTCCAACATAAATATTTACTTATTGAGTCACTATTATAATTTGTTTATGACTTATATAAAGTTGTACATCTGAAGACAAGAGGTATGTTTTCTTATTAATCAAAAAGAAAATTTATCTTTCAATTTTGATAGCTTTTATCAAAAGATAATGAAAGATGTTATTCAGTGATATTTAAGACTCTGTTAAAGGCTGAGAATAGAAATGAAAGTTGGAAATGAAATTTATTATTTTTTTATTTAGATGGAGGTATTGGATTTTTAGGTTAATGAGTTTTAAATTTAATTCCAAAGAAATTTGAGAAATCAGTTCTGAATTCTGGAAACCTGCCATTATATCTCGGTATTAAAGAACAGGATGAAAGCATCTCGAGATCTAAGTTTCAGTCCCAGGTGTCGGGTTAGTTGGAACTCATTACCGTAAACATATCTTAGTTCAGAAAAACTGGTTTCTAACTATGATAAAAATCTCTTACTCTTACTGGGAGTTTTGTACTTGTAGAAGAAGTTATGTTTATTGGCAAAGTGTAGATATTTCAAAATTTACCAAATTACAGACAGACAAATGAAGTTGTTTTCTAGAGTATTTTTCAATGAAAACATTTATGCACTTGAATTTTCATTCAGTGTCCAAAACAATCTTAGTAAAGTATTAAGAAATAGGAAAAGTTCATTACAAACAATAAAGAAGAGACTTGAAGCAACAGAAATGTGGTTCTACAGAAGGATGCTGGGGATACCATGGATCAAATATGTGAGCAATAATGAAGTTTGAGAGAAAATGGAAAAAGGACACTTAACATCAGAAAGAGTTGAAATTTCTATGGCACATAATGAGGAAAGAGGGCTTGGTAAATTTGATACACACAGGACAGATTGATGCCAAGATGGACTTGAGGCAATAGAAATGAGGTACTACAGAAGGCTATTGAGAATATCATGGACTGAACATGTGGGCAACAAGGAAGTTTTAAGGAAATGGGAAACCAGAATCATAGAATCAAACACAGTTGGTATTTCTCAAGCAAATAATGACTTGGACTTGGAAAATTTGACACACACAGGACATATTGAAGGACAGAAAAGACTTATGTAAATAGATGACAGAACAAGGTTGAGGGGAGAATGATGGAAAGATAAATTTTACTCAGAGCTACAAAATCTAGGAAGTTGTGGAGAGCTATTATCAGCCACATCCTAAACAGACATAGCACATAGAAGTAGTTCAAAACAAGGAAAAGTTCTTGTAATAATTTGTGTATTTTTTTAAAAGAGCTACTAAATGTTACAATTTTGTTTAGTTCTGTACTCCTCAAAACTCTTGGAATGAAAGTTATATTTTATACTAGCTTAAAAGCCACACTCTGTGCAGACTTTTACGTTAGGTCCTGCAGAGGGCTAATTGGACCTCCAGCCTGAAACTAAAGAGAACTCTGGTCCAGCTTAGAAAACAGCAATGATAATTTTGAAGAAATAATTTTGAGTTCTTTAATTCACTCCATGGAACTCCAAAACCTCACTTAAACTCTGATTCAGGCTATAAGACTGATTTGGGTTGAAACTCCAATTTTGGCCAAAATTCCAATTCAGGCTGAAAATTGAGTTCTTCAAATCACAAACTCTGCAGAACTTTAAAACCTCATGTCACGAAACCTCTCTCTTTGATTCTGATTCCTTGGCATCTTGAAGAAATAAAATGATTTCTTCAATTCAGTTTTGGAGATATTTTAAACTGAATTTAAAACAAAGATTTTTAAATTCACAATGTTTTTGTGTTACTTGGAACTCAATATAAATTGAAAACTTAAAGTCACTAAATTTTTTTTTCAGTTATTTTAAAATTTGGATTTTTAATTATTCCCTCCTCATCTGGACACAAATCCCAATGCTGGATGTTCAAGCACCAGATGACGGGCAGGTTTTCAATCACGGAATAATTCTAATTTCAAAAAGGTATAATACGTCTATATAGAGCAAGTGTAGCCAGAGTTAGATGTTTCAGGCACTCAGACAGACAGACAGACAGAATTTGCTGTTTATTTATTTAAGACAGAAGATAATAAATATGGGTGTTCATTTGGCTGAGCACAATGCCCTCCTCTACTAAAATCATTGAGGGGAGAAATTCCCATGCAGCAAATGATGTGATAGCCAAATATTATGTATGGAAGAAAAAAAAAATCCCCAAATCTCCAAGGCACCAGAATAACAAATGTATTGTTGTGCAATTAACAGTGATTAATAGCACAGGAACAATTAGGCCTCGGTCAATGAGAGTAATAGAGAGAAAGTGTTATAACAGAGCAATTTTAAATGTTTGATGGTCAGTTTATCACTGTGAGACTTTTAGTTCTGCATCGGCCTATTTACACGTGTGTACGACTGATTGATTTGTTTGTTTAATGGCACATCAACTCCTTATGGGTCATTTAATGTGTGTTTTATGTTGTAATTTTGGTAGCATAAGTAGGATTAATATAATATTCTATTGAACATAAAGTGGGGGATCAGTTTTATATTGTTATTTACTAATAAACTGATCCCCCCTCAAAAATATAATAATTGTCAAAATCCATCCAAAGACCCGCATGTGAAAACTTTCCAATAATAAGTCAGAACTTTGCAAAATCTACCATCATTTTGGATAACGTAAGTGGGATTAATATAAGAGTCTCTTGATCATAAAATGGAGGATTAGTTTTCTCTTTGTTAATAAATAATAAACTGATCCCCCCCCCTCCAGAATATAATAATTGTCAAAATCCCTTTAAAGAATCACATGTGAAAGCTTTCTAATAATAGTCAGAACTTTACAATATCTACCATCATTTTGGATAACATAAGTGGGATTAATATAAGATTCTGTTGGCAATAATGTGGGGGATCAGTTTTCTATTGTTATTTACTAATAAAATGATCCCGCACCAGAATATAATAATTGTCAAAATCTAGTATTGGAGGTTTTGAGGAGTGTGGAACCACTCTTAATTGCTGTTATTCCCAGGTTCACCCTAACCTGTGGTGGTAGCATCTATTAGGGTCCCTGCTCTGGGTAAATAGTGCCCACCTCTCAGACAAAAACAAAACTTTATGAAAGTATAAAAATACACTTTTATAGTAAAAATACCAGCAATACATTTTTATATTAAAAAATGACCAGTGATACATTTTATCTGTAGGTTGAAGGCATACAATTGCGTTCAAAATGTATTTAGTTGAAACCATAAGATTATGTTCAAAATATTTAGATTTTGGGATTAAATAACCCATAGAGGTGTTGATATGCTGCTAATCAAAATCAACCAACCATTTTCTTAATACTTTTAGTTTTTGGAAGACCCTGTTTGAATGTGCCTTTGGATTTTATGTCACATTTTTTTAATCATTACTTAAAACATTTCTGAGATACTTAATTTTCTGTACTCATTTGATTCTGACATCTCAAATTTTCTTACATTTTGAGCCGTCCCATCAGCTAATAGCCATAGATTCTCTTTTCTCACAATTGATTCTTAGTCCTTTCTTCCTACTTTCCTTTACTACCTTGTCTAGAAATTCTTGCCGTTAACAATGTGCATCATCTGAAGGGGTTAAGATTGTGCCTGCCAATAATAAATCCTGGTAGGATTTCTGTTGCATACTCCCCCTCTTCTGGGGTTCTCTTGAGCGACAGTCTCAGTTAATACACTGTTGTACATCTTCTCCCACTTGTCTTCTCATGGCCGGGTGTTGAAATGATTTTGGTGTCCGGAGATGAAAGCGACATCAACAAAGGCAATTTGAAAACTATTTTATTCAACACCTTGACATGTACATTTTTAACTAGCCAGTGGGGTCATTCTATCACCCCCACTGGGGAGCTAGTTCTGAGACACAAAAAAACATCTTTTACATTGTATGACATATAAAACTTAACTCTCTGAAATCCCTTTCTATATAAAACATTCCCACGCTAGTTTTAGTCAATCAAAAAACGACTTCCTTTGTTTTCCTCTATCTGACCTCAAAGGTCAGAATGAGGAAAAGTCAGAGGAGAATACAAATCTCTAAAAAATAATAGTCTGCTAGATTATTATTTAACACTTCTAGTTTTCTTAGGATTACTTTGCGGTATGGCTTAAATGAATTTGGTGAGAAGACTCATCCTTGCCTCCTTTCTATTTTTGCGTACTTGTATGCAGGTGGAAAAAGTTACTCAATTATTTTTCAAGTAAAATTGATCTGAAAGTTGGCAGCTTGTTGGAGTCCTTGTAGTATGATTTACATGACAAAGCAGAGCTATCAGCCATTGTCAATAAACATAATTTAGCTATAAAAAACACTTGCTGTCAAAAGGACTGAAACATTAAGAAAACCCAAATTTAGTATGCATTCTTGGTGCAACCCCTATTTCAATGTGAATTTAAAAGTACAATTTTCTTAATGTATCCATAAATATAATATTGTTTACTCTGTGTGTGTGTGTGTGTATATATATAATATATATATATATATATATATATATATATATAGTAAAGGTAACAAATCTGTTGGTATATAATCAAAGTGGATCTTAGTAATATAAAATATTAAAACTGATTCACAAAAAAACTCAATGTATTTATTGTTAAAGAGCAATATAATTAATAAACAATAAAATCCAAAATCACCTCATATGGGGAATAGCCTATTTCAGCAGATGAAGATGATATATTTGTCTGCCGAAATAGGCTATTCCCCATATGAGGTGATTTTGGATTTTATTGTTTATTAATTTATATATATATATATATATATATATATATTTCAGGATATTAAAACATCATATAAAAATCGCTACACAATTACAATTATGTTTCAACACCATAAATGTGTCTCTTCAGGCGATGTTAAACTAATGGCAAGTGAAAGATTAGTTTGATTTCAAAAAGCAGAATAGTTTTAAAAAATACACTTGTGGGCATCTCCATGATTAACGAATCAAATGTGACCTAGACTAAATTCAAATTCATCGTAAACATTTTTTTTCCTAATTGTGTAGTGGTTTTTTATAACACATTTTAATATCCTAAAATAAATAATATTTAGCACTGCTATGTATTGAGCCCTCTTTTAAATTAAATGTTACGTACAGTGGAATCATACTCCATTTGTTCTCATTTTACCTGCATATATATATATATATATATATATATATATATATTATGAAATGGACAAAGTCCGACAATTATTTTAAGACATTTTTATGTTTATACATTCTTTTTATAGATACAAATATTTAAGTAAATGCTCTGTTTTATGATAAACAGTATTAAACAACATTTACCGGCCTGAATGTCCAAGAAATTTTCATAGATAATTTTCGTCCTCAAACAGGAATCAAACCTGTATCCTATATGGAACCGTCATGTAGCCTGATGTGCCTTAACCGTTTCAGCCACAGAGGAGCGTTCGGTTAGCAAGGTCGATTTTACTGTCTTTAAACTTTAATCTTCCATGAATCTCTCATGTACATTCATAACTGCTCTTGGTGTATCAAATGTAAACAAATGACGTCACACATTATGAAATGGACAAAGTCCGACAATTATTTTAAGACATTTTCATGTTTATACATTCTTTTTATAGATACAAATATTTAAGTAAATGCTCGGTTTTATAATATGAAATTTCTATAAAATTTCTCAGACATTAAGGCTGGTAAATGTTGTTTAATACTGTTTATTATTAACTCCAATCCTAAACAGGAAACAAGGGATAAAGCTATACTTCTTTTCAAAAGACTCAGGAGGAGTGTGAACTGGATGATAGGTGAACCTATCTACTCCTATTAAAGACTTTAACATAGATAGTATCAGGCTGTCTATATTCTTTTTTCCTCTACATGCCGATACATATTTATGATAAATTTAAAGTTATAAATTAGTTATAAGAAGAAATTAGCACCAATAAGTGATAATAAAAAATAAGAAGATGTTATAACAATATAACGTTACTATTCCCATAATCTATTAGGGTCATAGAGACAACATCTATACTGAAGCATTTGTGTCTCTGGCAGGACTCCCTGATGGAATCCATCACTCCTCAGGCTGGTTTTGAATTCAGTTTTCCTTCTCTTAGACTGGTTGCCACTCAAGGCTATTTAGTCTACCTTGCTAGTAACTCCTACCTGGGAGAAGAAATTCAGTGATATGATTCCAAGGGTATTTGTGCGAAAATGAAGGCTACTGCCACAGCTGGAATTTTAACTTTGCATACTGATGCCACTTATAACTTTACTAAAGTGTAATAAAAGTCGTTTGAGGGATAGAAGATTCGTTCTTACCGTAAAACTTATTAAACACAATTATAACAATATCACCATCATCCTTTAACCTCCCCGTGTTTGGTAAGAACTCCATTAACAAAATCCATTTTCTTCACATTGCTTGGTCCTGCATTGTCATCCCCAGATCCCCAATGTCCAACCCTGAGTCCTGAGCCATTGTTTCTGGAAAAGTCAACTTTTGTGAGAAGATATCTCCAGAAGGATGCTATAGAAGTAAGGAAGAGACCACCTCCCTATCTGCTCGGTGGCAGTGGACAGCAAACTGCAATCACTTTTGTTTGAGTTTAAGAGAGATTGGTCTTGGTTCTCTGTAAATTGCGTTAAGCATTGCATGGGATCTCCAACTGATGTTCTTGATTTTTCTAAGCAGATTCGTATATGTTCCATCCAGTTGTCTTCCAAGACGAACAGATAATGTCCGAGTTTCTGATCCATACAGTAGGACTGGTTCAATCAATGTTCAAAAGGTTTGGACTTTTAATGAGGATGGAAGGTTCGAGCACTAAATCTTGGGAAGTTTGTTACACGCATCCCATGCAAGAGCTTTGTGGATATTGAAGTCTTTTTGGGAATCTATTATGTGAGATCCAAGATATTTGAAGTCTTCAACTCTTTTGATGGATATATTATTGAGTGACTTATTAACACAATATACTGTAAAACTAAAAGTCATGTGACAGATAGAAAATTTGTTCTTGCCATAGATCTTATTTAGAATTAGGCATAAGAGACTAACAACAATAACTAATAAAAAAAATAGAACAATTTGTGTGACGAATATAAGATCAGTTCTTATCATGGGTTTTAGCAATGTCAGTATATTTTCTTTCCTTATTAAACCAAGAACCTTCACATTTTCACTTGAAAGAAGAACATTTCTGGCTTCTCTTCATCATCTCTGAATTTCCAGCATCATTGCTTTTGTGTTTTGGGACTTTTTGTAAAATAAACCTGATGAAATGGGGTTGACTGGAGGGAACTAAAATTTCAGAAAGCAAAATTGCAGTACCTTCCTTATACTTATTTTAACTTAGTTTTACAGCAGAAAAGTTATATATAACCGTGAACTTACTAAACTGTACACATACTCTCACTTACATAATTAATCTCAAAATCACTTATATTTTTACTTACCTCATTTGATTTTTCTCTAAAAAGCAATAAAAAAGGTTTTCTAAAAACGGATGCATTCAGTTCAGATATTCTTATTTTGAAACAGAATTTTCCCCACCTGTACTGACACTTCTTTCTGTTGTTTCTTTTCTATGGATTTACCTGTTGTTTTGTTTTGCAGCTAAATACCCTTTCTGATTCCAGTCCATAGGGTTAGTATTTTTGTTTTCTCCGAATCCAATCTCGTGGCAGATTATTTCTCTTAATCCATAAATAGAATGAGGTCTTCGTGGAGTTTGAGAAAAGATAAACCATCGTTCTCTTTATATTCCAAAATTCTTGGATGGTCTTTCGTACTAACAATAAAGATTATATTAGTTGAAGCAGAAATTCCAATTGTATAGACGTCTAACAAAGTCTACCAAATAGAAAAAAAAAAAGAAAACATACCAAAACATACTTTCTTTTATTTTCTAAACTGCTTGCCTTCTTTCTTTTTTTCTTTTTCTTTGTTTTTTGTCTTTTCCTTTTTCCTTTCCTTTTCTTTTTCCATTTTTTCTTTTTCTTTTTTCTTTTCCTTTTTTCCTTTTTCCTTTTTTTCTTTTTCCTTTTTTCCTTTTCCTTTTTTCCTTTTCCTTTTTTCTTTTTCCTTTTTCCTTTTCCTTTTTTCCTTTTCCTTTTTGTCTTTTTCCTTTTTCCTTTTTTCCTTTTTCCTTTTTTCCTTTTCCTTTTTTCCTTTTCCTTTTTTCCTTTTTTCCTTTTCCTTTTTTCCTTTTTCCTTTTTCCTTTTTTCTTTTTCCTTTTCCTTTTTTCCTTTTCCTTTTTTCCTTTTTCCTTTTTCCTTTTTTCTTTTTCCTTTTTTCTTTTTCCTTTTTTCTTTTTCCTTTTTTCCTTTTCCTTTTTCCTTTTTTTCTTTTTCCTTTTTTCCTTTTCCTTTTTTCCTTTTCCTTTTTTCTTTTTCCTTTTTCCTTTTCCTTTTTTCCTTTTCCTTTTTTCCTTTTTCCTTTTTCCTTTTTTCCTTTTTCCTTTTTTCCTTTTCCTTTTTTCCTTTTCCTTTTTTCCTTTTTTCCTTTTCCTTTTTTCCTTTTTCCTTTTTCCTTTTTTCTTTTTCCTTTTCCTTTTTTCCTTTTCCTTTTTCCTTTTTCCTTTTTCCTTTTTTCTTTTTCCTTTTTTCTTTTTCCTTTTTTCCTTTTCCTTTTTCCTTTTTTCCTTTTCCTTTTTTCCTTTTTCCTTTTCCTTTTTTCCTTTTCCTTTTTTCCTTTTTCCTTTTCCTTTTTTCCTTTTCCTTTTTTCCTTTTCCTTTTTTCTTTTTCCTTTTTCCTTTTTTCCTTTTCCTTTTTTCCTTTTCCTTTTTCCTTTTTTCTTTTTCCTTTTTCCTTTTCCTTTTTTCCTTTTTCCTTTTTCCTTTTTTCCTTTTTCCTTTTTTCCTTTTTTCCTTTTCCTTTTTTCCTTTTTCCTTTTTCCTTTTTTCTTTTTTCTTTTTCCTTTTTTCCTTTTCCTTTTTCCTTTTTTCCTTTTCCTTTTTTTCATTTTTCCTTTTTTCTTTTTCCTTTTTTCTTTTTCCTTTTTTCCTTTTTCTTTTTCCTTTTTTCCTTTTCCTTTTTTCCTTTTTCCTTTTTTCTTTTTCCTTTTTTCCTTTTCCTTTTTTCTTCTTCCTTTTTTCCTTTTCCTTTTTCCTTTTTTCCTTTTCCTTTTTTCCTTTTTCCTTTTTTCTTTTTCCTTTTTTCTTTTTCCTTTTTTCCTTTTTCTTTTTCCTTTTTTCCTTTTCCTTTTTTCCTTTTTCCTTTTTCCTTTTTCTTTTTCCTTTTTTCTTTTTCCTTTTTTCCTT
>OZ038519.1:19888475-19895975 GCA_964036315.1 Acanthosepion esculentum
ATTTTGAAAAAGGCTTATGGGTAGGAAAAATGAAGGAAATGTCACAAATTTTCCTCATGGGGTTGGAGACAATTTATAACTAAAAACCTTTTGGAATTCTAATACATTTTCATATATATATATATATATATATATATATATATATATATATATATATATATATAAATTCTAAATTACATATAATTGAAATTCAAAGATACCCTATTTGAATAGCTATTTCTCCTTGCAAGAATTAACCTTGCACATCTTGGGGTTTAAAGATAAAATTTATATATGCTCTGTAATAAATACATTGAGCTCTCTTTGTGGTTCAGTTTTTTATTTTATATTATTAGGATCCACTTGGATTATTTACCAATGGATTTTTTCCTATATATATATATATATATATATATATATATATATGGGGGGGGGATTATTTAAACATCTTTCTTTCATTAAATATGACAGACAAGGAAAATTTAATTAATTTTTTTATTTTGATTTTCTTGCATTCTTACATTTTTTTTCCGTTTGGTAGGAGTAAGGATGTGCAAAAAATGTTCATTGTTCCAAGTGCTTTTAACCACTTCTTTAACCATTTTCAAGGAGGCTTTGTTTAGGTGTTGTTAATTTCTCTTTCTTTTGACTGTTTAAGACGTATTCTTTTTTATTTTTTGTATTCTACTATTGTTTTGAACACTAGTAAAACAAAAAACTTCCTAAATCCTATTTTCTACTTTCATCCATTTATTTAACAATTCATAGTTTAGGTGTTACGACTGTCAAAAAGACAGTATAAATTATTTTATTCTATGTTAAATAATGGCTTCATAATCTTGGAGTATTTTAAGCTTAAATCCCAATTTAGATTTTCAAATTTGTTTCTGCTATATTTTTCTAAAATTAACAAACCTTTCAATATTTGTGTTTGTTTATGTCCAATTATTTTGTAATTTGTTTTGCTTTCAAGTCTTTTTGTTTACATAATGTTTTAAATATTAAAATAAAAGTTAATTTTTTGGGGAGCTTCTAAAACATAATGTTTATATACATATATATGTTCCAAAGGTTGTCATAGTCGGGATTGATAGTGAGGACAAGCTTCCACTGTCTATAAAATGCTTCTGGGGTATATGTCTTGAATAGCCTTGGACAACCAAGTCCAGCTCCAAGCTGAAGAATGGGTGAAGGCGGAAAACTGGCCCCTCATAAACTGCTGTCCATCTAGGGGAAGGAAAACTCTGATTTTAAACTTCTGCTGCCTTGTGGTCATATCCAAACATGGAAAAGGTTATGGAAGTAAATCTAGATTAAAAAATTTGGAGTAGAGCCCCAAATGTGTTTGATTGTCAACACTGACAACTTTCTGTCAACACTTGCAGTCAAAGCCATCCCCAAATGTAATGGCCTCTATTCCTTTGGATTTTGCCAGTATGTATGGTTGAGAGGGAGGCCATGTAGTCTGGGGCACACACACACACAGTGTGTGTGTATATATATATATATATATATATATATATATATATATATATATATATATATATGGGTAATGAAAAGTTTGGTAATCCATATGGATAATCCCAAGGAGGATGTAATCCAGAGAGCTCAATGTCAAACCAGAGTGAATATTAATTTAATTAAGAAACAGACAACCTTAACGGTCCATTGATTATATTTTATTTCCCCAGGCAGGTGGTTTTTACCTGGTTCATCAGATCACATTTCCAAGGGTGAAAAAAAAACTTTTCACCCTTGGAAATGTGATCTGATGAACCTATTTGGGGAAATAAAATATAATCAATGGACCCTTAAGCTTGTCTATTTTCAAATTAAATTGAATTAAAATATATATATATATATATATATATATATATATATATATATATATATATATACCATCACCCAGAGAGGTCACTCCAGTCTCACCACCAAAGGACTGATTTTTGACTAAACAGGGTGCTACCATTATCTCCCAAGAATAACTCTATCTGTATGAAGGTAGTTTTCTTGCAGTATATACTCTGTATTATTTGAATATCATTTCCAAATAGATAAAGCTTTGAGTTCTAACTTATTGCTCTTTTGTAGTTTATGAAACATCGGCATCTGCCTTTGTAACAATTGTTCTTGTCATATTTCTTCTATGCCCTTTGTTCATCTGAATCTGGATGGCAGGCTTAAGTGGCTCAAGCTGATTGGACAATAACACATTCATTCATTTGCACCTGGTTTCTCAAGCAGATGAGCAGATGAAATTATTATTGTCTTCCAATATGTCCCCACAGTCTATGACTGTGGGGACATATTGGAAGACAATTCATAAGAAGAAAATACTTGTTTAAAATCAGATTTCTTCTAAGTTAAACTTGTAATATCAACCTGGATATATTTAAACCTCCTGTCCGATGTTTTATACACAAAGCTATATCATGAAGATTAGCAAATACAATGTATTTAGTTGAAAAAGCTGTTTTTGTGAGAATAGCTGACTTCATTGAATACACTTTTTCTTCACATGATCATTTACCTTGATCTTGGATGTTCCTATATATATATATATATATATATATATATATATATATATATATAAAAATCATATTTTATGAATCTTAGAACAATATCTTATTAATTATATTAGAAGAGCTGTTGAGAATGCATGGAATGTTGCTAAAAAGAAAAAAAAATCTGCAGTTCATTTGTAATATTTTTTTACGTTTCCTTTTTAAGTGTGTATTTCTTTGAACTGGTTATCCGCTCTTTATTCAGTTTCTTACCAATAGGTGCTAAATTCTTTCTTTTGATCTTGCATCTCAGCAGCCATTTCTGTTCTCAAATGAAGCTGGAATTTTCTGTTCTATTTATTCCTGCTGACTCCTTGTGGTGCAGAGGGTCACAGCCACACTGAAGCTGCATTCTCAGTAACAAGGCAGAGTTGCTAGCTCCATGCCTACTGATTGCCAGCCAAAGCTAATGAACCCCATCTGCTCTGATATTTAACCTATAGAAGGGAGTAAAAGAGATTTTCATTTTCAGTAGCAAATAGTTTTTTTTGCAGAGCAAAGTTGTTAACTTCATGTCTATTTTTGAGTTCAAAATTGTCGTCAATCGGTGCTCCAGGGTGCACTAATGCACCCTGAAAAATATTGAAAATTCCACTCTAATCAGATGAACACTTACTTACAGTTAGATAAAGGGGTTGGAGTTATCTACCCTTAGTTTCTTTGTTTTTATTGTCACTATGAGGGCACACTGTCGTGTTGTCCCTAATAAATAAAATAAGTCACCACATGTGTTAACATCGTACTATATGCGTCTGTTTCCTTCTTGAGTTTATCCTCTTGTCTGGAATATGAAGTTGAATATTTGCATTCACATAAAACAATGTATGCCTATATGTTTGCTATCTAACTTGATACATAAATTTCTAACAAAAGGTGCACCCTAAGATAACAGAAAAGTAATTTATGAATTATTTTTATATTTAAAAATAATCTTTATTTTTAAAAAGCTAGGGACACCAAGCACATGCTTTTCATATCTAAGTAGAGTCTTTGTCATTTGATATTTTAAGCTAGATGCTAAATTCCATAATCTTTAAGGAGTGGATAATCCTTTCCCTTTTGCCTTCCTCAAGGGATTTAAATCTGTCATTATTGGCTTCTCTAAAAAAAAGAAAATGGCAGATTCTTCATAAATCCCTTTAAATGAAAACTGTACTGCTAATCTTCTTAGGAGAATGCGAAACCAAAAATGACAACCATGAAAAGGTCATTTTCTTTTGTCAAAGCACATCAAGTACAGGTTTCACACAAACAACATTATACAATATTGGAATCAACTATAAGAAATGCATCAAACACCTTAGATACCAAAATTCCACATACAGACCTAAAACCAACAATCAATAAATATATTAGAGGGGAGTGGCAGAACTTGTGGAACTTCTGCCCAAACAATAAACTGTTCAAAATTAAACCAACTCTAGGAGAATGGCATCAGAAATGCCAAAGTAGAAGGCAAGTGATTATATCCACCCTCTATATGACCATAACCCTTTTGTATATTCTAAAAAAGGAAGATCCTCTAATATGTGTGGCATGCTGACAAATTGCAGCAATTTTAATTCATCTTGCTTAAAATACTACCAAGCAAGAAACTTAGAAGAGAAATTAAAACTGATTTCAAAAATATAATGAAAGAAAAAAATCATAACAGCAGTCTTACTATTTAAAATAAAATTTTTTGACTGTTTAAATACAAGATTTTTATTAAAAAAAACATTAAATGACCCAATGGGTTGATATGTCGTAAAACAAACCAAACCAAACAATGTAATCTCTTAAAATTAAATGCTTATTTCAGGAGATTTCTTTATAATTTCATGACTAATTTTTCCTTATTGATATTTAAAGTGCACCCCTGAGTTTTAGTTATTCTACAAATACACCCTGAAGTAAAACAAGGTTGAGAGACACTGATGTAGAGTGATTGCAAACCAAATCACGAATCCAATCTACCCTGATATTTAATTTATAGTCTGAGAGTAGAAGAGACAGATTCATTTCAAGTGCATTACTATGAAATAAACACAAACTGTTTCTGCTTGAATTTGAACTCAGCTTGTCAATTCCATTTTCTGTCTTATTAACTGTTAGGCTAAATGTGCACATGGCCAAATGGTTAGGGCATTAGAATTCCAACCATGAGGCTTGGGTTTAAATCTCACTGTAGTCAAATTGTCAAGGTGGTAACTTCTTGATAATATTGGTCTCTGGAGATAATTTCAGCATCTAGTACTGTTGGGAAGTGCCTGAAAACGACACCATGAGTTGACCGTAGCATTGTAAGTGAGATTAGGTAGACAAAACTATTCAGGAGCTGCCAGTGGCTGTACTAATACAGTCACAAGTCTTCACCTCAAGGGTACATAGATTGCTGACTAAAAGCTAAAGAGCTTCTATGTAGAGATGGTGTCTTGATGAAAGCTCCCATCTCCCAGCAGCCTAACTACATGCAGTAATGAATAAACTTAAAAACACTTAAAAAAAAAGAAGATAATTCAATCACATGAGGTTGCAATTTGCTGTATGTAGAAATAGCCCAGCATGGTGATGAACTGTTAGGCCACCCTCACCCCCAGTAATATAAATTCTCTCCCTTAGTTTTAAATGCCCATTTTACTTATTTTCTCTGATTTTTTTTCTCAGCCACAATTGGTTTCTGAGTTGACATTTTCTGATATTATTTCAATCTTTTTTCCTATGAGATTTCTTTTTCATTTATGTTATTAGACACGAATAAAATTATCATCAATAAATTTAACTGTAATTGTGGTGAAAGAACTTTAATATTATGGGCTGTAATTTTCATTTATACCAAAAAACTGACATCATTTAAAATGTGAATATCTGAGTAACTACATGTCCCAGGCAAACGAAATTAAGCAGGCTTCATGTTGAAGAATAAAAGATTTCTTTATCAAAATTCAAACAAGATATTCAAAGGGATGAAGATTTTATAACCGATTTCACAAAGCTTCACATGTACACCACCTGTGACACAACATGTCAAGTTGGTAGTCCAGCTCTTGCCAGACATGTTGTAGCATGTAACATTCCCCAGCATCTCAATGATTCTCTGCTTAAATTCCTCCAGGAGGAGGGCAATATAGATCTGTTGTTTCACATAGCCCCATAGACAAAAATCACAAGGTGTTAAATCAGGTAAAGATGGTGCCCATTTTAACAGCACATTGTCATTATCACTTGCATGTCCAAATCACTTTCCTAGTAGATTCTCATTGAGATAAGTTCATACAGTCAACTTAGTTTTGACACATTTTGTTAAAAATTGAGATCATTTGAGTGAGAATTGGCTATATGGTTAGACTACAAAATGATGACAAATTTTTTTTTGTGGGGAAGACACCCCTGTAGATGATGTCTGGTGAGTTTTAACTGGGACCTGTCTTCATTTTTTAATAATTTCTTGGTTTCATTTTTAAATTTTTGTGTTTTTTTTATGATTATGTGGTTGTTTATTTTCTTCATAAATATTATTGTCTTCAAGAAGGAGTTTGTTGGGGTCCGTCTACCCAGGTTTTTGTTTTTATCTGATTGACGAAATTCCAAACATTTAACAATGAAAATACATCTTTTAAATGAAACATAAAAAAGGTTATTCTCTGAAGGAAAAGTAGAAGCAGAACATCAGTTAAAATCACATTTATATACGTATTCTTTTCAGAAATATAGGATAGGAATAAAATGTTTGATTTTCCTTGCCATGAAGTTTGTTTTATAAACTAATTGAGTGTTATTATTGTGATGTGAGACGTGTGACTTTATGGCAGTCAGACTAATGTGCTTGTGAGTTTGTAGACAAAGGGCTTAGTCAGCAACCGCTGGTTATTCCATTCTATTGTATGTGTGAACAAGGCCTTAGTCGGTGGCTGCTGTCTGTCATCTTTTCCGTTGTATATGTGTGAGCATGTGTTTATGCACATGTATATCAAACTGGCCTCCAAAATTGTTTTGAACCCTGAGAAATATCAAATAACAAAAACATTCATATATCCCTCTTCTGACAAAGGTGGTGGAATTATACACACTTATCAACAAACAAATGAAACTCTTTTCCAAAGTCGGTAATATTTATCTTAAATGTCTATTTTTATATTGAATAAAAGTATTGTAGCATTTCATGTATGTTAGGATTATTTTAGTTGTTATTCTAAAATGGAAGAACTCATTAACAAAATAATTTATTCTATAAGGACAATTACAGCAAAAGAAATCACAGTATTTAGAACCGATGTTCAGAGAAATTAACAGTTTGAAGAAATTGATATTTTTCTGGTGTTTATAATTGATATATGATGATTCTAATTGCATTTTGATGTTTATTTTTAAACAGTTATTGGTACAAAAAATCATTTTGAGAAAAATATTTTTGAAAATTAAAATGGAACTACATTATAGCATAAAAAATGTTGAACTTGAAGTTCTATAAAAAATATACTGACTAAAATAGACATACAGCCCAGTTAATTCTAAATCTTCATACCTACAAGTTCTTAATTTAGTCATTTTGATTGGCTTATTTTTTTAACCAATCAGAAACAAAATTTCTTTTCTGGATGTTTTATTTTTGAGCTTTCACAGTCCTAACCAGAAGTGTACATTTTCGTTTGTAATTACATCTTTTTGCTTCATTGATTTTGTAGTAGGTTCATTCTTTTTCCTTTGCTCTCTGTTCAAATTATTTACGAGTGAGTTGATGAATTCATCTGTAATGATGTCTATCCAAAAACCCATTTAAGGTGCTTGAGAGTATTTTTATACTTCTGCTCATACAAAAGTCAAAAGATTTTTCTCTTTAAGACTCAAAGCTTTTGTTTTTTTTTACCTTGCTTCATACATCTTTGAAAAACTTAGTAGCAGAATTTTGTTTTTCTGTATCATAGAAAAACAAAATTCAAAATAGGATTTTAGAAGAATAAACAGCCATTACTGCAGA
>OZ038519.1:19900975-20003475 GCA_964036315.1 Acanthosepion esculentum
ACTAATGTCTATATGCCTGATTTGAAAAAAAAATAATTAAAAAGATAATTTAAATTTTTAAAATTTACATTTTTATAATTTGTGATTTGCAGTTGAAATAAATGGAAAAATGAAGGTGAAATTCTGAAATTTCAGAACTAGTTTGGATTGTGACTTTCACTAACACAAAGTGATTAGTCATGGGATTCTTATAATTATTTTCTTTAAAGTTTTTAAATTAATTATCTAAAATATGAGGCTAGTAATAAAAATTTTTTAAAAATTAATAAAACTGGAAATAATTTTTTTTTTTTTAGTCAGATGAAAAAATTGGATGTTGAATGAAGATGAAGCAACTCATAAAAATAGTCTTCTATCAGTGGAGGTTGTCATGTGAGATGTCATTGCAATATCGTATTTCATGGTGACTTCACTGGAGGAAGATCAAAATTCTTGGCTGCTTAAGTGTCATATGTGTAGATGTGGATGATTATGTGCACAATGCATGTTCTAACAAAACAAGTAATATGGTGACTTTTTTTTTGACTTTGACTCATATTGTGAATAAGCTTATTTATAAATTTTAAAAACCATAGCCTTTCTGTCTGATTTTCTTCTATGAGGAATTATTATTTACATGTGAACATTTTGGCAGGGCGGGAGATAATTCACCATAACTAAATAAGAACAAGAAATGATATCCCAAGATGCTCTGTGGAATGAAAAAAATTTCTGCCCGTAGATCAAATAAAGGGGTCAGATTGAAATGTGCTACCCTGATCAACAAGCACCTCATGAAAGCTGGAGGGCACAGCAGACAAAACGTTGTAATAACAACAAAGATGAGGACAATAATCTGCATGTAAATAATTCATAGTCATTTTGATATTATAAATTGGATAAGTGAGTGGTGGTGTAGTGGATAATAGCTCAGAATGAGAAATCAGAGAGCAGAGTTCAAATTCCAGAACTGGGTTCGTTACACATCGTTATACATCTCTTCACTGCCCAAGTGGATAGCTAAATAGCAGGACAGATTGGGCCATATAGCCTTGGTTGGTGAAAGCGCATAGGTAAATGATTATGATGTACAAAAGGTGCGATGAGTAAATTGTTGCCATTTTATATTTTTAATTTCATGCATGGGCATTGTTTGTTTTTAATTTTATCAACTTCACAGTATAGTAGGCTCAGTTGGGTACCGTCTGTGAGAAAAAGAGCACCTTGACACAATTTACTCTGCCAAAAATTTGGAAATGGCATGCTGTACTGCTTGGCATTTGTGCTAGAAACTCCAATATGAACATTTCAGAGTGTTTGGGTGTCAGTCTGAGGACAGTGCAGAGGATTTGGGTGAGTCTAATGGTAATTACAAAGGTGTTTAGAGTGATCACTAGTAATAGCAACGTTATGCCTCCATTCATCTTCTCACAGGGGCTCAAACTCAACATGGAGGCCTACATCAAGTGCCTTGAGGAGGTAGTGCTGCTCTCGGTCAAGAGGGTGGCTGATGGAAGACCCTATGTCTGGCAATATGACTCTGCACCATGCCAAACAAACAGGAGAACCGAGTCATGGCTATCAGACAATTTCTGCGATCACATTACTCCTTACATTGGGTCACCTAAAACTCCAGACTGAAACCCCTTTGATGTGTGGGGTGCAGTTGAGTGAGAGACCAACAAAACTCCTTGTAAGACAAATGAACTGAAGGCAAGGATTATGGCAGCATTCCCCAAATTAAACAAGGAGACCGTCCAGAAGAGTTGCAGGAGTTTCTGAAGTTGTCGTTAAGCCATTGGCGATTTTATTGAATAAATTTACTCTTTAGTGTTTCAAGATATTTTTGTGTAATTTGGGTAAATATATCTGTTAAAATGAGATGTCAGTATTATTTTCATTTTTTGCATAATTTAGATGACAATTTATCCATCGCACAATACATATATATGCAGAGAGCCAAGTGCTAAAAACTAACCTGGCATGAAATAGATTTCTGATTGAAATATTTCTATTAATCTTAAAGTGTACTAAAAAAAACTGGTTTGTCTTGCTATAAGCAACAAGATATGATATACAAAAGGTTGATTTACAGAGTGTAGATGAGTTTTCATTTCTGCAATCAAAAAGATTATTGAAAAGGTGATGATTGATTCCATATAGGTTTCAGGTTTACTTGAAAGACAAGAAACTTACCCTAGTTGTGAATAATTTGAATGTGATATCATAATTTTCTAAACATAGCTTAGATGTAGCACAAGGCCGAAATTGTAGAGCACCCAGTGAGACACAAACTCACTACTTAGTCATAATTAAATTTGGATGTGATATGGTGATTATCTAAGTGTAGCTTAGATATGGCATAAAACTGAAAGTATGGGGCACCCATTGAGAATCAAAAAATGATTTTCTATGCACGGCTTTGATGTAGCACAAGGCCGAAGATCAAACTCACTACTCAGTCATAATTGAACTACCAAGACAAGCTTGTTAACCATTATACCACATTGAAGTCTCCTAGTAATTTACTAAGCATGGCTTAGATGTGGTACAAGGCAGAAAGTATGGTGCATCCAGTGAGGATTGAACTCATGACTCAGTTGTAATTTTTCTTGTGAGACAAGCTTCTTAACCATTACAAGTTCCCAAAAGGGGATTTTCTATGCACAGCTTAAATGTGGCATAAGGCCAGAAGCATAGAGCACCTAGTGAAGATCAAACTCACTATTTGGTCATAATTCATCTAGCGAGACATGCTTGTTAAACATTAAACCATGTTGAAATGCCCAAAAGGTAATTTTATAAACACATCTTAGATGTGGCACAAGGCCAAAAGTGTGGTGCACCCAATGAGGATCGAACTCACTACTCAGTTTTAATTGATCTACTGAGACAAGCTTGTTAGCCATTACACCTTGTTGAAGTGCCCAAAAAAAATTTTATAAGTGCATCTTAGATGTGGCACAAGGCCAAAAGTGTGGCGCACCCAATGAGGATCGAACTCACTACTCAGTTGTAATTGATCTACTGAGACAAGCTTGTTAGCCATTACACCTTGTTGAAGTGCCCAAAAGATAATTTTATAAGTGAATCTTAGATGTGGCACAAGGCCAAAAGTGTGGTGCACCCAATGAGGATCAAACTCACTACTCAGTTTTAATTGATCTACTGAGACAAGCTTGTTAGCCATTACACCTTGTTGAAGTGCCCAAAAGATAATTTTATAAGCGCATCTTAGATGTGGCACAAGGCCAAAAGTGTGGCGCACCCAATGAGGATCGAACTCACTACTCAGTTGTAATTGATCTACTGAGACAAGCTTGTTAGCCATTACACCTTGCTGAAGTGCCCAATTTGGATGTAATATTAAGGCCATTCAATACACAATACTGGTTAGCTAGTCTTTAGTACTTGTCTTTGCAGTCTTATTGGCTTGTTATGCAATCATTGTGCAGCATTCTGTTTGGAATTTGTTCAACTGGTTCTCTCTCTCTCGCAAAAGTCAAATGCCTTTCTATTTTACATGTGGACTAAAAAGTGTTAACTCTATACTTTTATTGATTTTGGAAAATGGACTTCAGAAAAAATTTCAACTTAAGCTATCAGTTAACAATGATTTTTGTTCATTGACTGATTTTAATTTCGGTTTACAGCCACATTGCATTGAAATACCAGTTCCTGTACAATCACCAAAGTAAAGTAATGCAGAGCCTGGTCAGTACCTAGATGGGTGTGCACTTGGAAATATCAGGTGCTGTAAGCTTGGATATACAAATGGTGTAATGAATAATGGCTCAGAATTATTAATTAGAGAGCCGAGTTTCAATTCGTCTTGGGATTGTTATGTTCACTAACATGCAAATACCCTTGGGAAAAGTATGAATCCACCTCTTCTCCCCCATCTATAGATTAATTAGTAAGACCTGCATCAATAATCCATTATTATCTTCAAAAAAATTGTTTATAATCTAAAAATATTTACTAGCTTTAAATAACTTGCAAAGGGTTGATAAACCATAAAAAATGAATGAATCAATCATGATTCTAAGTTCAATTCCCTTGCAGTCATTGGATTAGTAGAGATACACTAATGTAACCAATATAAATACAGATAGAGTATTCTTTACCCAAAATCTGAAATTTTTTCAGTTATTGACATTGATAGCCAACAAATGGAAAATTTCAGAAAGCAACATGGCTACCTGTAGCATGATTACAGTGTTGCAAATTTTGGGGGTGGGGGAGATAATAAAGATTTATTGATACAAGTCTTACTAATTAACCCATAGATAGAAGGAGATTTACTCAAAGGTATTTGCATGTAAATGAAAATAATCAACCCAACTGCAATTGGAAATCGGCTTTCTGATTAACAATTCCAAGCCATTATCCATTACACCACCTGTACATCCAAACTGGTATTCCTAAATGGTCACCCATCTAGGTACTGACCAGGCTTGACATTGCTTAACATTGGTGATCATATATAAATGATGAAAGACATTAAGCTCTTACTAATTAACCCATAGCTGGAGGTGAGGAAAGGTGGATTCACCTTTCTAAATGGTATTTGTGTATAAGTGAATATAATGAACTCAACCAGAATTGGAACATTCAAGCTTACAGGACCTGGTATTCTCAAGTGGACAGCCATCTCGGTACTGACCAGGCTCGCCTTAAGAATTAGGATTCATCAGAAAATTTAAATTGGAAAACTTTGAAATTTTCATGGTTACTTCTAATCACTATTATTATTACTACAGGTTGAGCATCGTTTATCCCAAATTCCCAAATCTGAAAACCTCCGAAATCCGAAAGTTTTTCAGCTGCTTACATGACTTGCAACAAATGGAAAATCTCAGAAAACAACATGGCTACCTGTAGCATGATTATTGTGTTGCAGTGTTACAAATAAAATGTTAACTTTTTTTCAGTTTTCATTACATTTAACTGTTATCAGAATCCATATTTTGTTTATATACAAATACTGTACCTCTATGTATAGTAATATTTTAATCAAAACACATCATAGTAGCTTACCAAATTGTCCTTCTCACAGTGATGCCATTGATGATGTACCCTCTCCTTCCAGTTTCTCACACCTGATGTAGAAGTAGAATTTGGTGTTTGCATTGATTTTTTGTACGTAATTATCATGTTTTTTTGTACACATACAGAAAGTACAAAACATTATTTTTACCTGATATCTTATTTTCACCATTTAAAAATCCGTGTGAGCATTACATGGCTTGTGTCATTACCTGTATCTGTATGTACACAAAATTTATTAATTTTAATATAAAACTGCATTCAGGGTATATGTATAAGCTGTATAATGAAATGTAAAGTGATGTCATGTTTATACTTGGGTTCCATTCCCAAGCTGCCCCATTTTATAAATGCTATATAGAAATTAAATAGCCTGTATTAAAAAAATCTGAAATATCTGGAAGCTGAAGTACTTCCAGTCCCAAGAATTTTGGATAAAGGATTCTGAACCTGTAATTTCAAATGATTTCTTTTTCTAGGTATTTGGCATAGAATGCTTTAATGTACAAGTTTTGTAAATCAATAGCAACAATTGAATCTGAATAAAAAAATAAGTAAATGTTTTTTTTTACAAAGTTTATGAAAATGACTAGTATTTGTATTTTAAGAAGAATATTAACAAATTTAATAAGATCTATTTGCTGTACATGATTATAAGGATAAAATAATCTGTTTTTGTTTTTTTAATCATCTAAATATCGAAGATGTCTTTTAAGTTTGTTATTGAGAAAGACAAAGATTGATGGGAATTATAATTTAAAGATGGAAGTGTTAGTTTCATTCTCTGAAAATAGAAGATCAGAAAAGAACACAAAATGATTGCGTATTATGTGAGAGACAAAAAAATCAAGTTAAAACAGCAATAACATTTAAAGAAAAAAACTTGCCATTGATACATTTAACTTTGACATCACAATATCAATCTTTTTATGAATCCAAATATTCTTTTTCATTCACTCACTACTGTAGAGAATCTAACAAACAACGTACGAATATTTATCTTAACTTTTTGTTTAGAACCAAAGCTATAAACAATCTTACTGAGATACTAAATTTTATAAGTGTTTCATGCATACTTGGGATTTATCTCACCCAAGCAATGATGTTAAGTGAAATTTTACACAAGGCCATTGTTTGTAAGTACTCAAATACAGGAGTTGGACAAAATAATTGGAACAGGTGCAAATTCCACTCCTATATTTCAAAGACCTATTATATTAAGGACTTTAATTAAAACTTTGTAATTGCATGTTATATCTATTGTAAATACATTTATTTATCGAATTTACTCTCTCTGTCTTATTTATTTTTAGAATTTAGTAAAACTTAAGCTAAATGCGTGATCTCTCTGTGTTCGAAAAAGGGCAAATTGTTGGAGCTTGCATGGCAGGAGCCTAAGGTTGCTGAACTGTTTGGTTTTTCAAGAGCTACCATATCAAGAACTATGATGCAATTCGAGAACCAGGGCAAAACCTCTAGCAACCGTAGCAATTCGGGCCGGACTTGCAAACGTATTGACAGGGACCGACGTGCATTGAAACGCAATGTGGCAAAAAATCATCGGACTACTGCGGCCAAAGTGACTGCTGAGTTGAATAATCATCTGAATAGTCCAGTTTCTACTAAAACTGTTCGTCGTGACCTCCATAAGGTTGCATATCATGGAAGAGCTGCCGTAAGGAAACCTCTTCTCTCCACTTGCAACATTCAGAAGAGGTTGAAGTGGTGCAGAGATCACAATGCCTGGTCTGCAGACCAATGGAGGCAAGTCATATTCTCAGACGAGTCCAGTTTTTCTCTTTTCCCAACTTCAGGGCGAGTTTATGTGTGGAGGCAACCCAAAGAAGTTTACAACCCTGACTGCCTTCTTCCAACAGTGAAGCATGGAGGTGGATCAGTGATAGTTTGGGCCGCCATATCATGGAAATGCCTCGGTCCAATGTACGCATAGTAGAATCAACAGCAAAGATTACTTGAACATTTTGGGAAATCATATTCATCCAATGGCCCAGACTTTATTTTCTGATGGTGACTGCATCTTCCAAGACGATAATGCTCCAATACATACCACTCGAGTGGTTAAGAATTGGTATGAAGAGCATGAAAGTGAGCTAGAACATATGGAGTGGCCTCCCCAATCTCCAGATATCAATATTATTGAACATTTGTGGTGCATTTTGGAACGACAAGTTAGGAGCTGCTATCCTCCACCTTTGTGTCTTAAAGAGCTGGAGCAGGTGTTAATGGAAGAATGGCTGAAAATTCCTCTGGATGAAGTCAGGAAGCTGTAGGATTCCATTCCTAGACGTATTAAAGCTGTATGGGAGGCTAAAGAAGGACCAACTGCATATTAAATAAATTTTCTTTGAATTTAACAAGTGTTCCAATTATTTTGTCCAACCCCTGTATATCATGCTCAGGGAGTTATACATACAGTGTGCGATGGATAAATTGTCATCTAAATTATGCAAAAATGAAAATAACTCTTTTTAACAGATATATTTACCAAAATTACACAAAAATATCTTGAAATAATAAAGAGTAAATTTACTCAATAAAATTGGCTTCAACCATGTTCTCTAGGTGACTTTGAAATCTGCTACTCTTCTGGATGGTCTCCTTGTTTAAGTTAGTGAATGCTGCCATAATCCTTGCCTTCAGTTCATTTCTGGTATTACGAGGAGTTTTGTTGGTCTTTCATTCAACTGCACCCCACACATAATAATCCAGGGGAGTTAGGTGGCTAGATGTAAGGGGGTGATATGGTTGCAGACATTGTCTGATAGCCATGACTGGATTCTCCTACTTGTGTGGCATTAGACTCATCCAGCTCTTTCTGAATCCTCTGCACTGTCCTCAGATTGACACCCAAACGCTCTGAAATGTTCATATTGGAGCTTCTGGTGCAAATGCCAAGCAGTACAGCATGCCATTTCTAAATTTATGGTGGAGTGAATTGTGTCATGGTGCTCTTTTTCTTATAGACAGTGCCCAACTGACCTTTACTATACAACGCGGATATACAAAATTAAAAATATAAAATGGTGACAATTTACCAATCGCACCTTGTATACTACGGGAAAGGAGTAGAGGTTTATCCCTTGTTTCTTGTTTATGATTGAGTTTCTGGTTCCTTCAGCTCTGTACTTCTGACATTTGCATCTCAAATCTGAAATTTCATTCAGTAATTATTACTATTTTTTCCCTTTCTTAGTAGGAATAGATAAGTTTGCTTATCATCCTGTTCACACTCCTCCCCTGGTCTCTTTGAACAGGAGTAGAGATTTATCCTTTGCTTCCTGTTTAGGATTGGGTTTCTGGTTCCTTCAGCTCTGTTTCTGGTTCCTTCAGCTCTGTACTTCTGACATTTCCATCTCAAATCTGAAATTTCATTCAGTAATTATTACTATTTTTTCCCTTTCTTAATAGGAATAGATAAGTTTGCTTATCATCCAGTTCACACTCCTCCCCTGGTCTCTTTGAACAGGAGTAGAGATTTATCCTTTGCTTCCTGTTTAGGATTGGGTTTCTGGTTCCTTCAGCTCTGTACTTCTGACATTTCCATCTCAAATCTGAAATTTCATTCAGTAATTATTACTATTTTTTCCCTTTCTTAATAGGAATAGATAAGTTTGCTTATCATCCAGTTCACACTCCTCCCCTGGTCTCTTTGAACAGGAGTAGAGATTTATCCTTTGCTTCCTGTTTAGGATTGAGTTTCTGGTTCCTTCAGCTCTGTACTTCTGACATTTCCATCTCAAATCTGAAATTTCATTCAGTAATTATTACTATTTTTTCCCTTTCTTAATAGGAATAGATAAATTTGCTTATCATCCAGTTCACACTCCTCCCTGGTCTCTTTGGTCTCTTTAATTAAATCTTGACATTTTCAAATCTAGAGTTAGCCATACATCTTTCCTGCATATCCACAAGAATTTCACTTTTTGCCCTTTCTTACACAACTTCACTCAGTAACTGTCTACCTTGAGTGACCCTTGGTTTTTGTATTTAGTGAATATTAGCAACCAAAAAAAAAAGATAAAAATACAATTTCTTCAGGGCGATCATGGCTCAACTCAATTTTCTGTCCTTTATGGCTGTTAGTAAATTTTTTCTTTTCACTATCTCTCCTAATCCCTGTTCTGCCAACATTTATAAAAGCTGGCTAAATAGTCCCTGCACTATTTTCCCCTGTCCCACTTGTCTTGAATATATCCTGTCAGTGCCAAATTTTCCAAGCCCTCTTTCCTCATTATGTACCCAAGAAATTCCAATTTTTTCTTTCTGATTCTTTGTAGAAATGTTCTTTTTTGTTTCCATTTTCTCTAAAACTTTCTTGTTACTCACATGCTCAGTCCATGGTGTTCTCAGTATTCTGTAGAACAGCATTTCTGTTGCTTCAGGTCTCCTTTTCATCTGTGAGGAGATTGTCCAGAATTCACTGCCATACAGGAGGATTGATATTGCATAACAGAACAGTACACTTTTCTTTGTTTCTAATGAGATTTTCCTGTTTCTTAATACTTTGCTTAGCTTTTGTAAAGCAATTTTCATTATCCCATTGCAACTTCAGATTTCAGTGTCACATTTTCAGTCTGTGAAATAAAATCCAATAAATAACAAAGGCCCATTTGCCCCCACAAAGAATCCTACAAATAATAAAGGCCCATTTGCCCCCACAAAGAATCCTACAAATAATAAAGGTACATTTTCCCCCACAAAGTATCCTACAAATAACAAAGGCCCATTTGCCCCCACAAAGAATCCTACAAATAATAATGGTACATTTGCCCCCACAAAGTATACTACAAATAACAAAGGCCCATTTACCCCTACAAAGAATCCTACAAATAACAAAGGCCCATTTGCCCCCACAAAGAATCCTACAAATAATAAAGGTACATTTGCCCCCCACAAAGTATCCTACAAATAACAAAGGCCCATTTACCCCTACAAAGAATCCTACAAATAACAAAGGCCCATTTGCCCCCACAAAGAATCCTACAAATAACAGAAAGGCTTAGTTGCTGTTTTAAAAGGGCAAATGAATAATGAAGCTTTGTTTCTTAGATTCTGAAGCAATAATCATAAGCACTTATAAATTGCTCTAATATTAAAAACAGGATTTGGCTTAATGATTTTACAATTAATCTAAATGTGTCTAATAATAAAACTGACTTTTTATAAGCAACACCAAATTAAGACTATCTACATTTACTAATTGATTTTCTCCTCAAAACCATTACCAAATCTGATATTAGATGCTATCTGATACAGGTAATTAACACTTACTTCACTAAATTTATTCTGTTAAATGTTTCTTTAGATGAAAATGTTCCAAACAAATAAACACAAAAAATTATCAACCAATAAAGATGTAACTTAATACAAATGACCAATTTCTAAAATCCATTTTTCTTTGGAATGAATGTACATTAAATATCAACTTAATATTATGGGGTATCAAGAGTTTTTGAAGCCCTATATATTTATTCAAGAAGCCCTATATATTTATTCAAGAAGCCCTATATATTTATTCAAGAAGCCCTATATATTTATTCAAGAAGCCCTATATATTTATTTAGGCAGCCCTCTATATTTATTCAAGAAACTCTATCTTGTTTACAGTCGCTCTCTCACAGATGTGCCATCATTTTCCTCTGTCTTTTCTACAAATACTTTCATGGTAAGTGCTCTGCCGAGCTACTTTCGCTAGTTCCCAAACTACATGAATTTAAACGTGCTACTAGGTTGGCATCTCAGTCCCACCCTTTCATTGTTGAAATGGTTAAATGTAGCCATCTCTTCTACTCCAATAGCTTCATGTCTCGCATTTCCTGTCTGTGGAACTCTCTTACTTGCTTCCCTGATAGCTATAATCTCCAAATATTCAAATGCAATGTCAATCGACATCTCCAGATGCCTTGATCTATTCCCCGTCCTTCTCTTCATCATTTCCTCTATCACGCCTCTTTACTCTTGCTCTCACTCTCTATAACCTCTCATGTGCTAGTGGCACTCCCGCCTTGGTTGAGGTGAAAAGCTTAAAAAAAAAAAAGAAGTAGCAGCCCTATATGTTTTGTTTTTTAAGAAGCTCTATATGTCATTTTTTAATATTATACCCCTTACATATTGCAGTGTTTTATGATCCTAGCTCTTGTGAGTGGTTTTTCATTAATTTCAGTGTTAAAAAAGAACTTTTTCTATACAAAATTGACAGTTATCTTTTCTAGAATTTTATCACAAAGTTAATTAAATATTTTTCTCTGATATTGTTCTTCATAATAATGAACATATTAATTATGAAATCTATTTTTTATGAATAATTTGTGTTTTTCTTTTAGAAAATTTGTTGAATTTTAATGTTACTCTCCTTCATAAATACAAAATAAAAATGTAACATTTTGCACTCATATGCATCGCCTTGATTTTAGACCATCATAATTGACAACTGATGGCTTTCCAGTTTAAGAAGTTATTTCAAGGAATGTGTGTTGCAGGTGGTATATTAGCCCGCAAACAGATATTGAATGGCAGAAGATGCAAATAAAATATAGACTTAAATAAAAAAATATATTGTCAAGTTTATTTTCGCTAAAGAAAATACATCAACAAAAATAAGGCTACAGTGCACTAGGTAAAAAAATATCCCTGCATGTTCATGTAGAGGGCGAGAAGAGCATTGTCCTGATAAAGACAGTTTTGTAGCTGGTTTAGAATTGTTGTCCTGAAAAGTACAGTTTATCATTGGTGCTGGTGAGGATGGCAAGGTTGGAGCTGGAGGCCTGTTGGAGATCACTGAAGGCCTGCTGGAGTGGCAGCTGATGGCAACGTGGAGCTGTGGATGATGGCTGGCTGACCAGAACTGCTGTTGATTGCTGGAGCTGGCTGATGGCTGCTGGGACAGATACTACACTTTGATCCTAGTCATCGAGGCCATATAGCATTGCTTTTTTATTTTTTATTTTTTTTATTCTTTAAGGTCTTTTTATATCTGGAATTAGTTTTACAATGATTGCTGGTTAAGCTTTTTCTTCCAGTTGTTTGACACATGTCACCACCCTTAAAACAGCTTGGGGCAGTATGGCCAAATATTTAAAAAATTCTTTCCACTTTTTAAGAGTGATTTCAGTGACTTTAAGGCCCAATTTAAAATAATTCCTCAGAATTGCTAGAATCTTAATTCTTGTATTTATCATTATAGAATCTGAAACAAAAAAATACTGCTGAATGGTATTGACGATGGTGACAACAATATAGTGGCATCATAGATTTTTGCTGTGTACATGAAATAAATTTCGGAGTAAAGGTATTAATTGGAATTCCTAGCTTTTTTTTTTTTTTTTTTTAGATATAAATTATAAAATATCAAGAAGGGAAACATTTTTGAAGTTATCTTCTTTCAAATCAGGATTGTTGGTAGGCCTCTAGACACATATAGAAATCAAAATATAATTTCTGTATTTGGAAGGAGAAAATGCTGCAAACATTCACAGGTGCTTAGTGTTTATGGAAAGGCTGCAATTGATGTAAGCACAGTAAGATGTGCCAGTGAAGTTAATGACAATCCTAAAAAAAATGGAGAAACTGTCAAGAACTAGATTTGGAATCCTAAAACTTTTGTGTTCTTTCTGATAGGCTTAAAGTGGATGTTCAGTTGGTGTAATGGATAAGCAGCTGAGAATGAGAATTCAGAAGGCTAAGTTCAAATTCCAGTCAGGTTTGTTACATTCACTTATGTGCAATTATCCCTGGAAAGGGTATGAATTCAATCCATCTCCTCTACCTCCAGTTATGGATTAAATAGTAGGACTTGTATCTGGAAAAATCATTTATTCTCAAAAAAATTGTTAATGAAATATTCACATAAAAACAAAACAATTATTCTTACAATCTAAACATCTGGTTTGACTTTAAATAGCCCACAAATATATACTGAGTGCATGTATTTGAGGTGATATCCCTGTTATTTTAAACAATGAAATTAATATCAACCGGCCTAGAAATCAAGCAGTTTTTACTATCAAAAAATATGACTGAACAGGAATTGACAAGGAGTGGAACCATTGATGGAAAAAAGAGAATACAGGTTCAATTCCTGTTGGGAGCTATATTTTTTGTTAGTAAGGACTTCTTGCTTTCTAGAACAGAACATGAATTTCACTATTTAAAATAACGAAGATATCACATCAAACATATGTACTCAGAAAAAATAAAGACTATAGGAGTAGATAGGTTTGTTTATCACCTGGTTCACCCCAACCCTGTTTTTTTTAACAGTTTCTTGTCTAGGATTGGGCTTCAGGTTATGTCTCCTCAAGTCTTCTTATTCTCTTTAACTCTCAGTAATCCTTTGCATCTTAGTGGCATTATTGCCTGGCTTGGGGTGAAATGATTAATAAAAATAAAAAAGAGATATATGTATGTGGAAATATATATATTCTCTATCTGAATTCTGCTATCTGTGTGAGCAGAACGATATGTAGTGGGTGGGTCATACAAAAGTGATTGATGCAATTGATAATAAGATATGACAGACATTTCCCGATGATGTTTATAGTAATAAGAAATACATATATGTGGATATGAAATTATATATTTTCTACATCTGAATTATGATTTCTGGGTGAGCAGAACCAGGTATAGGGGGTGGGTCACACAAAAGCAATTGATAATAGAGATATGACAGTCATTTGCCTACAGGGACATCAACCCCTCATGTGTCCCCGCTAAAAATAATGTTTATCGTAATATGAAATGATGTTGCATTAAATAAACAATCCATTTAATAATTCAAAACATATTTAATCTGTACATATTTATACATACAGAAACATATATATATATATATATATATATATATATATATATATATATATATATAATGATTAATAGAAAATGATATATAAATTTTTATGGACCAGAACAATGACATGAATCTAATGACAAAATGGAAAAATGTTTTGTATGTAGCATTACATCATTTAGGGCTTCATCAGACTAAAGTGATGTTTATATTGATGTGACTACAAAGGAGAGGGGATGCTAAAAATTTCTAAGTTTATTTTATGTGTGTGTGTGTGTTTTGGGTATATAGTTTCAGCAATTTCATTTAGTTTCTGTTTCCATCATTTTTGTTATTAAATATCCCACATTGTGATAATAGAAAATCTGTCAATGAAGGGGAAATGTTGTAAGAACCTGGATGTAAATTTACTGTAGATGATCTAGCAATTAAAGCACTTTCTATATATTTCCATCTTAATAAATTGCTTTCTCTTTTAATTGAAGTAGGATTTTTTAAAATCAATTATGGTTAGACTGATTATGGTGAGCAACTAATACATTGAGTGTTTTGCACAAGATCCCTTTTGTTTTCATATAATCTTTTTATTTAAATTTCTTGAGGTTTCTCCTATGCATTCCTTGTGGCAATTATTACAGGTAATAGAGTAAATTCCTTCAATTTTTAGCTTATTATTTTTTTGTTTTCTATTAATTCTTTTATTGTTTTAGAAATAGTTGTAACACATTTTATGTTGAGTTTAGATAAATTCTTTTCAGTTGTAGTTGTGATAGAGTTGATAGGTAAAGTATGTTTGGTTCGTTTTGTTTGTCAGAATGGTTCACTCTTCTATTTTTAAATATTTTATGAGCTTTTTGTTTCACATTGAATAGGAAATAATTAGGCTATTGGAAAAGCTTAAAAGTATTTTTCAATATATTTCTCCTCTTCATGTAAATATTGAGGGCTACAACTTCTGTGAGCTCTTGACACATACTTCTTGACTGTTTTATAAGCCATGGGTTTTGTTACTTCTGCCTTCACTGCTTTCTGAAATGTACATGTATAAACAAAGAGTTGTAACATGGATGTCCAGCTCTGTTTTCCTTTTCTCACTAACCTTTAACACTCTGCCATATTAATATTATTTCCCTCTTCATTGCATTCTTTTTCAAAGCTACTCAATTGCAGTATCCTTATTGCCTATTTTACTCAAAGTTGTTTTCTGTTACCATAGCAGGATATGCCAACACAACTATGAAATTCAAACACACTATTCTTCAGGGTCTGTTAACTTCAGTGACAGGAAAAAATTTTGTACCACAAATGAAGTCATATACAAAGTGATAAAACTTAAAATAGTTCATTTGTAAGGTATAGGATTATAACATACCCTCTTTTAAAAACATTAAAATTTAAAAAAAAATATTTCATTTTTTTTCTTGGTTTTGCTAGAAAATAAACAGTCTAAAATGTTTGTCTGAAAAAAAAAGAGGAAAATAAATTTTCATCATTTATAAAATAGAATTAGTCGGTTAGTGTAAAACTTATTTACAGTAAGCCCAATGGGGGACAAAGGGAATGCAACTCTCACCCCTAAGAAAGATATTTGACATGCTGAAGCAAACAAATTGTAAAAATAAAATTAATTAGCCAAATACATATCAGTAGCTAATAATTAAAAAGATATTTTTCATTAATTTGCGTTTTTTTTCCTCGGGATCTCAAACTTTGATGGTTTTGTTGACATTTGAAATTGATTAAGTGTCTGCATTATCAAACGACTAAATTTTTATATTTTAATATTTAGAGATATATTTTGCAAGAATAAGTAAAATGTTTAGTTTAAGAAAAGTTTTGAACATTTGAAACCACGTTAGCAGTTCCTTGGATAGTGAGATTCAAATGTATTTGATAACTACTAGCAACAATGTAGCTTGGTTGTATTTTGGTTTGTTATCTGAAAGGATTAATAACATTACCAAAGGATTACTAAGGATATAAGTTAATGCAAAAGCATTAACTTATATCCTAAGTATTAGTGATTTATTTTAAACATTTCAGCTCTTACGTAATCAAATATGTTTAGTGAAGAAAATATGGCAGGTTTGATAGGGAAAACCAGTTATCAGTTGGTAAACAGCGGTGTTCTTTTCATAACATATTTGGGCCTTTTACTCTTTGTTACTCTTGTCATTCTTTTCATTCTTATTTCGTTCTTTTCATAACATTTTTTAGCTTTTCATTCTTTTCATATTTGGGCTTTTCATTCTTTGTCATTCTTTTCATTCTTAATTCATTCTTTTCATAACATATTTAGGCTTTTCATTCTTTTCATTCTTATTTCATTCTTGTCAGTCTTTTCATATTTGGGCTTTTCATTCGTTGTCATTCTTTTCATTCTTAATTCATTCTTTTCATAACATATTTAGGCTTTTCATTCTTTTCATTCTTATTTCATTCTTGTCAGTCTTTTCATATTTGGGCTTTTCATTCGTTGTCATTCTTTTCATTTTTAATTCATTCTTTTCATAACATATTTAGGCTTTTCATTCTTTTCATTCTTATTTCATTCTTGTCAGTCTTTTCATATTTGGGCTTTTCATTCGTTGTCATTCTTTTCATTCTTAATTCATTCTTTTCATTCTTATTTCATTCTTGTCAGTCTTTTCATATTTGGGCTTTTCATTCTTTGTCATTCTTTTCATTCTTATTTCATTCTTGTCAGTCTTTTCATATTTGGGCTTTTCATTCGTTGTCATTCTTTTCATTCTTAATTCATTCTTTTCATAACATATTTAGGCTTTTCATTCTTTTCATTCTTATTTCATTCTTGTCAATCTTTTCATATTTGGGCTTTTCATTCTTTGTCATTCTTTTCGTTCTTATTTCATTCTTGTCAGTCTTTTCATATTTGGGCTTTTCATTCGTTGTCATTCTTTTCATTCTTAATTCATTCTTTTCATAACATATTTAGGCTCTTCATTCTTTTCATTCTTATTTCATTCTTGTCAGTCTTTTCATATTTGGCCTTTTCATTCGTTGTCATTCTTTTCATTCTTAATTCATTCTTTTCATAACATATTTAGGCTTTTCATTCTTTTCATTCTTATTTCATTCTTGTCAGTCTTTTCATATTTGGGCTTTTCATTCTTTGTCATTCTTTTCATTCTTATTTCATTCGTTGTCATTCTTTTCATATTTGGGCTTTTCATTCGTTGTCATTTTTTTCATTCTTAATTCATTCTTTTCATTCTTATTTCATTCTTGTCAGTCTTTTCATATTTGGGCTTTTCTTTCTTATGTAATTTTTGTCATAACATTTTTGGGCTTATTTGATAATCTGATAATTTATTCATTTTATTTTTTAATCCTTTCACCCCATGCAAGGCAATAAAGCTGCCTACACACGGGGTTACTGAGTGTAAAAGAATATAAGAAAAACATCATTAAGGTGCGAGAACAATAAACGGACAGAAATTAAGAAAACAGAAGATAGCGACTGACATTGCATTTAAATTTTTGAAATAATGTGAGAGAAGAAACCTTTTAGCATAGAACTTATTGTTATTTAATATATAAAATAATATCATCTTTGATTTATTTTCTTTCATGTAAGAATGATTAGCTACATTTGGACTAATGTCCTCATCTTTCAATATCTGTCTATATTTCTGAGATGAGATATTGTAACTATTTACACTATTTACATTGTTTGAACTGTTGTCCTCATCGCTGTTGTTATATTCACAACATTTTGGCCATTGTACACTCTGGCCTTCTTCGGGTAATTGCAATTTTGAACTGAACCTTTTATTTGGCCCACCAGAGAATATTATTCTACTTCCATGTGCCATGCATCTTTTGGAGTTTCAGTTTCAATTATTTCTCTTTAGGCTACAAAAATCTAAGCCAAGCATAGACATGAATACAATACGGGAACCAGTAATATAGAGAGTTAGAGAAAAACAATAACAAATTGTAATATGAACTCTGGTAAAAAAATTGATACTGAGTCATTAGGTTTATAAATTCCCAAAATTGTCCCAAAGGACACATGGCCCAGTGGTTAAAAGCATTGGTTGAATTAATCCAAAAGTAACTTGACACAAAGAGTTGTGAGTTCAATACCTGGTTACAGCAGAGGTAAAAAAACTTGGAGAGTTGAGTTACTAAAGGGAAATAACTGAGATATCCAGAAGAGACATGGCACGTGGAACTAGAGCAATCTATCCCAGTTTGGTTTGAAATTCCAATCACTTGAAGAAATAAAGTCACTAAGAAGGCTGGAGCATACAACATCCGAAACATCATGAATATGGCAATAAAGATAAGGACAACAGTCTGAACAATGTAAGTAGTCATCTTTGTTGTTATAATCACACTGTTTCAGTCTTTATGCCCTTCAGCCCTCTTCAATCTAAGTAATCTTTAGGGAATTTTTAGCTGAACTTTTTATTTAATCCATGGAGGTAGATATTTTCTTGTTTTACTGTCCATGTAGATATCTTGTCTTGTTCACTTTAATTCTGCTAAGTTACTGCTCACTTTGCTTCAGTCCTACATCTGTACTATTAGATTTAAGGATCCAAGAATTGTCAGAATTCTGTGCTTCAGAATTATCCTAGAGAGACCAACCCAGTAAATTACAGCATTTTTTTAAAAATGTTTGTATTATCATTTCACCCTCAAGCAAGGCAATAAAGCCACTAAGACACAAGGATTACAGAGTCTGAAAGAATATAAGAAAACGAGAAACATTATTATGGAGCAAGAACAATAAAAGAACAGGAATTAAGAAGATAGAAGATAACAATTGACATTGCATTTAAATTTTTGATGATAAAAATTAACTGAGAATCCAGAAGAGAATTCCAAAAATGAGAAGTGCAATGGAAGAAACTGTTAGCATAGAACTTACGGTTTCATCTACCCAATTCAACTGTAAAATTATGAGACTTTGCTGCCAATCTAGTACTGCATTGAAATTCATAAAGGCTAGGTACCATAGAGGAAAGTTCATCAGAACAATTAGCATGAAAGTATTTATAGAAAAGACAGAGGGAAACTATATTATGGTGGTGAGAAAGTGACTGAAGCCGAGATGCCAAGTCAGGACCAATAATATTGCGGATTCTTTGGATTTCTTAAATTCTTTGAATCTCTAAATATATAGCAGGAACACCAGACCAAATGTGTCAGAAATATTCAAAGCATGGATGAATGATAGACTTATAAATATGTAAGATAGATTCTGGCGAGAAAAATTGTCTAGCATGACATAGTCTAGCAGCAGACCTAGCAATTAATTCAATACAATCTTTCCACTTCATGTCATCAGTTAGCCTGAAAAGCCTCGATGAGTCACTTTCCTGAAGGTTAGCATCAGCCATGCTGATGGAAGGCAGAAAAGGGTCTCTCAGGTGATTAATAGAGAGCAGTTTTGTTTTGGAAGCGTTAAAATGAACAAGCCATTCCTTGCAGCATAGTGATTGAATTCAATCCCTGGGCTAGGTAGTAAAAACTCAAACTCAGTGGAAATAACTGATAGAATTAAAAAAAAAATGACACACTATCATGGCTCTTCACAACTTCCTATCCTTCATAGATCGATGATTGTCTCCTTATTATCCCCCTTTTTATTTTGCCAATCATTGACACATACTCATTAAGTAGGTTACTTGGTGTTTTCCCTCGGCTCCTCTTGCCTTCAATATGTCCTGTGAGTGTCAAATTCTCCAAACCTTCTTTTCTCATTATGAAACTTAGAAATATCAACTATCTCTTTCTGATGCTCAGTGTCTTTTTCTTCTCATTTTTCTTAAATCTGGACTGTAGGCAGATGGTTTACTAAAAAATACCAGCACAATATGTGAAGAATAGGCAGGCTCATTGTCCTGATGAACTCACTGCCTCTCACTTCTGAGTAACCCCAGGGAGAGTGTCTGTTAATGCATATGTAGTGTAATTCTTTCTGATTGATTACCTAGTTATATCAAGGCCCCACAACTGATATTCAAAATTGCTGGATATTTTTCATTCTGTATTTGTTTCTATTTTATGTCGATATATATGCAATAAAACCATAAAGTTAAACAAAAGAATTATTTATTTAATAGAATTATAATATCGCTTAGTAATAAAAATAGGATTTTGTTTTTAAAGAAACAAAGAAAAATGTGTTGAACTGCTATGTAATATCTAATCTCTTATATGGCAGTGTATACTGGACAATGTTCTCAAATATAAAGAAGAGATCTCAAGCGACAGTGTTGTCATTCTAATAAAACCATGGAAAGAACATGCAAACAATGAGGAAGTCAACAAAAATAGGAACAAGAAAACTTACACTCAGAAAGAGGCAGTTGACATTTCTTGGGAAGAATGCTTAGAGAATTTAACACTCACAGGACATATTGAATGCAAGAAAAGTGGTGAAATCACGCCTAATGAATTTGTGCAAATGGAAGGCAAAGAATGGGTAAAGATATAGAGTAAGGTGTCTTATGTATAGTAAGCTTACTTAGAGCAATAAAAAATTGGGGGGGGGGGTTATAGTCACCCACATCCTGAAGAATAAGGAGATGGGTGTTTTGAAGAATTCATTCTAATCTTGAGTTTTGTTTAAAGCTACAATTTCAACAGATTTGGTTATTGATTAAATTGGAATGAGTCTGATGAGGGTCTTACTTTTGAGAAGTTTTGCTGATAGACTTCAAACTGATTACAACTGGTTAGAAATTCTGATTTTCTTAATGATAGGTTAACAGAAGAACTATTTTAAACTAATGGAGAATACAAAATACTGTAATCATTAGAAAACCATTCTTATTGAAAAACTGTTAATAATACAAGTGTTCTTCCCTGGGAAATTTTAACACTTAGATTTGCTTTTAAAATTAAACTGTTAATATTTTCATTTGCATTAGGAAAAAATACCAAATCACTTAGAGATAGAAATAGTTTATTTTTAGTTTCAACATATTTACCCAAGGCTATTGAATAAAGTTAAAAATTCAACCAATACACTACTTTTTTTTTTAGTTTGTTTTGGTATCTATTTTTTTAAATTTTCGGTTGTCTAGCATACACAATTAGTTCTCAGCTTACTTTTCTATAATACTTTTAGTTTTTAAATGCTAACCTCCAGGAGAGTGATTCATTGTACTTTCTCAGACTAATGTTTTCCGCTTACATGAAGTGGAAAGATTATATTAAATCAGTTGTTAAGGCTGTTGCTAGGAAAGTTGGTTCACTGTGTTGTGTTAGACAATTTTTCTCTCCAGAATCTATTTTACACATTTATAAGTCTACCATTCATACATGTATTAAATATTGCTGCTGCATCTGTATCTGGTCTAGTCCTTTTGCTATTTATTTAGAGATTCTTGATAAAATACAAAGAATCTGCAATGTTAGCGGGCATGACCTGACATCTCGGCTAAAGTCACTTTCCTACCACCATAATGTAGTTTCTAGTCTAGGGTTAACTGTTATCTTTCCTATATAACCTCATCAGCTGCACTTACACTCAGGCTTACAACCACATCACGTTGAAACACCAGTCCCTATTCATTCATCAGTTAAGCAACATTGAGCTTGGTCAGTACCTAGATGAGTGACTGCTTCAGAATACTCGGTGCTGTAAGCTTGGATGTGTGGGTGGTGATTGTTAATCAGAAAGCCAAGTACCAGTTCCTGTTGGGTCTGTTATATTCACTTACAGACAAATACCCTTAGGAAAGGCATGAACTACCCTTTTCTTCCCTCAGCTATGGATTAATTAGTAAGATGTCTATCACTAAATCATTATTTTCTCCAAAAAAAAAATTCTTACAATCTAAAAATATTTGCTGTTTTTAAATAACCTGAAAATGGGTTGATAAGCTGTAGAAAATGAATGAATCAGTCAATCAATGAAATACTGATTCACAAAGTGAGGGATCAGTTTATATATTGATTGTAATATAGAATTGACCCCCCACTTTATAGCCACATATAATTTCTCATTTGTTTATCAAATACTGCTTAGGTATGAATCTACTTCTTTTACTCCCCCTATGGGTTAAATAATAAGATTTGTATCATTAAACCATTATTATTTCAAAAGAAAAGAATTCTTACAATCTACAAATATTTTCTGGTTTTAAATAACCTGCAAAGGGTTGATAAGCTGTAAAAAATGAATGAATCAATCAATCAATCACTCAAATACGAATTTGCTACACAGGCATGTCTTTTAGATTTACTTACATTCTCTGGAATAGAAATGCATAGAAACTACCATGACCACAAAGTGAGAGATCAGTTTATATATTGATTGTAATATAGAATTGATCCACACTTTATAGCCACATTATAAAAAAAACAAACTTACAATCTAAAAATATTTTCTGGCTTTAAATAACCTGGGAAGGGTTGATAAGCTGTAGAAAACTAATCAATCAATCAATTTCTTACATTCATACAACACCACACAGTAATCCTCTACCATGAGTGGCTCTTGGTCCTTGTATTGAGTGAACATTAATATATTAAACATTTTTTTTTTAATTGCTTTCAATCTTTGTTGTCCATTCATGTATTTTTCATGTAAATATAGATTATATTCATCTGTGAAAAAAAGGAATAATGTATAATTGTTTTCTCCTGCACCCATTCTTTTGTTGTTCTTTTGTGCTGTCTCGTCATTGTAAATTTTATGCATCACCATTTTTAGCTTTTCAATCTCTCAACTTTCAAACATTTGTTCGTTGTCCTTTGATACCCAGACAGTCAGCCTATCTAACTTTTGTCATCTCCATCCTTCCCACATCTCTATTTATGTTTATTTTTTCCTTTCACCTGCTTTTCCAATTTATTTTTCCATATTTCTTATATTTTATTCTTTCACACTCTCTTTCATCTACGCCTTTTTCCTTTTTTTTTAAATTTCTTTTTTAATCAATTCATCCCAAGAAAAGGGATAATGTCACTAAAACACAAGGAGCTACTGGGCGTGAAAGAGAATGAGAAAACCTTAGAAGTAACTGGAAACCCAATCCTAAACAGGAAACAAGGGATAAACCTCTACTCCTCTATTCCCCCTAATTAAGGTGATAATGCCACTAAGATGCAAGGAGCTACTGGGAGTGAAAGAGAATGAGAAGACTTTAGAAGGAACCTAAAACCCAATCCTAAACAGGAAGCAAGGGATAAACCTCTACTCCTCTATTCCCCCTAATTAAGGTGATAATGTCACTAAGATGCAAGGGGCTACTGGGAGTGAAAGAGAATGAGAAAACCTTAGAAGTAACTGGAAACCCAATCCTAAACAGGAAACAAGGGATGAACCTCTACTCCTGTTCAAAAGAACAACAAGGAGGGTAAATTGTACAATAGGCAAATCTATCTACTCCTATTGAGGAAAAAAATGTAAATAAGTAGTAAATAAGACTTTTAGATGTAGGAGTATAGAGTTGAAGTAGACTTTAGAAGGAACCAGGAACCCAATCCTAAACCTCTACTCCTGTTCAAAAAACCGGAGAGGAGGGTAAACTGGGCAATAGGCAAACCGGTCTGCTCCTATTGGGGTTATTAATTAATAGTGAATAAAGTTTTGGAGTTTCTGCTCTCCTTTCCCTCCAGTTTTTTTCCATTTAATTTTATGTAGGTTTCTTGGTCAGAAAGCATGGTTGATTCCAGTTAAGATGAACTGTACATTAGACTGGCAACTACCCTAGACAGAAAGACCTAATAATTTCACATATAAGCATGCATAATAACAGTATAAATTGAATTAATGAAGGCATATATTATACTTGGATCTTTGTGGCTCTATTGAAGGATTTTATATTGTAGCATTAAGATAACAATCATAATAAACAATGATAAACTGTAGCTTATAAAGTCAGTCAAAGGTTAATTACCTGATTGTATTCTGCATTAAGAAACACAAGCTACACCAATAAAACTTTATATCAAGAAGATTTGAAAGATTGTCGGCATCAGACTTCTCCTCATAATTCCCTTAATAAAAATTATTAGATAAATGTATATTCCTGTGTGAGTCTGTGTTTTGTAATTGTCAATAACTTTAAGTTGGCATTGTTGTATCTAAAATAACCAACCTGAGGATTGTATGCCAAAAATTTATTTCGGGGATTTTTCTTACTCCCCATTGGCCTCGTCTTATCAAATACTTTTGGTTATTTTTAAATTTATTATTGGAATCGGAATTTTTGTTTTCTTTATCTTTTCTTTTGCTGTTGTCCACACCTGGGAATAAAATCATTTGTTCAAAAATAGTAATTTCACTTATTCAATAGAAATGTTTATTCCTCAGAATTCAATTTGCTTTTCCTATTGGTAAGGCATGTAATGATGGTAAATATGTTATCAAACAAATCCAGGAAATTGCATACCTCTCTAATAGGAAATTGTGTACCTCTCTAATAGGAAATTGTGTACCTCACTAATAGGAAATTGTGTACCTCTCTAATGGGAATTTGTGTACCTCTCTAATGGGAAATTGTATGCCTCTCCAATAGGAAATTGTGTACCTCTCTAATAGGAAATTGTGTACCTCTCTAATGGGAAATTGTATGCCTCTCCAATAGGAAATTGTGTGCCTCACTAATAGGAAATTGTGTACCTCTCTAATAGGAAATTGTGTACCTCACTAATAGGAAATTGTGTACCTCTCTAATGGGAAATTGTGTACCTCTCTAATGGGAAATTGTGTACCTCTCTAATGGGAAATTGTGTACCTCACGAATAGGAATTTGTGTACCTCTCTAATGGCTTGAGTTAAACTATTTGGGAGCTGTTGATGTTAGCATGAAGTCACAAGTCATCGTGACTGAGGGTTTAAGCATACTGGCCTTGTTCAGACTGATGATCATGCCAGATAATGTGCATTTTCTCAGAAGCTGTAAGCAAGATTCACCTAGCATAGTTGCAGTATAAATGACAGGTGGGCTCTGCGGGTGTTGAACAGACACAAATGTGCCTGAGCAGACGTCTGCAACAGGGATTGGCTAGCAGCCCTAGTAGACAGGTCTACTCAGATATGTGTGGCCAGCCAACATATTCTTAACACCTCCACATGGCACTTGAAAAGAAGGAAATTCTGTAAATTGAAGTCCAGCGGAAAATGACCTTTCATGTAATTTTTCAGGAGAGAAGCAGTGCTCGTCTAAAGAGGGTCTAATGATTTGCTTTGGCATTCTCAACAACATTTGACATACTGCCAATACAACACCTGTGGTTTGCTATTTTTACCCGAACCGTACCGATCCTATTAGTGATTATATTTCATTAGGTTACGTCTCAGATTTGTCATTAATGTCAATGCATCTGAATTGATATTTCCAAAAAGATGTTCTTTAGAATAGAATTATGGACAGTAAAAAGTGCTTCAGAATTTTCTCATTAGTTCAGTTCTCGTCTACATAGGGATGTGCTTGTAGTGTAGTAATTATTGGTGCAGGCAGTAGGATTGGCGTGCTGAGTTTAAATTTCAGCTGATGACTTTGTGTTTGCTTTTGCCCCCCAAATCCTTGGGATCCATCTCTTCTTTCTCCAGCTATGGGTTAAATAGCAGAGATGACAGATTTATAGCCTTGGTTGGCAACCAGCCTAAGAGAAGGACAACTCTGAATTCAAACCCAGACTGAAGACGGATGGGCTCCATCTAGTCAACTTCCTTAGTCACATACACTGCTGCTACTGCAGTCTATGTGGTGTCCCAATGACCCTAATGGGTTCAGTTAGTTATGTGCCATGCGTGATGCACGCTTAGGTGATCATGTATCTTTCGATACATGACTGACGAGGCAGATTTTTTTTCCATAGGTTGCCATTTCTTTCTGCAGTAGACCAGTTACAATCCAAGGCTATACAACCCGGTCTGTCCTGCTATTTACCCATAGCTGGTGGGAGAAGAAGAGGATTCATACCTTTCCCAAGGGTATTAGCACGTAAGTGAATGTAATGGATTCGACTGGAATTCAAACTTGGCTCTCTGATTCCTCAATCCGAGCCGCTATCCATTACTCCACAGTACGTTGTGACGTGACATCTACATGGGTCATTTGCAGGGGGTATCAAAAGTTTTTGTTTTTTTTTACTCAAAAGCATGTTTAATGGACCCTTCCTAGACTATTTATGACTTGACTATATTATTATTATTATTATTATTATTGATGCACAGGTGATATGATTACTAGCTCTGAAATCAATTGACTTAATTACATTCCCTTTCACACAAATACCTTTAGGAAAGGCATGAATCCATCTTTTCCATTAGCTATGGTATAAATAGCAGGACAGACCAGGCTCTCTAGCCATGGATAGCAACCAGTCTAGGAGAAGGACAACTCTGAATTTAAAACTCTATGTAGCCCTGATGAAGTATCTATTATGCAGCCATCTAAAGGAACATGTTCATAATGACTCCGTGATCTTGACTGTAGTTATGTGATAGTGAGAATAACTGAAAGAGCAGCAATATGATGTTGGGGTACAAATATATGAAGCCTAATATACACCATGACAATGTATGGTGCTAGCAAAAAGGAACAGCTCAACATGCGAATTATAAATTGGAGATACCAAAATCAAGCAAGTACAAAAATTTAATTATCTTGGAAATGTTTTTAACAGTAGACAGAAAATGCGATACTGAATGTGGAACTAGAACAATCTATTCCAGTGGACTAAATAAAGGGTTCAGTTCAAAATTCCAATGTATATCACCTGAAGAAAGCTGGAGTGCACAACATTGTGAATATGGCAATAAAGATGAGGACAGCAGCCCGAACAATAGTTACAATACTTCATCTCAGAAATATAGACAGAAGTCTCTTTTAATCTGCACAGAAACTTAGTTGTATTTGGCATTAATTTTATGGTCCTTCTGTAGAATATCAGCCTTCTTCAGGTGATATACATTGGAATTTTGTACTGAACCCTTTATTTCATCTAAGGGCACATGACTCAGTGGATAAAAGCATTGGTTGAAGTAATCCAGTGACTTGACACAGAGTTGTGAGTTCGATATATGACTACAACAATGGTGAACAAAAAAAACGTGAGAGTTGTTACTAAAGGGAATTAACTAAAAAAGAAATATCTAGAAAAGGCATGGCATTTGGAACTAGAAAAATCTACCCCAGTGGACTAAATAAAGGGTTTGGTTCAAAATTTCAACGTATATCACCTGAAGAAGGTCAAAGCATACAACAGCCAGAACGTTGTAAATATGACAATAAAGATGAGGACAATAGTCCGAATAATGTAAATAGTATAAAATAAATAGTGTGAAGCTTTTCTTTTCTTTTTGCTTCCCCACCCTTTTTATTATTCTTCCTCTTGTTATTTCAACATGTCCATTTTAATTGCTATTATTAAATTTCGTACCCATTTTAACATATATATATATATGAACCAAGAAACCATCATGACTTGCCACTGACTTTGATAGGGTGGGCACCTTGCCCGAATGCCAGACATCTGCCTACCCAAACAAATCCTCTTCTCAGAGCTTGCATCTGGCAAAAGACTACCTGGAGCTTCATGCCGTTGATTAAAAGATCAGCTCAAGAACTGGCTGAGGACAGAAATCGGTTCAGTCAATTGAGAGATGGAAGCTGCAGTCCACAAAAACCCGTCATCCTTCGAAAACATCAGAAGGCAAATAGAAGAGACAAAGAGAGCCTAAAGGAAAGCCAGAACTCTTCAGTCCCTGAACCGTCCTACCCTACCATTCGGTGACTGTGGCCGAGTCTTCAGAACATAGGAATCATTTTACACAGAAATGTTGATGAGTACCCCCTAATACTCGGCAATGATTTCTGCCAACAATATATATATATATATATATATATATATATATATTTTGAACGATAAAAATTATTAAAAAAATTAATTAAAATCTTCAGACATACTGGGTTGTAGATTAATATTCTTATGCTTTTATTATTATTATTTCATTTAGATTCCTCGACTAGTTTCGGCCAACATGGCCATCATCGGAAGAAAAAAATGTTTCTGCTTGCTGTAGCAGTAAACTACAGAAATGAATATATATATATATATATATATATATATATATATATATATATATATATATATATATAAACTACAGAAATGAAATATATATATATATATATATATATATATAAACTACAGAAATGAAATATATATATATATATATATATATATATATATAAACTACAGCACTCTCAGTCACTGTGTGTTTATCCGAATCTAAAAATAAACACGCTAAAATTCACCTCCATCCCGTACCGTACGCTGATGGCTTAACGGGTAGAGATTCCGACTGACGCAAAATCAGTCGGGTTTCGATCGTAGCTAGAGGCAACCGGACGTCTAGCCACACTGATGAGCTGTGAAACAGCGAAACAGTCTGTCTGTGGATGACAAAAATATATATATATATATATATATAAACTACAGAAATGAAATATATATATATATAAACTACAGAAATGAAATATATATATATATATATATATATATATATATATATATATATAAACTACAGAAATGAATATATATATATATAAACTACAGAAATGAATATATATATATGGACTATTTATTAAAACTGCATCTTGTGCTATCTTAATGACCCTAGCACACGCTTGCCCAAAGAGCCAAAAGGTGACAGTATGTGCCAAGAGTTGCTGGCTTTTTGTTTTTAATTATATCTTGTGCTGGTGTTAGTAAAATATTGCTCAATGTGAAATAACAGAGCTTTTTTTGCTAACTGTTAGCACGATTCTCAGATTCATGCACAATGCAATTGTCAGGTGCTGAGTTAAGACTGACTGTGGCATTTGAATTTTGATGTATATACGGGTCTATTGTAAGAGTTGTGCGGCCAGTGAGGAAAAAATGTATATTTATTATTAATATAATATGTATATAAAATTTTAGGTATCACTGAAAATATATCTGTAAAATGACAGTAAGAATAAAGAGAAAAAGATAAGGAAATCTGATCTGATTCATGTTTTGATAAAGTCCATCAAAGGACAGAACACGTTGGCTAAGATAAGTTTTCTTTTTGTCTTATATACATTTATTATTATATAGATATTATTATTATAATTATATATAATATTACTATTATATATTATTATTATTTTATATATATATATATATATATATATATATATATATATATATATATATATAGCTCAATGGATAAATTGTGATCTAAATTACTAAATTATGTAAAAATGAATTTTGTCAGATATATTTACCAAAATTACACAAAATATCTTGAAATGCTAAAGAGTAAATTTATTCAGTAAAATCACAATTGGCTCTAACCATGGCCTCCAGACAGCTTTGTAATCTCCTGCAACTCTTCTGGACAGTTTTCTTGTTTAAGTTGGTGAATGCTGCCATAATCCTTGCCTTCAGTTCATCTTTGGTATTACAAGGAATTTTGTTGGTCTCTCGATCAACTGCACCCCACACATAATAATGAAGGAGGTTGCAGTCTGGGGAGTTAGATGGACAGATGTAAGGAGTTATGTGGTCACAGAAATTGTCTGATAGCCATGACTGAATTCTTCTGTTTGCGTGTCATGGTGCAGAGTCCTATTGCTAGACATAAAGATATGTCCTATACAATGCCCAGGGGCCACTTAAGATAGAGGATTATGTTAAGGGGTTGTTTTTATGAGTAGGAGGAGAAGATAACAGTTAACTCTAGACTTGAACAGGTTAAGATTCTATTGATCAGGGATATATATATATATATATATATATATATATATATATATATATATATATATATATATATTATAAACTATTCAAGATGTATTATTATTTCATCGCAATTTAATACAGTAGATACGGGTGACATAATGGTTATTTATGCAGAAAATGGAATCAGAGTAACAAGTTTCTAATACCAACCAAGTTTGTTTACTTTGAATTACTGCCCTCTGGGAGAGCCGTGAATCCCCCCCCACTCACCCATGAATAAAATATGTTAGCTGGTCGTGCTCTCAGATTATGGTAAACAACTCATTTAGAAAGACAAATATAAATTCAGCCTGATTAGAGATGGACTTCAGCAGGTTATCTTGTCATAGACACACGCCTGTTGCAGATGCAATACATCTGTTTTCCCAATGTAATTTAAAAAAAATTAATACAATATTTTTATCAGCTTCAAGCTATGGTTGTTCTAATTCATTTTACATAAATTGTTGATTGGTGAGTGAAATGTTGATTATGGGTTTAAATGTGATGGCTTAGTTGATATACTGGTTATTACAAACAGAAGGAGAATGATTTGAGAAGCAATTGTTTTTTGTTCAGCGATTTTTATTTTTAGGTACAATTAGGATATTATTAGTGGTTTCACCCTTTGCTTTTAATTCGTTTTGGTATTTGATAAGTGAACACGTCACTCAGATAATTGTTAATGAAATTGCTAAAGATCAATATCTGTTTAGTTCAATATTCTTATTTGGGATTGTGTCAGGGAAGAACTTTTTCTGTTAAAGAAGATTTAGTCACTGTGGAGGTCACCAATTTGTTTGAATTTAACTAAAAATGTCATGGGGTACATGAGTGATAAACGTATCTTATTCATGGTTAGCAATACCTTCTGAGTGAGAAGTAAATGTAAAATCTACTAATAATTTAGTCAATATTAAATTTTACTATATGATGGTTTTTAGAAAATCTTATTTAGTTGAATATCTTCTTCTATATGCCATGTCCCTTCAGGACGTTACCGATCACATTTTGAAGAAATAAAACTAATTTCCTCAATTCACAAAGTTTTGGAGATATTCTAAACTGAATTTAAAAGAATTTTTTTTAAATTCACAATATTTTGTGTTATTTTAAACTCAATATAAATTAAAAACTTTTAAAATCACTAATTTTTTTCAGTTATTTTAAAATTTGAATTTTTAACTGTTCCCTCTTCATCCGGACACAAATGCCAATGCTGGATGTTCAAGCACCAGATGAAGGGCAGATTTTTCAATGCTGAGATCATCCTGATTCCAAAAAGGTATAATATGTCTATGTAGATCAAGTGCGGCTCGAGTTAGAGGAGTTTCAGGCACACAGATGTACAGGATTTGCCGTTTATTTATTTAGAAGATATGTCAGCTTAAAGTTGTTTTTCTAATTTTTTTCTCCTCTTTCTGATTTTGAGTCACACAGGAATTGCATCATTTCTTTCAGGAAAAGTGTTTTTTTTTTATATTTACTTTTAATTTAACTTTGCTTATTCACTGAATATTCTGTGTGTCTGCGTGCGATTATTAATCTGAAGAAATCATTACTTTCACTTCAATTAACCTTTTGCTGTATTCAGCCCAAAATATTTCAAATAATAAAAGATTAAAAGAAAAAAAAGACAAGCCTTAATCTGACTTCCTCTTTATGATTCGTAAAAGCCATATTTTTATACACTTATTGATAACTGATGAGTTACCCCAAAATGACTGACATTGTATGACTAACTTCCAGTTACAATTTTCCACAAAAAAAACGCTGGGGGTTAGGGTTGCATGACAGTTATTTGTGTAGAAAGTGAAATTGGTGAGCCAAGTTCAAATTCTGGTTTTTAGTGTTTGATCTCCTCCCGCATAGCTATGGGTTAAATAGTAAGACTTGTATCTGGAAAAATCATTGTCTTTCTCCCCCCAAAAATGTTAATTAATTTACTCAAAAAAAACAAAAAAAAAACAATTATTCTTACAATCCAAAATATGCTTCAGCTTAAATAACCCACAAGGGGTTGATAAATAGTAAAAAAAAAAAAAAAAAAAAAAAAAACCTGATCAAATCAATCAATTGCAGTGTTCACTTTTGTATTAACCTTTATCACTTTGTATATGACTTCATTTGCTATACAAAAAGTTAACCTTGCCACTCAAGATGACTGATTCCTGAAGAATAGTGTGTTTGAATTTCATGGTTGTGCTGTCATATCCTGCTATGGCAACAGAAAACAACTTTGAATGAAATTAACAATAAGGATACTGCAATTGAGAAGAATGAAGTGTGATGTAATATTAATAATGCAGAGTGCTAAAGGTTAATGCATTTTTGGAAAAGGCATGAATCTATATCTTCTCTCCAAAACCACTACCAGCTATAGATAAATTAACAAGGTAGACTGTATTTTGTAGCCTTGCATGACAGCCAGTCTAATTTCTCATATCTAAGATGATAGTGAAAAGTTAAATCACTAGATTCCTCAAACTAACATAAATAACAGGGAACCACAAAAATGTGAATTTTGGCTAACAATGAACTTTAATCACATAATTATAAAAGGAATCCAGAGAAGGCAACAACAACCGACCCCCACTGCAGCATCTTTCCAAAGACATAGCAATTCACAAGTATTAAAGAAGAAGGAATTCGTGGACAGCCATTATCATCTACATCTTTAAGGGACATGACATCTATCTATCTATCTATCCATTCCTGCCTCTGCTCATATCTATCTATCTATCTATCTATCTGTCTTTTTATACCTATCTATCCTAGTCTCTTCATATCTATCTATCTATCTATCTATATGTCTGTCTTTTTATACCTATCTATCCTAGTCTCTTCATATCTATCTATCTATCTATCTATCTATCCATCTATCCACACACACACACACACACGCATATATTCAGTTGTATGGATATGAGTATTTGACCCTGGGTTTGTCTGATGATCACAAAAGTGTGAAACCCAGGACCACAAGTTCACATCCATACAACAGAATATTTTAACTCTATCACTGATATTGAGCACCTTCCAATAAGTACTACACATATAAAATAATATATATTACAATGAATCATTCATACAGAAAACAATATAGAAGTTAATGATAAAATTTATTTTATCATTAACTTCTATATCTGTTTTCTGTATGAATGATTCATTGTAATGTAAATTGAACTGCACCACATACTTGATATTAATACATATATATATATAGAAAATTTATATATAATTCTGTGACTTCCATTAGTCTCTCCATCTGTCACACCTGTTAAAATAGCCATACATTGACTGATTGAAACCAAATTTTGGGAATAAGTGCAAACAGGTAAGGTGGTAAAAAGTAGAGTTGGATTCATTCGGCTGCGTAGCTTAGTACAATAAATTTTACTAGGGTGTGTAATTTAGTACAATAAATTTTACTAGGGTGTGTAATTTAGTACAATAAATTTTCATTAATTTTTTTTGAAAAATTGAAAGTTTTATTATTTAGCATACAAAATATTCCCACTATTTTTAAAACAATTTAATGATTAAAATAACAAATATTTATTTAAGAAAAATTCAATATTGGTTTTTGGATATCTTAATTTTTTATATTTCATAGATTAGTTTGCAAAGTTGAATGACAAAAAATGTTAGCAACAACTTCAACAACTATGGGGATTTCAACACATGTCAGCATGTTGCAAAAAAAATTCTAGTTTAAAAAAAAAATCGATAAATTACATTTATTTTTTATTGTTTTTGACTTTTTATTTTTGTTTTAGTGTGAATTGAAAAACCACACCAGTCATTAATTTTGGGACATCTTTCATCTAAAAACATCAGGGGTTCCCCAAATCCAACCTAGGTAGTTTCTTGTGTCCATCTTTTCTCTTCCCTATCACTATGCATTAAATAGCAAGTAATCTAGACTCTCTGACCTTAAAAGGGGGATTACTTTATATTCTAAATCATTGAGAAGGCAGTCAGAATCTACATCAGTATCTTTCCCAAGAAGTCATGGATAGAATCACAGATAGAATCTATTAACAGCCATGATTGCCACGGCAGAAATTTAGAGAAAAATTTACTTTTCAAATCTTCAACTGAGATGAACTCCAAAACAAACCATTCACCTTAGATATTTCATGAATGGTCTAGTAACAATATCATTAATTGTATGGTCACCATTTTCAAGATTTTGTTCATTTTGGCTTATTCAATGTCAGCCAGACCAGTCTTCAAGTGACTTTTCACCACATTTGAAATGCAATACCAAACATACACCTGTGTTTTAACAACAGCCTTAAAAGTACCTTAAAACTGTTTCTGTAGCAAGTTTCACCAAAAGAAAACAAAACTTCTTTCTTTTTTTTTTCTGTTATCAGCTATTGTAAAAGTCTGTGAATGTGCTTTTGAACACCAGAAAAATTGTCAAAGAAACAATTCAATTAATCCAGAACTGTGGCAGGCTGGTTTAAAATCTACACTTGGCAATGTAATTTAAAACTACATCCAGTTCAAATGCCATATTTGATTTCCATATTCTGAACAATAAATTGATGTCATAATGATTGCATTGAAGAGAAAAACTATTAAATTCTAATTTATTATAACAACAGATACTTTCAATAATATTGTCAATCTTTTACAGAAAAAAAAATGATTTTGATTATTACTTGCAACTGTGTTTGAAATACTTTTATCAAAATGACTTTTTCACTATTTTGAAATCATGAACTTTGATATTCAGTGATATTTTTCTAAAACCCATTGAAGATGAGAATTTCAAGTCTTTGACAGCAGGATTTCAGTATCTCATTCAAGGACTTGAGCTCGGAGAAAATAAATAACATTTACAAAGAACTTTATGGTTCTTTTAAAGTTTACTTTATGAAGACATTCTATATGATCCTCTGTCATTTGACCATAACAATTAAAGGAGTAAATTGATTGTTAACAATTCAATTGCAAAATATTTCTCTTCACAGAGAAATTTGACTTCCGTCTTTATCTAAAAATAAAGGCAGCTCAGTCAATTTTTTTTTTCTCAAGTTGAATGGATTAAGACACTTACTATCTTTAAAAATATATAATGTATATATTTTTTCTCTCCTTAACTTTTCGTTTGAAAGAAATCAATTGTATAAACTGAAAGTGAAAACCGTACAGAAATTTATTTTTTATGGTAGTCACTATAAATAAGTTATACTATTTAGCCTCATCACTAATGCTGCTACTGCTACCATCATCACACTATTACCACTACTACCACCACCATGCATCTCCTCCCCCTCTAGTCATGGGTTAAATAGTAGGACTTGTATCTGCAAAATCATTTTTCTTAAAAAATTGTTAATGAAGTATTCACTCATAGCAAAAATAAGAATTCTTACAATCCCTAATGTTTCAGCTTTAAATAACCTACAATGGGTTGATAAGCTGTAAAAAACAAATCAGTTAATCACTCAAAACTACCACCACCACCACCATCACATCTACATAATACTACTGCTACTATTATTACTATGACCACCGCTAACATCATCACACCACTCCTATTACAATTATCATCATCACCACCATCAACTACTGTTACTACAATCACAACACTACCATCTTCACAACTACATCACACAACCATACCATTTTCACAACTACATCACACAACCATGCCATTTTGACAACTACATCACACAACCATACCATCTTCACAACTACATCACACAACCATACCATTTTCACAACTACATCACACAACCATGCCATTTTGACAACTACATCACACAACCATACCATCTTCACAACTACATCACACAACCATACCATTTTCACCACCTCCATTCACATTACCAACACAATAACTAACTTTTTAAAATGTAGTTTACCTACATAAAGGAATTATTTACTTTGTATATTTTTGTCTTATAGATTCTTGCAATTTTTACATCCAGATGCCTTCCTGGCATCAAGTTTTAAAGTTAATTAATGTGTTTATCTTGAAAGAAACTGACTTCTTCTTTTAAACAGGAATATTTAATTTTCTCTGACAATTCCATTCAATCAAAATTCTGTGAAGAGAAAACCAGAAGATAATATTGTGAGGAAATATAAAAAAAAGTTTGATAAAATGACTTTTAGTAGAATTATTACTTTTGTTATTCATTAAGAAAAGCTGCAGACAATGAATTCTGCCTATCTGAAATGATACTAAAAATTTCAACAATAGATTCATCAAACTAATACCACTTACACAGAATCAGAAAAGAGTGTGAATTCTGTCTGACAATGAACATTAATAACATAATTATAAGATGAGGTTTCACTGAGATTCAATTATTTATTAATAACTTATATGTTACGTCTCAGTTGGTGCAATTTTAAAAAAAAGGTCAACTTCTTCCATCAACAAACCAAATATTGACAAAAGCACTGAGCAAAAATTATAACTTATTACCATATTAGGATTCGGCTTGTTCCTTGATTAGCATGTGCATTATGCCCTGCCATTACCTCAAATTAATAATGGCCTATTCCATTTTTGATTGTGAGAAAAGATGGAAGAAAAATATATATCAGAGATGTTGTTGGTTTTAGTGAAAAAAAAGAAAGCAAAGATAAGAAGACGAAATAATGCTTATTTTGATAACAAAAATGATGTAACATTTCATTAATAAAAAAAAATATTATGGTCTGGTGCTTCCAGCATATATCTAGAGATCCTTGATAAAATCCAAAGAATCAGCAATATTATTAGTCTTGATCTGGCGTCTTGGCTTCAGTCATTTCCCCACCAAAGTAAAGTTGCTACCCTATGTCTTTTCTATAAATATTTTCATGGCAACTGTTCAGATGAGCTCTTCACCATGGTACTCTAGACTTTATGAATTTAAGTGCAGTACTAGACTAGCAACAAGGTCTCAATAATTTACAGTTGAGTTGGCTAGATGCAACCATAAGTTCTATGCTAACAGTTTTTTTTTCTCGCCTGTGGAACTCCCTTCCAGCTCCATGCTTTCCAGTCAACTTTGATATTCAAAGATTTAAATGCAATCTGTCCTCCTGATTACTCTTCTTTTGTAAAGTTTGTTTTCTAATTCTTCCATGTCCAGTAACCCCTTGTGTCTTAATGGCTTTACTCCCTTGCTTGGGGTGAAATTAATTTTAAAAAATCGCTAGTAAATGAAATAAAAAATTACATTATACACTCTGCTATTACTCCAGATAAATAATGGACCATTTGGTTTTGGTTGCTAGGAAAGATGGCAGAAAACAAAATATCAGAGACACTTTTGGTTTTAATGAGAAAAAGAAAGCGTACATAATATCGGAGAGAAGATTGAGGAAATGATGATCAAGCACTTAATACCTGCTTCTTGTGAAATGAAAATAAGCAAAAAGGGGAATGGAAAGAAACAGAAAGAAGAGAAGAAAATTTGTTTCTAATGCTAAAATGGATGCATATTATTTTTTGCCCTTTCTAATTATATGTATCTAAATTGTCTTCTTGAATATTATTCAAGTTTCATAGATAATTGTCCTTTGTTAACAAAAGATACTTTAGGTGGTAATCAGGATAGAAAGAGGAAATGAACAACAATGGGATAAAAAATGATAAAAATAAATGTTTCCCATCTGAAGAAGGCTGGAGGGCTCAACGGCCGAAGCATTGGGCTAACAACAACAAAGGTTAGGATAACAGTCCAAATGTTAATAGTGTTTCTGTCACCTGTTCGCATCTGTGAATCAAGATCATCATCCTCTCTTCCTATTCCCTTTCTGTTCCCTGGTAGCAGAGGCGGAGATGGCTAGGAATCAAAGAGAGTTTGACAACACCATTTGCATGAATTTGATTTTGGTGTACAACTCTGTGCGACAGAGAAGCCCATGCACTTGGCCAGAAGTGCCTCCTTCACGGCTCAACGTGCACTGAGACAGGCAAGAACTGGCAAACCTGGTTGTATTGGGCTGTCAGATACTTGGTCTGTCAAGGTCTGCCGTGGTTACACCAGCCTGACTGGTGCTGCCCTCTCTACCAGTTTGGCTGTTGAGATCATGTAGATCAGTGCTTCCTAAACTTTTTTCATTCATGATCCCATTTTTCATCATGAGATTTTTTGCAACCCCCAGGTATTAAATATGAAATAAAACATACAAATAAATACATGAATCATTTATTTTTTTGCTGAACAATATACATATAAAAAAGTTATATTATTTGTCAAAATAAAAGTAGTTTTAGGATTTGTTTCAAGTACAAAAATAAACCAAAATAAAAAAAAAAATAAACCAAAGTAAAAATCAATGAGATAGATATCCTTGTTTTTTGCTGCATAAGAAATTAAACCTTGGTGTAATATTTGACACTGCTGGATGTAAAGCATCATCTACGTTTTTCAGCATTGAGCAATTTTTAGTTTTAATCACGGTTAAACCTGAAAAAGTCATTTCACATCAGTATATGCTGCTAAATGACAAAAGATCATGTAGTGCCATTGCAGAAATTGTGGGAAATTCAGATTTAGCTCCAATCCAAAATTCAGTCAAAGATTTTTTGTAAATTCAAATTTCAAGTTTAAGTCACTCGATTCCACAGTGAATTCAAGTGTTTGAATTTAATTTTAGTTTAAGGAGTGCTGGTATAGATCATTGCCTATTGGAGTTTTTGGAGGTTGATTGCCTTCAGTCTGGTCCTTCCTCTTCAAACTTGCTGCCATGGGTGGCCCTTCTCTCCTGGGATCACTGGAACAAGTAAGCCCTTTACCATGACAAGGAACACCAATATAATGATATAAATAACTTTTTTTTATTTTCTCAACAAAGAATTGTTTTATGTATGTTTTTATTTTATTTTAAGGAATTGAAGTTTTTTGTTTTCATAAAGTGGATTCAGACCAGAATAAATGGCATTCCAAATCTGAAATACACAAAAATAATTATTATCTTCCTGTCCCAAAAAATTCTTACAATCTAAAAGAATTTTCTGGCTTTAAATAACATGCAAAGTATTGATAGACCATAGAAAATGAATCAATCAGTTATCAAACACAACCGAGAACTGCAGTTAATTGTGCACACTATAAGCCTTTTTATGGCTGGATAGGATATGCTTTACCAGGACTACATACCAGTTTGAAGTCGGTTTTCCTTCTCCTAGACCAGTTGCTAACCATGGCTAGAGAGCTCAGTCTGTCTTGTTATTTAAACCATAGCAAAGGGGAGAAGAGATGGATTTATACCTTTCACAAGGGTATTTGTGTAAAAATGAATGTAATGCACTTGACAGAAAATCTGAACTCGGTTTGTTGATTCTGAGCCACTAACCCTTATGTTATCTGCACAGACGTAATAGCATAAAAGTTGTAATATATATATATATATATATATATATATATATATATATAAGCACATTTCATTAAAAACGACTGACAAGGTGCTTTTATTCAGTTTTTTATATAATTTCTCGTGCAATCTAATAAAGTTTTTCTTTTCAGAGGATAAATTATATAAAAACTGTCCGAATGTTCTTTTTATCCGAGTGCTTTTGTCTATACATTTAGCCATTTTCAAGGATTATATTTCAACTGTTAGAATTAGAAATAGAAATAGTTTGTTATATGTATGTTTTATAAAGTGATTCATTTTTTTTTTTTTGTTTCAAAACACGGTCAAGATATTATGTCCATGTTCAAAGTTAATATTATTAAGTGTTGGTTTGTTTGTTTTTATTAGTAAGGCTTCCATTATTTTTAGCCTTTTTTTGCAAGTGGATGATGCTATTATATTAGTATTATTATAGAAGTATATTCCGAATAGTGTCCGGTAGGTCTCCATGAATATTTAAATGAGATCTAATTGAGCTATTGTCAGAAAAATGTAATGCACACATTGTACAGAAGAAAAATCTCGAGGTTCTCCAGGTAAACGGAAATCAATGCAACTTTACAAATGTGTAGACATAGTCAATTCCAGAATGTGTAGAACTGTCCTCCTAAAAATTTCCCATGTGAATTTAGATTTTTTAAAACCTATATTCATAAAACAAATGAAGCCTTATTTGATCAATAAAAGTTTATTGAGCAACAATAATTTTAATGTTTGGTTGATTTTGTTTAGCAGCATATCAACGTCTAATGCCGAAATCTAAATATTTCAAACACAATTGTATGCCTTCAATTACAGATAAAATGCATTGCTGGTATTTTTAGTACGTAAAAAAATGTATTTTTATACTTTTTGTTTTATGTTTTTTCGTTTTGTTTGGGTGTTCACTATTTACCCATAGTTGGGACCCTAACAGGTGCTACCACCCAGGGTCATAATGGACCTGGGAGCAACAGCAATTAAAAGGTGGTTACATGCTCCTCAAAACCTCCAATCTCCCAATCAGAGGCCTTGCTGCCAGATGTAGTTTATCATCATACCTAGGACTAGATAATTTTAATCTTGCACCTTCTCACTGCATATAATTCTGTGAGCAATTGATTCATGGCTGTTAATGTTCCCAGCTTATTGAAATGCCAACAGTTCATGCCAATAGAGAAGAAAATTATTGCACAGTTTTGATATCATAATCTCGTTCTCGGTAGAATTTGTACTTGGCCTATAATGCAGCCATGTTGACTGCAGAGAAGACTGTGTGCAGCTAGATTCATCAAATTTATTGATTGCTTGATTTGTCTTTTTATTTTTTAGGGCTTATCAACCTATATATAAAAACCAGTGTTTCAACTTGATATGAGCATAAGATCTATTGAATATTAATGAAAATCAATGTCTTTTTTGTTTTGTTTTAATCGATTTCACTCCAAGCAAGAAAGTAAAGCCACTAAGAAACAAGGGGTTACTGGGTGTGGAAGAATTGGAAAACAGAAACATTACTAAGGAGTGAGAAGAAAAGTGTAATTAGGAGGACAGTAGATTGACGTTGACTGGGAAGCATAGAGCCAGAAGGGTATTCCACAAGTGAGAAGTACGAGAAAAGAAACTGTTAGCATAGAACTTATGGTTACATCTAGCCAACTCAAATTAGTGAAACCTTGTTGCCAATCTAGTACTGCACTTAAATTCATACAGTCCAGGTACCATAGTGAAGAGCTCATCCAAACAATTGCCATGAAAGTATTTATAGAAAAGGCACAGGTAGGCAACATTATGGAAGTGGGGAAATAACTGAAGCCGAGACACCAGATCAGGGCCAATAATATTGCTGATTCTTCTTTGGATTTTATCAAGGAGCTCTAGATATATAGCAGGAGCACCAGACCAGATGTGGCAGTAATATTCTAAGCATGGATGAATGGTAGATTTATATATATGTAAGATAGATTCTGGAGAGAAAAATTGTCTTGCATGACACAACCAACTTTCTTAGCAGCTGACCTAGCAATAGATTCAATATAGTCTTTCCACTTCATCTCAAATGAGAACATTAGCTCGAGGAGGTGCAACAATTCGTTCTACTGGATGTTAGCATTTTTAGACAAAAAATATTTTCAGCATAATCTCCTTCATTTATGATAGCTCATTTTTTATGGTTCTACAGAAGGATAGTGAGAATATCATGGACTGATAATGTGAGTAACAAGGAAGTCTTAAGGAAAATCAAAACAAAAAGCACCCTCTAGGTACATCAATAATTTTGTAGACTTATGATAAAAAACATTATATAACAAATATTTAACTTTGAACCTAATCTCCTTCCTTGTCAATGCACTTAATTTAGTAGTGAATATGTGGATACATCAATAAGAGCAGAGTCTAATGATGCAAAAGCATTTATTTTACACTATAAATATTTAATTTTCAACATACTCTTTTTTCTTGTCAATGCACATAATTCAGTGATGAATATTTAGGTACATCAATAGATCTGGAGCCTAATGATAAAAAAGTATTAATATAAATTTAATTTGTTAAAGCACTTAATTAAATGGGGTGTATTAATTGTATATATTGATCAAACATTATGCAATAAACATTTCAGATTTAATGTAGCTAATAATGAGGTGTTAGGCTATTCCCACACCTAGCTGTAATCTAAGAGTTCATTGTGTTCTTGTTTTGAAAATCAGGAATCCTATTTCTCTGCACTTAGATATGAAAATTGAACAATCAATCTGGGAACCTGGAAACTTCAATGGGACAAAGATATTTCCATTGGTATATTTTATTTTATTTTTTTCTAAAAACCCTAAATTGACCACGTTTTTCTGAAGTCTTCTTGGAACCTAAGACTTAAATAATGACTTAAAATTGGGCTCTAACCCTCAAATCATACTGAGAATTTTATAAGTAAGAAACAAAATTGAAGAACTCACAGGGCAGATTGTTTTTCATCTGTGAGTTAGTTACTCCAAAAATAAAAAAAGAAATGAGTTCTTCAGTGTGTGTGTGTATATATATATATATATATATATATATATATATATATATATATATATATATATAAAGAAAATAAAAAGTTTAAGTGTGAGCTTTTGTTCAAAATGATTCTATAGGCTTCCAAAATCTTTTTGTCGGTATGAATGAAAGACACACAAAATTTTGCATTTGCTTAAGCTGTTTGGAGAATTACAGACATTTTACAAAATGCACAGAAATCGAACCTGTGAAACAGATGCTAATGGTTAAAAATTACATAAATGAATACATATATAATAAAAATCAGGTAAAAAAAATTTCAAATTGGTTCCTTTATGAAAAACTCTGCAATTTCATAAAAGATGAAACCTTTCATTCAAGATTTTTTGAAAATCCCAGAATTCCAGGGTAGTGATGATTTTATTGCTCTAAACCATTTATCCAGACCAAAAACTAAATGGCCTCCCTTACATTTCTTTAACGAACTTCATATTTCGAGCCACCTATGCAATTTTTATCCTTCATTTAAATCATTTTTTCTGTAAATACAAACTGATATATCAAATATCCTCCAGAATTGTAATATATCCATTAATTTTTCTTGGAGATTATTTAATTGTTTCTTTTTGTTTTTTCTTTTTTTTAATCATTTCACCCCAAGCAAGGCAATAAAGCCACTGACATACAAGGTTACTAAGTGTTAGAGAATATAAAAAATCACTATTAAGGAAAGAGAACAATAAAAACAGGAATTAAAAAAAAACAGAAGATAATGATGGGTATTGCATTTAAATTTTTGAAGAACAAAGTTGACTGGAAAGCGAGAAGCCAGAAGAAGAGTTTCACAAGTGAAAAATGTGAGAGAAGAAACTGTTAGCATAGAACTTACAGTTGCATTTAGACATTTCAAGTATAAAATGACAAGACCTTGCTGCCATAGACATTTCAAGTATAAACTGACGAGACCTTGCTGCCATAGACATTTCAAGTATAAAATGACGAGACCTTGCTGCCATAGACATTTCAAGTATAAAACAACGAGACGTTGCTGCCATAGACATTTCAAGTATAAAATGACGAGACGTTGCTGCCATAGACATTTCAAGTATAAAATGACGAGACGTTGCTGCCATAGACATTTCAAGTATAAAATGACGAGACCTTGCTGCCATAGACATTTCAAGTATAAAATGACGAGACCTTGCTGCCATAGACATTTCAAGTATAAAATGACGAGACCTTGCTGCCAATCTAGTACTATGCTTATATTCATAGTCTAGGTATCATAAAGGAAAGTTAATCAGAACAATTACTATGAAAGTTTTTATGGAAACAGAGTATAGAGAAGCAACATTACAGCAACTGGAAAGTGGCTGAAGCAGAGATGCCAGGTCAGGACCAATAACATTTCAGGTTCTTCTTTGTATGTTATCAAGAATCTCTAAATGTATTGCAGGAGCAACAGACCAGATGTGGCAGCAATATTCAAAGGATGAATGAATGATAGATTTATAAATATGTAAGATTCTGGCAAGAAAAATTGTCTAACAACACAGTGAACCAACTTTCCTAGCAGAAGACCTAGCAATTGATTTAATATCCCATAATTTCTTGAAAATAATATGCATTTTTTTACTGTAAATTACAGGTGATACTAGGGGTGTGTATTATAAATAGGTTTAAACAAAAATATTTTTTTGTTATTGACTTATAATAATAAATATGTACTTGTTCTAAAATAAGAAAGATATCCCAATTTTCATTTTAAATTCAACAATAATGGCAAAAACATAAAAAATCTATAAAAAGGCTAATTTCAAAGAAAAGAGGATATCAAGTTAACAATTTATTGAAATTTTAATTTTCATCATCATCATAACCACTTTCTATTATAGAATCAATATCTAAATTGTCATTAAACAAATTATCATTCACAATATTATCTTCGTCCTGTTCAAAATTATCTTCAGCCTCTTCATTCTCTTGCCAAAGGATATCATCTTCAGAGCCATCCATGGCTGTCATGAGACAACATTTCTTGAAACCTCTCTTTATAACATCCGCACTAATGAAATCCCATTTTGGCAGTAAAATAAAATGTCATATTTATCGGGAAAACTGCATGGTAATTTTCAATATTATTTTATCTTAGTTTCGATTTTATTCTTGACATCAAGGTTGACAAAATGTCTTTGCAATTATTTTTTTTTTTTTGACAAAATTTATAGATGCGTATTATACAAGGGGATAGATATATTTCTTAATTTTTGGGTCATTTGTTGTGGTGCGTATAATTTATGGGTGCATATTCTTTTTGAGAAATTATGGTAATCTTTCCACAACATACCAATGGAAAATGTTATTCCAAGAAGACACAATGAGTCACTCTCCTGGTGGTTAGCATCAGTTATGATGATGAAAGGCAAAAAGGATTCTTTCTGATGATTAAAATATGTAAAATGTTAAAATGTAACTGAGCTGCAAAGAACCAAATCAATGGTCATCAATAAATTCTGAGAAACAACAATGCCACTTGAGAATTGGCATTAATTATCTTGGAAGCATGATTACAAATCATGTGAGATATAAGATGAAGATCAAGAAACAAATTGTCATTGTAAAAATGAAATTTCAGGACATACATCCCATTTTTGAAACCTCTCTATGAAGCTGAAGATTTGTCTGATCAAGTATTAGATATGGTTGATGTTGAATATGCACAAATATGTAACAGAAATATGTTTGGCTCAATTCTAAATTGTGTTACTTTATTTTATATTCCTCAAGTAACACAATTTAGAATTGCCAGATATAAATAAAGAACAACATATCAAGTAGTCTGTGTGATGAACCTAGTAGCAGTTAGGATAACAGTCCAAGTGGAAGTAGTAAGAGGAGTCATTAAGAAATCTGCCTGTGTCTAGTCTGACCTATTTTTTTTTATAATCAGTATCACCTCATGCAAGACAGAAAAGCCACTAAGATACAAAGGGTTACTGCGCATGGAACAATTAAGAACAGAAACATTAATAATGAACGGGAAGAGAAAAGAGTAATCAGGACGACTGTAGATAGCGATTGACATTGCATTAACATTTTTGCAGATTAAATTTGGCTGGAAAACATGGAACCAGAAGGGAGTTCCACAAGTGAGAAGTGTGATAGAAGAAACTGGTAGCATAGAACTTACAGCTACAGCTTCAACTGTAAAATGATGATCTTGACAACAGTCTAGTATGGCGCTTAAATTCAAAATGTCTAGGTACCATTGCAAAAAGCTCATCTGAACACTTACCATGAAAATATTTATAGAAAAGGCAAAGAGCGGCAACCTTACAGCAGTGGGAAAGTGACTGAAGCTGAGTTGCCAGATCAAGACTGATATTATTGCTGATTCTTCTTGAGATTTTATCAAAGAGTTCAAGGTAAATAGCAGAGGGACCAGACCATATATGGCAGCAATATTCTAAGCATGAACTAAAAAAGAAAATATTTCATAAAAAACCTAGATAATTTCTATAATATAAAAATTTGGGATTTTATCTGCTTTTTTTTTCCAATTTTTTTTTTTGAATAAGTTGAATATTTTTAAAAGGCCAAATTTTTGCTCTCTCTACCTTCAACAAACCACTTACATGAAATTAGGAACCAAATCCAAGACTCTCTCATGCAGACATTTTGAATAGAAATGTCTTAGCGATAATCATAAGCTGGATATTTATGCAAGATCTTACTGATTTTTAAGTATAATAGACTGACTGACATATTTTTCTGTTAGGTCTTTATACTTTGAATTGGATTTATTGTATTAGACATCACAAAACGAGAATTATGACTGATAGAATCTTACACTGTTTGACATTTGATGTTATTTGACTAAATTGGTATCTTAGATCGACTCTCTTGTTGTGAAATGATCTGTGAAAAGAAATAAAAGTTCAGTGACAATAAAAGACAGAATATCTCAACTGAAACACGATCATGGGTCTCCACAACTTCCTATCTTTTGTAGATCTAAGTAATGTGTATCCTTACAGTCTCTCCCAGTCCCTGTTCTACCATCCATTTATATAAGCTCATCAGATAGATTACTCACTATTTACCTATTGCCTTCAGTGAGTGTCAAATTACCCTAGCCCTATTTCCTTATTATGCATCCTAGAAATTTCAAATCTCTTTCTGATTCTAAGTATACATAGCCTTTTATTTTTGCCATTTTCCTTAAAATTTCCTCATTGATTAGATGTTCTGTCCATGCTATTCTCAGCATCCTTCTGTAGAACAACATTTCTGTTACTTCAAGTCTCCTTTTGTGAATTAGCACAGTTGTTCTTGAAAGTTAGTAGATGGGTTTACTGAGATTTTCTCCAGTTTACTCTCTTTCCCACTTCTTGTTCTGCCAGACATTAACATAAGTTGGTCTGTCTCTAGTTCCTTCAATATCTTGTGAGTGTCAAATTCTCCAAGCTTTCTTTCCTCATTATGTGTCGCAAAAATTTCAACTTTTTTCTCCATTTTCCTTAAAACTTTCTTGTTACTTACATACTCTAACTATGGTATTTTCAGCATCCTTCTGTGGAATGACATTTCCACGACTTCAAATCTCCTTTTGGGAACTGCCATGACAGTTCAACTGTTTCCTGTTGCCTTCTGTATAGCTTTGAATTCAGAGTTATCCTTCTTGACTGCTTACTCTATCAAGACTAGAGAGCCTAGTCTTCTCTTTTATGTACTGATGACAGGGGAGGAAATGGGTACTTCCCCTTTCTCTAAAGCACGGTACAAGGTGAATGCAACAACCTCTGTTGGAAGTTGAACATAGCCTGTCAATTCTATTTTCTGTACCGATAACCATTATGCCACCTGTTCATAATAAGCACAAAATCCATCATTTTTACGTCCCATAAGTAAATACAATTAACAAAATTGGCACAATGTTTGAAATGAGAAACGATATAGATGGAACGATATAGATGGAACGATATAGATGGAAGTATGAATTCCTTAGGGAAATCATCAACAATAAATTTGTATTTTTTAATTAACCTTCTCTCATATGTAATTTGAAATTCCATCAAAATTGGTTTCAGCATTGGGCAAAGCCAGAACAAACACACCAAAAAAGATTATGTGAGAGTTTAAGAAGTGCATATTAGTTGCGATAGGAGCTTCAGTCGTTTAAGTGAAGAAGTTCATCTGTGATTCTATCCTCATCAAATAGGGTTTTAATTTTTCTTACTGACTGAAACCTCAAAAATGTAATTCCAACCAGAATATAATTTGAAGCGTTTCTCTCTATCACAATTTCTGTATTAAGACATGATCACATATACATACACAAAGTATTTTTACTAAGAACTATTCATTACTTACCACTTCAAATTAAAAGTGCTGCCATATTTGCTGCAATAAGCAAAACAGTTACTTCATTTGCTTCCTTCTTTCTAGAAGAGCGCAGAAGCTAGTGAACTGGGAGCTGTTCAGGATTGGACTATAAAATGCCAGATAAGTATGAGTTGCAGTGTTCTGCATGAATTATGAGAATTGTTGTAGCAGACAGATGGTACACAAGTTAATATCCGATCAGTATCGACTGATCTCCATGGAGAAGGGGTATGATGTTGAAAGACCCGAAACCCTTAATGATCCTCAGGTAAAAACATCACTGATGATACAAGACAAAGCATGAAACCAGTGTATTTCATAAAATGTTTATTATCAGATAGTAGTTATAAAACTGGTTATATATAAAAAATAATCTTTCCATTATTGGATTTAATTGTAACTTCACATACATATATGTTGCTAGTTCCATAATTCTTTTTGTGCTTCCCTTTGGGACATACCAAGCACCCCTTTAAGTGCAATGGGTGGCACATCCTGGCAGGACAGCTCTCTGGAATTGGTCATTGGTTTCTTTTTGTCTCTGGTCTCCGAGATGAAAAGCAAGTTTCAGGTAAACATCTTGTGGAAGAATTCCCAAGAAACTGAAGATTAATTGCAGTATCTTCTTCGTCTATGTGCCATGTTTCCTCAGGATGTGGGCAATCATGGCTCTCCACAACATCCTATCTTTCACAGCTCTGTTTTTTTAATATGTCCACTCAGCCCTGTTCTTCCATCCATTTACACAAGTTCATTACTTGTTGCTTTTCCCCATTACTCTTGCCTTCAATTTGTTCTATGAGTGTCAAATTTTCCAAGTATTCTTTTCTCATTATTAAATTCCAACTATCTCTTCATGATTCTATGCATAAGTGTCCTTTTTGTTTAGATTTTTCTTAAAACTTTCTTATTGCTTACATGCTTCATCGATGGTATTCTCAGCATTTTTTGTAGAACCACTTCTCTTTTGCTGCAGGTCATCTCTTCATCTTTGAGGAAATTGTCCCACATTCACAGCCATATTAGAGGATTCACTGCCTTATTGAAGGATTGATATTATGTGGCAGATCAACACCGTTTTTTTTCTAATGTATAAAACCTGATCATGTATACGCACATACAGTATTTTTACTAAGAATTATTCTATGTTTATATCAAATAGTAAATATTAAACTTGTCGTAAACTTGTTTATATCAAATAGTATTAGGTCATGTTCTGTCCGAATTTTAACTTTTTGTTAAAATGAACAAAATTTAAAGAGTATTTTATAATGTCTAATGGAGCTGAACATTATTTTTATGTTTAGATGCATTTAAACTGATCAAATTTTATTTCAGAGAACAATAAAATTAAATTTTGTTTGATTAAAACCCTGCTAACATGTAAGTACCCAAGAATCATTTGAGGCACATAATGCTTTATGAGTTCAAGAAAGGAAACTCAGCAGCCAATGCAGCTAGAAACATTCACTCAGTTTATGGAGAGGAATGTGTGAATGAAAGAACTTGTAGAAGATGGTTTGCAAAATTCAGAGGTGGAGATTTCACCTTTGAAGATGAAGATCGAACTGGACGTCCAGCTAAGTTTGCTTCTAGATGCAGCCCTTGAAGAAAATCCTGCTTTATCAGTTGAGGAATTGGCAGTGGTTTTTAGTTCAAACCATACAACTGTTCATCGTCATCTTCAACAACTTGGAAAAGTTCCTAAACTTGGAAAATGGGTGCCTCATGAATTGTCTGAAAACAACCTCTAATCCCGAGTTGACATCTGCTCTTCTCTCCATTCTCACCAACTTGTTTCACCTTTTTTGGATAGACTTGTGACTGGCAATGAAAAATGTATCTTTTATTGAAATGTTAAGCGCTGTAGACAGTGGCTTGGTAAAGGAGAAGGACCCCAGCCACAGCCGAGAAGGGAACTTCATGGGCAAAAGGTTCTTCTTTCAATCTGGTAGGATTGCCAAGGAATAATCCACTTTGAATTCTTACCACCTAATGCAACAATTAATGCTCAAATATACTGTCAGCAATTAGAGCGTTTGAACCAAGCTTTGAGGAAAAAAAGACCTGCTCTAGTGAATTGAAAACGGGTGATGTTTCATCAGGACAATGTGCGACCACACACAGCAAGAATCACGTCACAAAAGATCGAAGAACTTGGTTGGGAGAAAATTCCTCATCCACCTTATTCTCCCGACCTTGCTCCTTCAGACTACCATTTGTTTCGTAGCTTACAGAATCATTTGGAAGAAACAGCTTTTGTAACACAGGAAGAGGTTAAAACTGACATTTGTGAGTTCTTCGAATCAAAGCCAAAAGAATTTTACAGTAATGGCCTTAGTAAGCTTGTTAATAGATGGAAGGAAGTCATAGATAATCAGGGAAAATACATTGTTGATTGAATCTGTAATTAAATGTAACATTTGGTCACTTGTTTTCTTTATTCAAAATTCGGACAGAACTTATGGGATGACCTGATAAATATTAAACTTGTTTATATCAAATAGTAAATATTAAACTTGTTATGAGAAAGAATAATCTCTTTCTCTGATTACAGTAAAATATTTTTTAAAAAAGCCAAAAGTTCTCTCTCTCTCATATATATATATATATATATATATATATATATATATATATATATATATATATATATATATATAATGTTTGGAAAGGTAAAGGTAAATTTGCTGGAAAGGTAAATATATAATACAATTTGTGAAACTTTTATTTTGACATGATTATTTTTCTGATGGCACCAATTGATCATCAAAATACACCAAAATAAGTTTACAAATTCTTTCATTTATTTATATACTAGCCTAGAAGCAGGCCTTCGGGTGGATTTTAGGCAAGCGCTTGCAGAAGGCTTTTGGACCTTCAGCCTTTTACCTTCAGCATCCTATGAACATAAAAGATATAAGAATTTAGAAATAATAAAAGGATTTTATATTTAATCGACACCTTAATTCGGCATAATCTTTCTTCGTATACGCAACCGATCTCCATAGTTTGTTTACATCTATTTTGCATGTAATTTTTATTTACTTTTAAAATAACTATTCTTTATTATCCCTCCAAATAAAGTCACTCTTAAAAGACAAGGAATGTAATATTGCGAATACGTCACAGTACAAGTGATAGAAAAAGAAAATAAACATAGCAACGTAGCAGGCCCCACTTAAGCTTTAATTGCAATTTAGTCAGTTGCATCATCCACCGCAAGAAAAGTTGGTTCCCTGTGCCGAGCCAGGAAATTTTTCTCCCCGGAATCGATCCTCTAAGTCTATAAATCGACCATTCGCCCTTGCATGGAGTATTGCTGCCATATATGGTCTGGGGCCCCTGCTGTTTGCCTCAGGGTTCTTGATAAGATCCAGAGACGGATATGCAACGTGATTGGCCCTGATCTGTCATCTCGTCTGCAGTCGCTCTCTCACAGACGCAATGTTGCATCGCTCTGCCTTTTTTACAAGTACTTTCACGGTAATTGCTCCGAGGAGTTGCTTTCGCTTGTCCCCAGGCCTCGTGAATTTAAATGCCCCACGAGGCTGGCTTCCCGCTCCCACCCCTACACTGTGGAAACTGTTAGATGTAGACGTCTCTTCTACTCCAATAGCTTCATGTCTCGCACATCTCGCCTATGGAACTCCCTTCCCTATTCCTGTTTCCCTGACAAATACAATCACCAACTATTTAAGTGTAACGTCAATCAACATCTCCAGTTGCCTTGATCTATCCACTTCCCTTCTCTACATCCTTTCATCTTTCATTCCTATCTGCTCTCGCTCCAAATCTTCTGTAACCCCCTTGCCTTGATCGAGCCACTGTCTTTCTCTTTCTCTACATCCTCTCCTTTACCACTCCTATCTGCTCTTCCTCCAACCCTTCTGTAACCCCATGCGTGATTGTGGCCTCCAGCCTTGCTTGGGGTGATACGCTTAAAAAAAAAAAAAAAAAAAAAATTTAGACAGTATCTGTTGCAATTGTGACAAAAAGCGAAATTAAAGTTATTCTTTTAATAAAGAATTGTTTTTAAACATTTCATTCTGTTCGATATTTAAATTTAATCTACAGTACTTACTACCTGTCACTACAGGTTGTTTATGATTCACCGAGATCAAAAAATGGACAGACACACATACATTGTACTTAGATATAGATATATATTTTGTGTATTTAGGCAACAAACGTTCTTTAAGGCAAATGTTATTAAAGACTAGAGAAATTTTGTGTTGATTATTTTTATTGATCAGCTTTACCAAATTATGAATAATCCTTCTTAAATGAGAAGAAAATACCCTCAGAAATTGTCCAAATTTCATCTTGGAAGAAATATGCTCCAAGTTTTCAGCTTCCTTAAGTCATCGTCAGGGGTAGATAGAATAAATGGTGAGTCTTGTAGAACTAGTGACTTTAGTTGATTGGTTGATTTTGTTTAGCAGCATATCAACCTCTGTGTTATTTAATGCCGAAATCTAAATTTGAAGGTAATTTTATGGCTTCACCTAAATATATTATGAATGCTATTGTAGGCCTTCAGCTACAGATAAAATGTATTGTTGGTAATTCTACTATAAAATGTATTGCTGGTTATTTTACTATAAATATGTATTGTTGGTAATTTTGATTTTATGTAAAAATGTATTTTTATATTTTCATAGTGTTTTCGTTGAGAGTTCACTATTTGTCTATAAATGGGACCCTAACAGGTACTACCACCCTGGGTCAGGATGGACCTAGGAACAACAGCAATTAAGAGGTAGTTCCACTCTTCAGAACCTCCAATCTCCTGGTCAGATGCCTTGCTGCCAGAGGTAGATTATTGTAGTGATGCAGGCAAAAAGTGTTGTGTGGGCATTTTTTAAAAAATTTTTATATGTACATTTGAAGATAAAGGCTGTTATATTAAAATGAAAAGGATTATTTGTAATTTGGGGAAGTCATTCAATAAAAGTATTCACACCAAATGGCTTTTGATTGTATAATATATATATAATTGTATATTTTCCTGAGACTACACAATTAGTAGATTGATATATAATACAAAAGATAAAGAAAAACAGAGACAAAAACTGGAATCTATTTGAGGAGATTGTCCAGCATTCACTGCCATATAGGAGGACTGATATTACATAACAGTTCAGTACTCTTTTCTTTGTTTCTCTTGCTTCAAATCTCTTCTTCATCTGTGAGGAGATTGTCCAGCATTCACTGCCATTTAGGAGGACTGATATTACATAACAGTTCAGTACTCTTTTCTTTGTTTCTTTTGCTTCAAGTCTCTTCTTCCTCTGAAATTTTCCTCTTTCTTAATTCTTTGCTTAGCTTTTGGAAGGCATTATTTGTTACCTCAATGCATTTTTGGATTTCCAAGATGTTTTAACACTCAAATTCTGCAACTCATACTGATTATTATTTACTTAAGGAATTTTTTTTTTTAATTATTTTTTAATTAAAACTTTTTGAACAAACTTTATTGCAAGCCAGGAAAGGTATGTATTTTGAAAATTAAATTTTGTGATTAATTTTGTCTGCATATTGCCAGACAAGGTGTCTTAATCATTTTAATCCACAGGATTAATTCTTAATCTTGTTTAATTCAAGGAATCTTGATTTACTTGGCAGTGATATTGATAATCTAGAATGAATGGAATTTGTTTGTCTTTGGAAAGTTTTCAAGAATTTTTAATCATGATGTCATTATCCAAAAACCTAAGGTTTTAGTTTGTTTCTTTTTTCTATTAAATTCTGCAGAAGGGATTCCAACTTAAAGAAATTTGGAAATGCTTAAAAGTCGAGTTACCATTATGAACTCAGGAAATCTCAGATGCCACTTGAGAGATTCTTTTATAGAAATTTAAAACTTTAATGAAAAAAAATCCCTTCATTCAATTAGATCCTGTAATTCATCTTTAAATATCAAATTGAATTTAATGAGTCACAAAGCTGTGCATCAGTTTTAAACTAATTAAAATCCTTCAGAAGAAAACAAAAAAAAAACTTTGTAGAAGATGAAGACATTATAAAAAATGGCAACGGTAATAATAGTTCTTTACAATGTTTTGACTGACGTTTCCATTTAGGGAAAAAAATGTTGTTGAAGTTATTCCACAACAATGAGTCTTGTATATAGATAAAATATAGTCAAAATAGATGTTATAAAAAAAGATTAGGGGCTATGATTATATTCAGATTGGAAATTATCAAAAAGTCCCCCAAAAATTAAATTAAATTAAGAATCATTTCTTTATTTTTTTTATATGATTGATTAGTTTTTTATGGCTTATCAACCTTTTGTAGGTTATTTAAAGCCAGAAAATATTTTTAAATTGAAAGAAATTTTTTGAGATAATAATGATTTAGTAATAGAAATCTTAACCCATAGTTGGGGGGAAAAAGAGGTGGATGCATACCTAGGCAGAATTTGATAAACAAATAAGAAAATATAATATGTATATAAAGTTAGGGATTAATTCTATATTCAATGTATAAACTGATTCATCACTTTGTGGCTACGGTAGTTTCTATCCATTTCTATTCCAGAGAATGTAAAGAAATCTAAAAGACATGCCTGTGTAGCAAATCCGTATTTGATTGATTGATTGATTCATTTTTTTACAGCTTATCAACCCTTTGCAGGTTATTTAAAACCAGAAAATATTTTAGATTGTAAAATTTTTTAAAGCTAAGAATTATTTTACTGATACAAGTTCTACATAGCAGGATGAAAAGAGATGGATTAATACCATTCCCAAGGGTATTGGCACGTAAGTAAATATAATGAACCTGACTGGAATTGGAACTTGGTTCTCAGATTTTCAATACCAAGATTTTATCCATTACACCACTCATACATCCAAGTTTACAGCACCTGGTATTCCCAAACAGTCACCCATCTAGGTATTGACCTGGCTTGACATTGTTTAACTTTGGTGATTGAATGAGGACCCGTGTTTCAATGTGACATGGCCATAAGCCTTAATTTTTTTTATCTAAACAAGTAAAGTGCAGGAGTAAAATTCTTTCAAGGCTACATAAGGGCTACATAAGTTGAAAGGAATTTCTACTTAACCTCTATCCTTTTTTTTCATAGTGAAGGAAAGCAAGAAGAAAGTACTAAACATCAATTGCAAGAAGACAGAATTCAAGGTTGTCAGCCCAACATGCAAATTACAACAAATTAAATATCTGTGAAGCATTTTAATAGCAGATGGTTCTAAAGGCTATTGAGTAAGAATAATTAAAAATAATGAAAGACAAAAAATAAATTACAACAAAAAATTTCCTTAGGAACATAATGAAAACATCACCAGCCTATAACAATAAATCCAAAAACTGCAAACTCTGTCTGGAGGAGAAACTAGCTATAATCACCTTACCAGACCAACACAAATTACTAAATAAATGTTCAGAACTTATTTCAAAATGCTGACATGAAAACCAGTTTTTATTCTGTTATTTCAAAATCAGAAACAAAGTGTGAATACCATGTAAAATATTTTAATGATCCAACTTCACTTCGGAATGGTTGTTACAACTGAGAATTGAAATTTCTACAGTAATCTACACCCTATTAAAATACTAAAAATAGAAAAACAATATGAAAACGAGATCAAGTGATGTAAGTTAGCATCCCTTTTACTCTATCAGATGTTTTGATTGTAAAAGTTGTTTAACACTGAGAAGAAAGGATTTATAATATAAATATATATATATATAAAGGAAAAATTATATAAAGATTATAATTTATTATATAAATAAATAATAATATTAATTTTAAATATTAATGAAATAAATATTAATATTTTAATATAAATTAATTAACATAAAATACTTAAAAATATATTAATAATAAAATTAATTATAAATTATATAAAGATTACAAAGAAACTATTAAAAGTATTAACCTCTTCATTGGCATCAACTGCAGGGATCTCATTGAATATATCTGCACTTTTTTAAAATTTATTAATTACTCACATTTTTTAAAAATTTATTAATTACTAAAATGGTTCATTATGAGTTATTTTATTAGTGTACATAAATGTTTCATAGAATTTACTTGTTAAATACAAGTTTATTTTCATTAAATTAGTTTTACTTCAAAATAAAGCATATACATTTACTATTTCTATAATACAATTTCTAAACTTATCTATTAGTAAAAAGTAAAATAATTTTTTTATTTATTTTCATCAAATGGTTTTGGGGGTCCACCAAAAATATCAAGAGTAAAAGTGGTCCATGGGTAAAAAACATTCAAAGTAAAGTGGCTAAAAAAAGAACGACAGCCTTAAACTAAACAAACGAGAATAAAAGAATAAATAAATAAAAAATAAACAAATTAAGTAAATAACAAACAAGTTAACTATAAATGCTCTCATAACCACAAGTAAATGTAATTAATTATAATCGACAACAAATAAGTAATCTATAATAAATAACAAGTAAAAGTTAACACCTCTATAAAATAGCCAAAAATAACCACATTTGGATCCACGATTACCTCTACTCAATAATCTCTAGAATAATTTGAAACCCAACAGTTACGGCCTACCCAATAACCATTGGGGTAATACAATAAAACTCACTACTCATAATGCACCATTGACCAGCATATATAAATAGTCAAGTCTAAACACAACATACATGGCCTGAAGATTACATTCAAGCACGAAACAGATTTCTAGGTTTTGACTTCAGTGTTCCCTTATATATACCTTTCCATTTTGAATGAGTATACTCCTCATAGTTATTATGACTCATCTCATCTGATAAATAATCTTCTGATGTAGATAAAAGAATGTTGATTAATAAGTAACTTTTGTTTTTGTGAAACCAATTGTAATGGTGACTGGACCATCCTATCTACCAATCAAAGGTGGCAGTTAAGAATAAATTTTGAGTACACTAACATATATCAATGTTATATCAAAGTGATTTCCATTCTTAGGAACCAGTTCTAATAACAAATGTCTCATCCTAACTGTTCCTTAAATCTATCATAACAGGTGATGAAAAGTGGATTGTATACAACAATGTTATATCAAAGTGATTTCCATTCTTAGGAACCAGTTCTAATAACAAATGTCTCATCCTAACTGTTCCTTAAATCTATCATAACAGGTGATGAAAAGTGGATTGTATACAACAATGTTATATCAAAGTGATTTCCATTCTTAGGAACCAGTTCTAATAACAAATGTCTCATCCTAACTGTTCCTTAAATCTATCATAACAGGTGATGAAAAGTGGATTGTATACAACAATGTTATATCAAAGTGATTTCCATTCTTAGGAACCAGTTCTAATAACAAATGTCTCATCCTAACTGTTCCTTAAATCTATCATAACAGGTGATGAAAAGTGGATTGTATACAACAATGTTATATCAAAGTAATTTCCATTTTTGGTAACCGGTTCTAATAACAAGTGTCCCATCCTAACTGTTTCTTAAATATATCATAACAGGTGATGAAAAGTGGATTGTATACAACAATGTTATATCAAAGTAATTTCCATTTTTGGTAACCGGTTCTAATAACAAGTGTCCCATCCTAACTGTTCCTTAAATCTATCATAACAGGTGATGAAAAGTGGATTGTATACAACAATGTTATATCAAAGTAATTTCCATTTTTGGTAACCGGTTCTAATAACAAGTGTCCCATCCTAACTGTTTCTTAAATATATCATAACAGGTGATGAAAAGTGGATTGTATACAACAATGTTATATCAAAGTAATTTCCATTTTTGGTAACCGGTTCTAATAACAAGTGTCCCATCCTAACTGTTCCTTAAATCTATCATAACAGGTGATGAAAAGTGGATTGTATACAACAATGTTATATCAAAGTAATTTCCATTTTTGGTAACCGGTTCTAATAACAAGTGTCCCATCCTAACTGTTCCTTAAATCTATCATAACAGGTGATGAAAAGTGGATTGTATACAACAATGTTATATCAAAGTAATTTCCATTTTTGGTAACCGGTTCTAATAACAAGTGTCCCATCCTAACTGTTTCTTAAATATATCATAACAGGCGATGAATGGTGGAACTTTTAAAAATAATGCTTTGATGATGAAAAGTTTCTCTAATGAAGACTGTAGGAAATTCTTTCGTGCAGGTTTTCTCATATTAAAAATCCAAACATCTGAATTCCAAACAATAATAAAATCAAAGTAAAGAAAACATGCCTTTGTCTGTTTTAAATAAATCATTTTTATTTACAAGCATTTAAGCATGTTTCATTGTATAATATAGACATATTATATCTCTTTATTTGTATAATAATCCCTTCTAGTTCTCTAATTATCTTCCTGATGTTGAAATTTATCAAGGATGGCGCCGTATTTCTTGTTAACCCAAGTACTTTTGATCTCTTAATTTATTCTTAACTGTCACAAAAACAAAAGTTATTAATCAACATTCTTTTACCTACATCAGAAGATTATTTATCAGATGAGATGAGTAATAATAATTATGAAGAGTATACTCATTCAAAATAGAAAGGTATATATATATAAGGGGACATTGGCAATTTCAACCAGGGAAAGATTAACAAAGACCTAAGTTGTTAAATCTGAAAGAAAAAGAAAAAAATCATTAGACGCTTAAACTTAATTCACATTTAAAATCAGTCCAACACCCTTTATATAAAATGCAATAAAATATTTTATCATGTAGAGATATTATTTCCGAGTCATTTTTAAGTGATAAACTATTGGACTGATGAAAAGAAGTTAGATTCTCTTGATAGTAGTACAAGTAGTAGCTTCTGTTAAATGTTAGGATTGCCACAGTAATTACTAGTATAGAACATTGATGACTTAAACGGATAATATTCATTTTGAAGAGCTTATCAAATCAGTAGATTCTGCATGACTGAGTAAAATATGCCACGTGATAATGGAAGACACACGAGGGGGTTCATTGCATGGGGGAAAGGAATAAAAGGAACGGGGGAAAGAAAAAATAATTTTGCGGTTAAGGAAATTGAGGGTGGATAAGTTTAAAGTGAGAGAGAAATGAATGTGAAAGAGAAAATTAAGGTTGTTCTAACAAAAGGTGAAAAAAAAAGGAAATGAAAAAAGGGGCGGCAAAAAAGACCTTGAAGATATAGCGATTATTTGAATTGGAAGAAAATAACAAAAATGGGGCTGTTAAATGAGAGGTAACGACAGGAGTTACAATTAAGGCGAGGGAATTTTTTGAAGAATGTGTATGAGTCAGAAGCTTTAAATTACTGGATTGACTTGAAATATAGAGAAATAAATACACAAAAAGGACAAAACCTTTGACCTCTAAAAAAAAGGTTATAAGAATATTTTTTTTATACTGATTGATTAAAGAAAAAAAATATTAAAAAACAGAAATAATTTTTTTTTACTTTGCCTCATAAAGCAATATACTCCCTTTAAAAATATAATTTTGGCTAACCCTTGTTGCCAAAATGTTGTAACCTAGGGAAGGTTACTGAATAGAATAATCAAACAAAGGTGGGTGATGAAGGATAATACTTAGGACAAGAACAACACATATAAGATTTGCCAGCAGCATGTAGAATAAGTAGTCAACTGCTAGAAGTGAGTCAAGTGAATTCCACAATGAATCACCAACTGCACACCAACATACAGTATTTACTACTGTATTTATATGAATGGGGACATACTCATTATCGTTCGTAGGTATGCTACAATAAAAAATGTTATCAAATCATCAGGACTGGATTAAGCACTAACTAAAACAACTATACATTTTGGGAACTAAAAGAGAAGTCGGTAGCATAGGATTTTTTTTTCTTTTGAAGATATTATGCCTTGTAGTGATTAGATCCTATTTGCCATAAAAGCTGGGTATGTCTGTGAGGGAATTGTTTTGTATTCATTGCCAAAGAGGAGATTTGAGTCTACAGGAATGAAGGACAGGCAGAAGGATACTGAGAATACTATGAGTGGAGCATGTGAGCAAGAAGGAAGTTTTAAGAAAATAGAAACAAAAAAGGCATTTGGAAAGAGGCAAATCAGAAACAGACACATAATGAGAAAAGAAGGCCTAGTAAATTTGACACTCACTGGACATATAAAAGGGGAAAATGATCAGAGGGAAACAGTGAGTAACATATGTAACAAGATTGTATAAATAGATGGCAGAATAAGAGGAATAATAAAAAAAAAAAACATTGCTAAGTGCTACGAAGGACAGGAAATTGTGGAGAACCATGTTCATCCACATTCTGAAGTGGCATGTCATTGTTTTCACCCAAATTTATAGCCTTGTGCCAAACCAAATTCAACAAATAAGCATCCATCAGAGAAATTAAATCTGTGATTAGTTGGATGCAAAAAAAAGTGTTGTTTTTTTTCATTTTTTCTAAGAATAATTTCTTTTTCCAAATTAATCAGTGATTTTTAAACAAGTGAGGATATCTAATAGCGAGAAAAAGTTTAATTACACATTTTAGATTTTGTGTTGTTAAAGTAATCAATAATTAAAATACGAAAAGATATTTTACAATTTATAGCTGTAAGGACAGAAATTCGATATTTCATACATCTCAAAGACTGAGTTTGAAAATATTTATGGTTCAAATTTTAACCAGGATGCAATTTATTTGTTCTTATTCTCACAAAATAAGAATCTGTATAAAACATTCTGTTAATAAGAATCACCAACCCTGCAATACAGACTTGCTGAGGACAATATAGTTGCCCACAAACAGATATTGAATGACAGAATACAACAACAAAGAAAATGAAGACTTGAGTAAAAAATATATTGCCAAGATTATTTTCATTAAAGAAAATACATCAACAAAAATAAGGTTACAGTGCACTGTGCAAAAAATATCTCTGCATGTCCATGTAGAGAGTGAGAAGAGCAGTGTCTTGGAAAGAACAGTTTTGGCAGTCACTGGAGAGCATTGTCCTTAAACAGACAGTTTTGGTAGTTGCTGGCAAGCATTGTTCTAAAAAGGACAGTTTAGTGGTTGTTGGAGTGCGCTGTCCTGAAAAGGACAATTTTGTTGTCGCTGGAGAGTTTATTGTATATTGTTTCTGCTGGTGGGGATGGCTGGAGCGGCAGGAGGTGGAGGCCATCTTCAGATGGCTGGCTGGTTAGCTGGAACTGCTGCTGATGGCTGGAGTCGTAGGCCAACTATACTTTGATCCGAGTCATCTGGAATGATGATTTTCTTTTTGTTTTTTTTTGTTGCTCTGAGGCTTTTAATAGGCTGAATCAGTTTTACAACAATTGCTGGCCATTCTTTTTTCTTTTGGTTGTTTTTAAAAAATGTGGAATTGCCAACCGGATACGACAGACAGACTTATGCTTCCAAAATCTGTTTCAACCATGAAATAATCCGTTTGATTACAAAAATCAGGATTTGGTATGTAGATAAAATTGATTTCTTTTTTTTTTTGTAATTTTTATGGCTTATCAACACCGTAAGCCCAAAATCAGATAAAGAAAACATCTGACTGAAAATATCAAATCGAACAGATCTTTCAGTATGAGAAACATTTTCATGTTTCTTATAAGCCAATGAAAAAAAGTAACTTTCTTAAATGTATTCAGATAAAAACTTAGAACTCAACAGCAACAAAAAATAAAATGAAAGAGAAAAGAAAATCAATACACAAGATAGAAATTGAAGGATATAAAAATTTGTGGTGATAGAATTAACTGCTGTAATGATTGGACTATTTTTGGTTTTAATTAGGGAAAGCAAGATTTCTATTTTGATAACCGTTTTTATCCTCTTCTGAGAATTCAACCACAGAAACGCATTATTTTGGAATATTTTTCATTTACATCGTTCATCATACGATTATCAGTTTTATGATTTTACTTTCTTATTTTGTTTCTTTTCAATAGATGAGCCAAAATGTAGTACCAATTACTGACTATATGTGGAACATTCTTTATCAGTCACAATACCACACTTAATTTTATCTGGGATGTGCAGGTAGTGGCTTGGAATTAGAAGTCAGAGAGCTGAGTTCAAATTCCAGTTGGGTTTGTTACTTTGACTTATGTGCAAATAACCTTAGTAATGATATAAATTGATCTCCTACTCCCAACGATGCGTTAAATATTAGGACTTGTATCTGGAAAAATCATTGTTAGTGTCAAAAAATTATTAATGTTCTTCATGAAAAGAAAAATTAAAAAACAAATTTATATATGTGTAATTAATAATAAAGTTGATAGTATTATTACTTCATCATTTAATTTAAGAAAAATTGTCACAATATATGGAAAAAGAAAGCTTTAGTTTAAAGTGATGCTAGGGAGATATGGGTTAAACTGATGCCTGTTACAGTATTTACACTAGTCAGACTATTGTCCTCATCTTTGTCGCCATATTTATCACAACGTTTCAGCCGTTGTACGCTCCGGCCTTCTTCAGGTGGTTGGAATTTCGAACCGAACCCTTTATTTCGATCACTGGGGTAGACTGTTCTAGTTCCACGTGCCATGTTTGATGGATGTCAGTTATCAGTTATCTCCTGCTAATTTTCCCTCTGAAAGTTCTGCACTGCCTTAACCGGGTATTGAACTCACACTATTTGGGTCTGTCACTGGATCTAACCAACGCTTTTATCCACTGTGCCATGTGTCCTTCAGGACCAGTGATCGAAATAAAGGGTTCAGTTCGAAATTCCAACCACCTGAAGAAGGCCGGAGTGTACAACGGCCGAAACGTTGTGTCAAATATGGCGACAAAGATGAGGACAATAGTCCGACTAATGTAAATACTGTACATAATACCTCATCTCAGAAATATAGACAGACTCTGATGCCTGTTAATTTAAATCTTTTTCTGTAGATTTTCGCTATTCCACTGGCCACCATATCTAAGGATATTTCATCTTATTTAGTACTGCTCAGTTATTGTCCAACCTGTTCCCATCAATCTAAGAGAATTATAAGAGAAGCCTAAGAGAATTATAAGAGAAGCCTAAGAGAATTATAAGAGAAGCCTAAGAGAATTATAAGAGAAGCCTAAGAGAATTATAAACTGAACATTCGATTTAATCTATGTGAGTAGATTGTTCTTGTTCCGCATCCATGTTTAGAGATATTTCATCTTGTTCTTATTTAGTACTGCTCAGTTATTGTCCAACCTGTTCCCATCAATCTAAGAGAATTATAAGAGAAGCCTAAGAGAATTATAAGAGAAGCCTAAGAGAATTATAAGAGAAGCCTAAGAGAATTATAAACTGAACATTCGATTTAATCTATGTGAGTAGATTGTTCTTGTTCCGCATCCATGTTTAGAGATATTTCATCTTGTTCTTATTTAGTACTGCTCAGTTATTGTCCAACCTGTTCCCATCAATCTAAGAGAATTATAAGAGAAGCCTAAGAGAATTATAAGAGAAGCCTAAGAGAATTATAAACTGAACATTCGATTTAATCTATGTGAGTAGATTGTTCTTGTTCCGCATCCATGTTTAGAGATATTTCATCTTGTTCTTATTTAGTACTGCTCAGTTATTGTCCAACCTGTTCCCATCAATCTAAGAGAATTATAAGAGAAGCCTAAGAGAATTATAAGAGAAGCCTAAGAGAATTATAAGAGAAGCCTAAGAGAATTATAAACTGAACATTCGATTTAATCTATGCGAGTAGATTGTTCTTGTTCCGCATCCATGTTTAGAGATATTTCATCTTGTTCTTATTTAGTACTGCTCAGTTATTGTCCAACCTGTTCCCATCAATCTAAGAGAATTATAAGAGAAGCCTAAGAGAATTATAAGAGAAGCCTAAGAGAATTATAAGAGAAGCCTAAGAGAATTATAAACTGAACATTCGATTTAATCTATGCGAGTAGATTGTTCTTGTTCCACATCCATGTTTAGAGATATTTCATCTTGTTCTTATTTAGTACTCCTCAGTTATTTCTTGCCCTGTTTCACCAATCAATAACTGAGAAGAATTAAAAACTGAACTCTTTATTCAATCTATAATGTCTTTCTCTTTATGATTTGTAAAAGTCATATTTTTGTACATCATATTGAGAACTGAGGTAATCCAAAATTACTGGCATTGTGTGACTCACCTCCGTTTACAAATTGTTATTCTCAAAAAATTGTTAATGCAATATTCTCTCATAAAAAATGAATCATTCTTACAATCCAAAATATGTTTCAGTCATAAAAACAACAAATCAATTAATTTTATCTACATACCAAACCCTGCCTTTTGTAATAAAACAAACAAATTATTTCATTTCAATGATATGCAATAAACAGTCCTTTTCAGGACAACTCTCTTCAGCAACTATAAAACAGTCCTTTTCAGGACAACACTCTTCATCAACCACAAAACTGTCCTTTTCAGGACATGTTCTCTAGCAAGCACAAAATTGTCCTTTTCCGGACATGCTCTCTAGCAAGCACAAAACTGTCCTTTTCAGGACATGCTCTCTAGCAAGCACAAAACTGTCCTTTTCAGGACATGCTCTCTAGCAAGCACAAAACTGTCCTTTTCAGGACATGCTCTCTAGCAAGCACAAAACTGTCCTTTTCAGGACATGCTCTCTAGCAAGCACAAAATTGTCCTTTTCAGGACATGCTCTCTAGCAAGCACAAAACTGTCCTTTTCAGGACAATGCTCTCCAACGACTACAAAATTGTCCTTTTCAGGACAACGCTCTTCAGCATCTACAAAACATTCCTTCTCAGGACAATGCTCTCCAGTGACTGCCAAAACTGTTCTTCCCAAGACAATGCTCTTCTCACTCTCTACATGGACATGCAGAGATATTTTTTGCACAGTGCACTGTAACCTTATTTTTGTTGATATATTTCCTTTAATGAAAATAATCTTGGCAATATATTTTTTTACTCAAGTCTTCATTTTCTTTGTTGTTGTATTCTGTCATTCAACATCTGTTTGTGGGAAACTATATTGTCCTCAGCAAGTCTGTATTGCAGGGTTGGTAATTCTTATTAACAGAATGTTTTATACAGATTCTTATTTTGTGAGAATAAGAACAAATAAATTGCATCCTGGTTAAAATTTGAACCATAAATATTAATTTTCAAACTCAGTTTTTGAGATTTATGAAATATTGAATTTCTGTCCTTACAGCTATAAATTGTAAAATATCTTTTCACAAAATCTAAAATTGTGTTTCCTCACTTGTTTAAAAATCTTTGATTAATTTAGAAAACATGACAAAAAACAAAATTTATACAAATATTAAAAATAAAAAAAATTGTTTCCATCTGACTAGTCAAATTTAATTTCTCTAAAATAGATGCTTATTTGTTGATCAGTTTAATTTGGCACAAGGCTACAAATTTGAGGAACCAATGGCATGTCCCTTCAGAATGTGGGCAATCATAGCTCTCCACGATTTCCTATTCTTCATAGTGCTTAACGTTTTGCATTTTATTATGCCCCCAACCAATTATTCTGCCATTCAATTATACAATCTTGTTAGGTAGGTTACTCACTGTTTTTCTCTACCCCTGTTGTCTTCAATATATCCTGTGAGTGTCAAATTTCCAACCCTTCTTTTCTCATTATTTGTCATTTTTGTTTCCATTTCCCTTAAAACTTCTTTGTTGCTCACATACTCCAACTATGTTATTCTCAGCATTCTTGTCTCTGTCTTCACATCTCTGTTGTCTCAAATCTCCTCTTTATCTGTGAGGAAATTGTTCTGCATTCACTGCTATACAAGAGGACCAATATTACGTAGCAGTTCAGCACCCTTTCCTTTGTTTCTAATGAAATTCTCCTGTTTCTTAATAATTTGTTTAATTTTTGAAAAGTAATTTTTTATATTCCAATGCACCTTTAGATTAAGGTGTCACTCTCTGCCTATGACTGACTAGAATAGCAAAGTTTAAATTGTCTACGAGACTAGCTTGCTAACCATTACCACCTGGCAAGGTACTTATAAATTATTTTGCATGCCCTTAAGAAAACATACTGATGATGATGATGTTCATATATATGTTTTTTTTTTTTTTAAGTGTGTATACAATTTGATGTGTTATGTAGATCCCTAAAACCTTTTTTTAAAGGGATCAAGAAAACAAAAAGGATTTCTTAAATTTAGTCAAATTTTCCAAGTCTTTTTTTCTCATTACGCATCATTTTTGTTTCCATTTCCCTTAAAATTTCCTTGATGCTCGCATGCAATGAAATAGGCATATTCCTTTTTAGATTTTTTTTTTTTTTTTTTAAGCGTATCACCCCAAGCAAGGCTGGAAGCCACTATCACGCAAGGGGTTAAAGAAGGGTCGGAGGAAGAGCAGATAGGAGTGGTAAAGGAGAGGATGTAGAGAAAGAGAAAGACAGTGAGTCGATCAAGGCAAGGGGGTTACAGAAGATTTGGAGCGAGAGCAGATAGGAATGAAAGATGAAAGGATGTGGAGAAGGGAAGTGGATAGATCAAGGCAACTGGAGATGTCGATTGACGCTACACTTAAACCGTTGGAGATTGTATTTGTCAGGGAAACAGTAATAGGGAAGGGAGTTCCATAGGCGAGATGTGCGAGACATGAAGCTATTGGAGTAGAAGAGACGTCTACATCTAACAGTTTCCACGGTGTAGGGGTGGGAGCGGGATGCCAGCCTCATGGGGCGTTTAAATTCACGAGGCCTGGGGACAAGCGAAAGCAGCTCCTCGGAGCAATTACCGTGGAAGTACTTGTAAAAAAGGCAGAGCGAGGCAACATCACGTCTGTGAGAGAGCAACTGCAGACGAGATGACAGATCAGGGCCAATCACGTTGCCTATCCGTCTCTGGATCTTATCAAGAACCCTGAGGCAAACAGCAGGGGCACCAGACCATATATGGCAGCAATACTCCATGCAAGGGCGAATGGTCGATTTATAGACTTGGAGGATCGATTCCGGGGAGAAAAATTTCCTGGCTCGGCACAGAGAACCAACTTTCCTTGCGGTGGCTGATGCAACTGACTCGATGTATTTGTTCCATCTCAGATCAGCAGACAGCGTGAGACCGAGCAGCCGCAGGGAGGAGCTCTCGAGAAGTTGGTCTTCAGACATTCTAATGGGATGCAGGGATGGATATAAGTTAAATAACATGTCAGACTAGGCTCTCCTTCCTTGGGTGAGTCTAGGTGACTTGCTTTGTGGGGACATTCCTGAAAAGAATAAATAAAATCTACACAAATCTGGATGGTGCAATATGCCAGAATTTGGCAACTCCTGCAGCTGAGCTGGTACCAATCTGTACTGAGTGATTCTTTTCTTTAAACTCTGCCAGAAATGCCAAAAGTGGGATCTTATGTATGAGCAGTCCAAGATCTTCATAATTCCTGCTCAGGAATGTGGCACCCTGTGCTACAGAATCATCTTCCAAGATGAACAGATGCCAATGACCGAAAATGTTTTTCTTGGATATTTATCAGTCAGTTATTGATTCCTTGCAATCCTTACAGAATTATTTATTTTATTTATTTATTTTTTTTAATCATTCCACTTCATTCTAGGAAGGTGTTTTCAACTTAGTTTTGCCATCTTCTATATGTCATGCCTCTACAGAATGTTGGTGAGCTATGGCTCTCCACAATTTCCTGTCCCTTGTAACTCTTAGTAAATTTTGTCTTTTTGCTATTTCTCCTAAACCCTGTTCTGCCATCCATTTACACAAGCTCGCTAGGTTGGTTATAAATTGTTTTCCTCTATCCCTCTTACCTTCAATCTATCCTGTGAGTATCAAATTTTCCAAACACTCTTTCCTCATTATGTACCTCAGAAAGTCCAACTATCTCTTTCTAATGTTACATGTAAATGTTCTTTTTGTTTCTATTTTCACTAGAACTTTGTTGTTCACACGTTTAGCCCATGGTATTCTCAGCATCCTTCTGTAGAACTAAATTTCTGTCACTTCAAGTCTCTTCTTCATCTGTGAGGAGATTGTCCAGCATTCACTGCCATATAGGAGTACTGATATTTCATAACAGTTCAGGACACTTTTCTTTGTTTCTGTTGCTTCAAGTCTCTTCTTCATCTGTGGGGAAATTGTCTAGACATGGTGTGCAATGGAATAGGGGAAATCTACAAATTAATATTTAAAATAACATGCATCAATTTAACCTATATCTTCTTAACCTCACTTTAAACTAAAGCTTTCTTTTTTCCATATATTGTGACCATTTTTCTTAAATGAGGTAACAATATTATCAATTTTATTATGATATAGACATAATAATTTGTTTTTGCAAGTTATTGTAATAATTATTATTACTCACATTATAAATATTTCTGAGATCAACCATAATGAGAACTTAATAAAGAGAAAACCGGCTTTTGCTCAAGAACACCTTGACTAATTTTAATGAAATTTGGCACTGCACTTTTGGCAGGGGGGTCAAGGTACAATAGAATTGGTTGAGGTATTATGTATTGTTTAAAATGTATCTTGGCAATACATATACATACATACATTATCATAATTTAGATATACAGAAAAAAGTGTCAGTATAAACTGACACGAGGAGGATATGTGTTAAATATTTTATTCTTCTGATGAAATTCTTGAAAGTATCATATATTTCTAATAATCTAGCCACAACAGTGACTAAAATCTGTTTTTACATCCATCTTTTTTTTTTTTTTTTGGCAACTCTCTCTATTCTTCTTTGACAGAAATGCTGATTATGCCAGCCTCTTTTGGAGAATTTTTAAAAGCTTAATCTGATAGAACAGTAAGATTAGCAGCTATTCATCCATTCCATCTGAAGAAACGTTGATCCCACACTGACCACTAATCAACCAAGCAAGCAGACAGAATCAAATTCATGATACCTTTGTCCAAGCATTCTAATGTCTTCTGTTATCAATTCTAGCTTGAAACTTTACAGTCCACAAATAATTTAATTCTAATATTTATCTTCACAAATTTTACAAGTTAATCTTGTGTTCTACTTTTCTCTGATTCTTGCCAAATTGATAGGTTCACATATCATCCGGTTCACACTCCTCCCTAGTTTTTTGAATAGGAGTAAATGTTTCCTGCTGGATTGGGTTTCTAGTTCCTTTTAAAGTTTTCTCATTCTCTTTCATTCCCAGTAGTGGCTCCTTAATGTCATTATCAAATTGCTTGGCGTGAATTGTGTTGATTTCAATCTGCATAGGAAATGATTGCAAAACACTTGCCCTTCCCCATTTTATAGGCAGAAGCACACAAATGCATGCTGGGATTTTTGCCTAGCCAGTAAAATAGGCCAGTTCTCAGTTTCATCTGACCCAATCCTGATCTGTCTTGTCTTGAAGCCAGAACTACAATTGCTTGTCTGAACATGCTTTGTGCTTCAACTCCAATACTTAGTTTGAACTTTTTGCCATATTACTGTTGCTTTGCCTTGTATATATTGTTTGTTGGCTTTAGATTATTTTTTGCCCTGTTCTTTTCTTTTTCTTGTTATTGCTTATTGCAAACTTTGTCCATTCTGTTTGTTGGGCAGTTTTGAATTGGATCATGGTTACACACTCCACAAATTGAATAAAAAAATATGTATTGACAACTATAATTGAAATTTAGTAGTTTTTCTTTAGACAAATGCTGTACCTTTAAAGCACATTAACAAGTACAGTAAACCCTCAATTTAGTAAACTTGCAGTTCACAAAGGATATCTATTAATACTGAAAGTCCTTAAATCCAAATGTAACCTTGGAGGCCATTTTTAACCTTTTGAATTTTTCCATGTAGAAAAATCTTTGGCACAATATACAGTGGTGTACAAAAGAGAATTATTATTAAACAATATAGAATATTTGCTAATTTGGTTCTACAGAAGGTTGCTGAGAATGCCATAGACTGAACATGTGAGGAATGATAAAGTTCTAGAGACAATGGAAACAAAAAGAACACCTTTACTTAACTTCAGGAAGAGACAGTTGAAATTTCATAATGAGGAAAGAGGGCTTAGAAAATTTGATACACACAGGATAGATTGAAGTTAAAAGAGCCAGAGGAAAGCAGTACATAATATAGTGAGCTTGAGTGAATGGATGGTGCGGCAGGTTTTGGGAGTGATATCAAAAAAACAAAAGTTATTAAGAGTTACAAAGGACAGGAAATTGTGGAGAACCATGATCGTCAATGTCCTGAAAGGACATGGCACATAAAAGTTCTGTTTTCTGGCAGTGATTCAAAATCTTATCTAAATTCTATCACAGACGCCTATATTCTCATAAAAAGTCCTTATTTATAATTAAGGATTTATTTATAATTGAAAGATATTTATAATTAAAGAAAATGCTTGATTCTAACAAGCTTGTTAATTTTTCAAAATTTATCTGGACTAGGCTCATCCTGGGCCTAAACTTGGCCCTCTGATAAAGTTGGTCAAATGTAAAATCTGCTAAACTGTGGTTCATTTAATGTCTAACTGTACCAAGTAATTAATTACATTTTAGCTACTGTTTGAATGCAAAAATAAACAATTGTTTGGTTTTTTTTTGGGGGGGGGGAGGTAGTAGTGTTTGCTAAAATGATATTTTCATAATCCCTAAACCAAGATTTTTTTTTGGAGGGGGGTAGAATTTTTGTCTATTTTCATGAAGGAGCCACATTTCTTTGTTTTCTGGATTTTTTTAATGTCTCAATCTGTTCCATTGTTTGCAAAAATGAAAAAAAAAGCCTAAACTTTGTTTTTGGAATGAAGTAAAAGTTTAATAAGAATAAGAAAAACTTTGAACCCTTTCCATTCTTGTTGTCTTCCTGTTTTGTTGATGAAATGAGTTCAGTCAGTTCTGTACCATGCGTGATACACGCTTAGGCGATCATGTATCTTTTGAATAATGACTGATGAGGCAGATTTTTTTCCTGCAGTAGGTTGACATTTCTTTCTGCCGTAGACCAGTTGCCATCCAAGGCTATAGAACCCGGTCTGTCCTGCTATTTACCCATAGTTGAGGGGGGGGAGAAGAGGAGTAATACCTTTCCCAAGGGTATTAGCATGTAAGTGAATGTAATGCATCTGACTGGAATTCAAACTCAGCTCTCCGATTCATCAATCCAAGCCGCTATCCATTACTCCACCATGCCTCCTCATGAAACGAGTTAAAGAACTAAACTAAAAAACAATTTTGTCTTAAATTCTATACTTTATAATCAACTAAAAACCATCACTCTCATAATCTGTACTTTGTATTGATTGTTGAGGCAAGTAGAAATAAAACATGTTTTATGGACACCACCCCCATAGAAAGGGAAGATGTCGTTTTAGTGTAATCTGAAGTGTTTCTGTTTGATACATCCAGTTTTAATTACATTTACATTTTTTTTATAGAAAATATGTTTTCTAACTGGAATCGAACCTGTGCCCCATACAGAAGTGTCATTTGATCTGACGTGCTATAATTTCTACAAAATTTCATGAACATTCAGGCCAGTAAATGTAATCAATACTGTTTAATTAAAAGACAGAGCATTTACTTAAATAAATTGTATCTATTAAAATTATATATGTATATATATACTTTATTTTAGGATATTACATCAAAAACGTCAAAATCGCTACACAATTGCAGTCATGTTTCAATGCACATACAACGCATCTCATCAGGTGATTGTATTGAGCCGTCTTTTAAATTAAATGTTATAAACATTGGAATTGTACTCTATTTGTTCTCATCTTACCTGGATATATATATATATATATATATATAAAAGTGAACATAGAAGTCAATACTTAGAGGCGACAGTCTGTTTCATGCTAGATGCAATCGTCAGGTGGCCTGACGATTGCATCTAGCATGAAACAGACTGTCGCCTACAAGTATTGACTTCTATGTTCACTTTTATATTTACACATGCTCTATCTCTGATATGGAGCACTTTATCCCATAAATATAGCACATCTTAAGACTATATTTCTTCATATATATATATATATATATATATATATACTAGCAGCATGGCCCGGTGTTGCCCATGCTTGATTCAAAAATTGTACGACTCATACAGCAATCGCTATCACTTGACTTAAAATATTTTTGCCCTTCCTTGCCTTTGAAGGAGTGCCCTTTGCCGTACTGATGTTGCTTCTTGCCTATCTCACACTGCAAATTTTTTCTAAGCTCTATACTAAACATTAAATCTGTTACGAAAAAAGAACTAAACAAAATGAACACAAAACTATCAGCTTTAAAAAAGGACTTGTAACTGGAAAAATGTTAACAACAAATGCTTTTTCACACCCAACCCAGTTCTGCAGAATCAGAATCAACGTTGAGTTTAAGCAAGCGAATGAGCCAATTGGAGTAAAGTGCCATGCAGATTTAAATTTTTCTCCCTTGTCATGAATGCAGCTATCGATTTTTTTTTTGCATGCTAGCATGCTAGTTAACATTCATGTCAGTCAGCTGTTGGCTCTCATGCTGGCCAATAGAATCTTCCTGCCTATTCGTGGCAGCCAGCTATAGGCTCTCACTCTGACCAGTAGAAAATGGCCACAAACTACATGAAAACTGCCTTAGAAGCATGAAAAAATCGATTATTTCCACCATCGATGGGAGTTGGGAAATGCAAAGTCAGTTATGGCCTTCCCACTAACTTGGAGCATGTGCATGTAAATTTTGGTGCAAATCCGTCAAAAAAATTGCAGCCATGCATTCGTTACACACACACACACACATCCTGCCTTTTATATATATATATATATATATATTGTTTGGTTAAATTTCTGTCTAGCCAATTTTTTATTAACTTTTTCAAATTTCCAAATTAGTTGAATCCTTGAAAATGAGTGTAGCAACATTCGAAAAGTACTCGGGGGTGGGGGAACTTTTGTACATTTATCAGTTATATAAAACAACCATTTCAGAAAAAGTTAATAAAAAATTGGATAGATAGAACCTATCGATATTATTCAACCAAACATGTTTAAAAGAATTCTTGCTGACAGAATGCACCTTATTTAAAATATATATTTTATAATATATATTTATTATGAATCATAAAAAATCATTACATATAAAACATAATGTATTACAAATATATTATTGTGAATCATCATGTACAAGTCATTGAAAATGCCTTAAATTTTTTTACAAACATTAATGGCATTTTCCAAGGTCAGAGAAAACAAATATCAAAGAAATTAAAAATTTAATTATAGCCATTAACTTCTCTAGGCAATTTATAAAAAATAATTTATCTTCTGTTAGCTGAGAGCATATTTTATGACATGGCTGACATGAGAGCAAATACGTGTTTTTGACCCTGTTCGCTTTTGACTTGTATAATAGAGATATGTTTATATTTTGCTTTTAATAAAATGTGATTGTTTGTTTTAATATCTTGATGGCCTTGAATAAATTACTATTACTCTGAAAAATTTTAGATACTTCTTTTGCAAAAAACAAAAAATATTTTCTCAATATTTTGATCAGGAAAAAAAAGACACTGATTTTATAAGTTTGTAAATATATAAGCATCTATTTATTTATTTCTTTCACTATAATTTCAGATCTTATCTGTATTATGTAGTCATAAATAAAGGATATTTTTTTTGTTTTTATGAGGGTGTATAAAAACACTTTTTAGAAGATTTTAGAAAATTTGAATATTTAAAAAAATATCAAGCAAAAGTATCAAGCATTTTGAAGATATTTTTGCTATTTACATTGTTCAGACTCATCTTTATTGACACATTCATGATGTTTCAGCTGTTGTACACTCTGGCCTTCTTCTTGTTGGAATTTTTAACTGAAAACGGGGGGGGGGAGATTGTTCTAATTCCACATGCCATGCCTTTGGATATCTTTGTTTTAGTTAATTAGTTTTAGTTAAGTTTTTGTTCTCTTGGGCCAAACATTGTGAATATGGTAATAAAAATGAGGACAACAATCCAAACAATGTAAATAGTTTAAATAGTAGACAGATCCTGAAAATATAGAAATGATCCTGAAGAAGGCTGGAGTGTACAATGGCTGAAACGTTATGAATATGGCAATCAAAATGAGGACAACAATCCAAACAATGTAAATAGTTTAAATAGTAGACAGATCCTGAAAATATAGAAATGATCCTGAAGAAGGCTGGAGTGTACAATGGCTGAAACGTTATGAATATGGCAATCAAAATGAGGACAACAATCCAAACAATGTAAATAGTTTAAATAGTAGACAGATCCTGAAAATATAGAAATGATCCTGAAGAAGGCTGGAGTGTACAATGGCTGAAACGTTATGAATATGGCAATCAAAATGAGGACAACAATCCAAACAATGTAAATAGTTTAAATAGTAGACAGATCCTGAAAATATAGAAATGATCCTGAAGAAGGCTGGAGTGTACAATGGCTGAAACGTTATGAATATGGCAATCAAAATGAGGACAACAATCCAAACAATGTAAATAGTTTAAATAGTAGACAGATCCTGAAAATATAGAAATGATCCTGAAGAAGGCTGGAGTGTACAATGGCTGAAACGTTATGAATATGGCAATCAAAATGAGGACAACAATCCAAACAATGTAAATAGTTTAAATAGTAGACAGATCCTGAAAATATAGAAATGATCCTGAAGAAGGCTGGAGTGTACAATGGCTGAAACGTTATGAATATGGCAATCAAAATGAGGACAACAATCCAAACAATGTAAATAGTTTAAATAGTAGACAGATCCTGAAAATATAGAAATGATCCTGAAGAAGGCTGGAGTGTACAACAGCTGAAACATTGTGAATGTGGCAATAAAGATGAGGACAACAGTCCAAACAATGTAAATAGTGGAAATACAGTGTGCAATGGGTACATTTTATATTTTTAATTTTGCACATGTGCATTGTTTGTCTGACTTTGTTGACTGCTTAGTATAGTAGGATCAGTTGGACACCATCTGAGAAAAAGAGCACCATGATACAATTCACTCTTCAGAAATTTGGAAATGGCATGCCCTACTGCTTGGCTAGAAGGTCCAATATGAACATTTCAGAGTGTTTGGGTGTCAATCTGAGGACAGTGCAGAGGATTCAGAAAGAGTTGGATGAGTCTAATGGTGATTACGAAGGTGTTTGGAGTGATCACTAGTGATGGTGAAATTATGCCTCCATTCATCTTCCAACAACAACTCAGACTCAACATGGAGGCTTACATTAGGTGCCTTGAGGAGGTAGTGCTGCCCTGGGTCAAGAGGGTGGCTACTGCCAGATCTTATGTCTAGCAAAAGGACTTTGCATCATGTCACACAAGCAAGAGAACCCAGTCATGGCTATCAGACAATTTCTGCAACCACATCGCCACTTACATCTGGCCACCTAATTCCCCAGACTGCAACCTCCTTGATTAATTTGTGTGCGGTGCAGTTGAGTGAGAGATGAACAAAACTCCTTGTAACACCAAAGATGAACCGAAGGCAAGGATTATGGCAACATTCACCAGTTTATACAAGGAGACTTCCCAGAAGAGTTATAGGAGATTTCTGAAGTTGTCTGGAGGCCGTGGTTGAAGTCAATGGTGATTTTATTGAATAAATTTACTCTTTAGTATTTCAAGATATTTTTGTTTAATTTTGATAGATATATCTGTCAATGAGATGTCAGTGTTATCTTCATTTTTATGTAATTTAGGCGACAATTTATCCATCGCACCCTATAGTTACAATACCTTATCTCAGAAATATTTGACAGACATTTTGAATCTTTCTCAAGAAATAAGTCAAGCAACTCAAACCAACTATATCTCATTTAAATAATGCATATGAAGACAGTATTCATTATGAGTACATACACTTAAGAGTTTGTCATCATGTTTTCAAATTGATACCCATAATATCCAACTATTGTTGACACACTGAAATTACAAGCAGCAATCAACATTTCAATAAGTTTCTTGGACTTCTGTGAAAACTTTCCATCAGAGCAGGTGTGTACTCCCATCACCCTGACCTGGGTGAGGAGACAAATCTTTGTGACACTCAATAGCTTATCAATATTTGCTTTTTTCTACCTAAATTTATATAAGTTACATATTAAAATAAGTACAACCGGCTATAAGAGGATGAAAAATGTTCAGATTTTGATGTCACTCTGGGTTCTTTTTTTTATGTCCAAATCCGTGAATTTGTTTTCTCATGCTAAGTCTCGAAAAAATATAAAAATTCAATATTTTTTAAATGTGTTAAAATTATTCAACTTTTTAACAAGAAAAATCTCAAGTTGATATTAAAATAATGTGTTTGTGATTTTTTTTTTTTTTTGCCTTATATTAAAATTTAAACAAGGACATCCATCACCATTAAGATTCTGTGCCTATGGGGTTCAAGGCACCCATGCTCAACTCAGGTCATCTAAGTTCTGACCAGTATTGTAGGATTTGGGGCTAGCCTACACTTTCTGTAACAATTTCAAGATAAATTTCTCGCAAGATATCTTGTCGGCAAGTTTGAAATAGTTAAATGGCTGACTTGACCTTCATATTATTTGAAAACCACCTTAGCAGAATGATGTGTCAGCAAACTATGATCTGTAATAATTTATTGGTTTTCAATGGTTTATTGGTTTGTATTTAGTGGATGTTTGAACCTACTTGTTAGTATTTAATATAATCTTCTGTAAGTCAGGCACTCAGGCAGTTTTTCTTGCCATAACAAATTTATATTGACAAGAATAATTCTTTTGACTCTTCCTCTTAAGCATTTAGCCTGTGAAATGATGCTTTGTTCGGATTTTGTTTGATCTCTCATTTCAAAACTAATGCTCTTCTTCAGCTTTTCTTGATTTCTTTAGTAACAGAAGACATTATCTTTTTTTCTCTTCATGTGACTGCCATAGCAAATAATCTGCTACAATGTCAGACAAATCTAACTTCTCAGATTTCTTCTTTTCTTTCTATTATTCTGTTTATTCTGTTTATCCCAGAATTTAACGTGGATGATGTCTGACTCGTTACTGTCGCAATGTTTTTGTCTATATTTCTTAATATTTAACATGATATTGGTTTGTTATTTCTACCTTATACTGAATTCTAAAGTATTCCAATATATTTGTTTATACTTTTCTAATATTTACAGAATATACTTGTGTTTAATCCGACTTCATATATGACCCATTTTTTTTTTCATGAATTTTAACCTCTCCAGAATAAATTTACCTGTGTATAGTGTGACCCTGGATATTTTACATAAAAACTGATGATAAAAACTCAAACTACACTCAAGTATATACGTTAATATGATACTAGTTTATATTATTTGTATCTGATACTGAATTCTGATAAGTTCCAATATTCTTTTTAGAAAATACTGCAAGTACTTAATGACCTTGAAAATATAAGAGTAAGAGTCATTTTATAGTTTCTTGTTAGGACTCCCATAATGATAATTAAGGTTGGTGTAAGATTCTCATACTCCTCCCACCTCCCAGATCTATGATACATGAGCACCCCCCTCTACTGCATCTCAATTTTCATAGGGTAGTCTTCATATAAAATACAAATTTCATTGTAACCTAATTATGTAGAATAATGGATTATATGCAATATAGGTGAACAATTCAACTAGAAAAATTGAAAATAAATCCAATGTATCTAAATACAAATTAGAGACATGTTATAATAGATGATTCCATCTTAAATAAATCAATAATGTTTTGTATGATCATGGCTCTCAACAACTTCCTGTCTTTTGCTGCTCAAAGTAACTCTTAGTCTTACCCTTTTATCCTCTTTTTGTTCTATCATCCAGGCCCGGTGCAAGGGTCTTGTACCTGCCACCAAATCTATGATACGGCCCTCCCATTCTATTACCTCTCAGTTTTCATAAGGTAGTCTTCATATAAAATACAAATTTCATTGTAACCTAATTATGTACAATAATGGATCATATGCATTATAGGTGAACAATTCAACTAGAAAAATTGAAAATAAATCCAATGTATCTAAATACAAATTAGAGACATGTCATAATAGATGATTCCATCTTAAATAAATCACCAAATTTTATTGTAACCTAATTATGTACAATAATGGATCATATGCAATGTAGGTGAACAATTCAACTAGAAAAATTGAAAATAAATCCAATGTATCTAAATACAAATTAGAGACATGTCAGAATAGATGATTCCATCTTAAATAAATCAATGTTTTGCAGCAATTTTTAACTTGAGATTTTCTTCTTGTTAAAAAGTTGAATAATTTTAACACATTTAGTCATTAATTATGGATAAAAACATAGTGAATTTTATATTCCGTGTTTTTTCAAGACTTAGCATGAGCAAAATTCATGGATTTGGATGAAAAAAAAAAGACCCTCGGAATGACATCAAGATCCATAAAAAATTTTCCATCTTTTAATAGAATAGTACAGACCATTCCTGATGATATTTATGATGTAGATACAGACCTGCTGGTCTGTGAACTTTCAAGTATTAAACAGTAAATAAACAGAATGTTTACTTAGATATGGGTATCGACTAAAATAAAGTTAAATTAATAAAATCTGTTTGATTAATAAATTAAAACTTTATTACTTCTTGAAAAACCAAATTGTATTTCATACTTTTTGTGTGTGTGGGCAAGGGGGGGGGCAATATTAACAAAAAGATGAGGTAAATCGTCAAGACTGTAATTTATACAGTGAGTTTATTGCAACTTTCCTACAATAGCCTTATGAAGTTAATCTGTTGAATACCAAGACTGATCCTCTTAACAGTTGGGGTATTAAGTAAATATATAATTAGATCAAGTCATGTGGGGTGGTAGCAATTAAAGAAACTTTGGAAACTACTACTTCTTTTGTGTCATAGTTAAAAACTAATTACATCTTAAAGCAATAAAGTTAATTATAGCTCACCTTTCATTCTGTGTTCAAAATTCAAATTTGTCTCAAGATTCAGAATGGTGAGACTTGTTACTAGAAGGTAGAAAAAGGAATTTACAGAAGTACCAATTCCAAGGCCTCTGAATATTTTTTTGCCATTGTCCCAGAATTGTCCCCTCCCAAAAAAAACATTTTAATCATCTTTCCACACCCACTGACCAATTTTAACCATCCAGAAATATTTTTAACTTAGCATAATTATTAGAAAATAAATTTTTAAAAAAAGGTAAAATATTGAAGTTGTTAAAAAAATAAATATGAAAACAATTTACACTACACTATTTACATTATTTGGACTATTGTCCTCATCTTTGTTGCTATATTTATTACAACATTTCGGCCATTGTACACTCCAGCCTTCTTCAGGTGGTTGGAATGTCGAACTGAACCCTTTATTTCATTCACTGGGGTAGACTGTTCTAGTTTCATATGCCATATTTTTTTAAATGATTGTCAAGTATCTCCTGTTAATCCCCTATCTCCCAAGTTTTCCTCTGCCATAACCAGGTATTGGTTGTTTGGGTCCTGTCACTGGATCTAACCAACGCCTTTATCCACTGTGCCATGTGTCCTTGACGACATCTGTATATGAATTTCTGGGTATTATAAACCTAAGACAGATACTGAAAACAATTTAGTTAAATTTTTCTATAATTTTTACAAAAATCACAACTTTATTTAAACACTTTGGTTAAACTACATTGAATAATTTTACATGAAAATGCTCTTTTTTTATTTTGATGCTCAGAGTAACTTTTTATCAGACTTTAAGAATTCTGCTCAATGCATTCATTTTCTATATAAAGAATATTAGCATCTTCCAACTATTCACAATCAATAAAGTTTTTAAAGTCTTTATCAAAAAATTTTCATTTCCAATTACCTGCCTCGTGTCATGAGTAAATTTTCTGTGTTTACATTTTTAAAGTCTTCCTTGTATTTTCAGTTTATGTAAATGGTCCATTCAGTTTTTTAACTAAAAACTGACAGAAGAAATATAATTTTCTTGCTTGGTTTATTAGAGTAAAATTAATTTTCCCAAATGACTACAATAAAACAAATACCAAGAGGGGTGTTTTCTAGAAATGGGGTCCCTAAAACATTGGTATCAGATAATACAACAAGATTTTGTGATGAAGATGTATGTAATTGGTTGAGATGAATTGTCTGCTTCCCTTACAAAACACCACTGTATCACCCACATTCTAATGGGATTGTGGGTGATACAGACAGTAAAAATGGGATTAAAAGCATTTTCCCCAAGTAGAGACACTATAGTATAGACGGTTACTTACCAAAGTTACTGCTTTACTGCAAGGTTAGGACAATTCCACATGCAAACAGATTGCAAAGTCCATTTATATTAATGGGAAGACAAATAAGATCTCCATCAACAATGTCTTACTCGACAAATGAAAAAAATGTAGTATAAGAAAGTCGAAGTAGTAATTCCTAAGAGAGCTAATTTCATCACGCAAAGGAGACATAACACAGCCATTATATCAAAGAAAGGGAAAAGCTTAACGGCCCATTCTGACCAATTAAGATCCAGAATTGAAGAAGAAAACTTGTGGTGGAAGATCTTGACAGAGAAGAGAGGATGAGTTCTTCAGATCAGGATAATATAAGATGAGCTTGTGGATGATAGCGGGAGTGGCTCAGACATGGAAGAAGATGAAATGAGACCAAGATCTCCATTGGTTGAAATGGATTGGCTGCTTCCCTTACAGAACACCACCGTATTACCCACATTCTAATGGGGTTGTGGAAAGAATGGCGCAGAGAGTAAAAATGGGATTAAAAGCATTTTCCCAAGTAGAGATACTATAGACGGTTCCTTACCAAGGTTACAGCTTAGTTATAGGACGATTCCACATGAAGATAGGTTGCCCATTTGCGTTAATGGGTAGACAAATAAGATCTTCATTAATGATGTCGTATTGGACAAATGAAAGAATGTGGTATAAGAAAGAAAAGTAGCAAGTTCAGAGAAATCAAATTTCATCATGCACAGGGGACATAACATGGTCATTATATGAAAAAAAGGGAAAAGATTAACAGCCCATTCTGACCAATTAAGATCCAGAATTGAAGAAGAAAACTTGTGGTGGAAGATCTTGACAGAGAAGAAAGGATGAGTTCTTCAGATCAGGATAATATAAGATGAGCTTATGGATAATATTGGGGGTGACTCAGATATTGGAAGAAGATGAAATGAGACCAAGATCTCCATTAAAAAGAACAGGACATAAAGGGGGGGGAAGAGGTTGAAGAAGTTCAAGAAAAACCAAAGGCATTAAACCTCTTTGGTTCAGGGAGGTGTAGTGGATTGGTAAATAGGATTGTACCTATTTGCATATGTTAAGTAGAAGACAAAGTGTATAGTAAACTAAGAGACAGGCAGAAGTTGATCAAGTGTCATAGAAATACAACATTCCCAATTAGATCCCAATTTTTTTCATATTTATAGATAAATAATACAAACATCTAAATTTAAGTCCTTCAACCTTTTTTTTGTACTTTTTAGTTTCATTCACCAATTTAAAAAGAAGTCTTTAAATTTTGTTTTCGTTTTATTTTTGTGTGTGCATGTGTGCATGCTCACATTTAAGTCTCATTCATTAAAAGCAGGTCACTGTTGATGAGGAGTAAGAATTTTTTGTTTATTTTTCATTTGAAGAAATTATCGTATATTTCTTCATATAAGACAAGGTAAAAAAATATAGCAAATTTTCATGAATTTATCCTATACTTTTTTTTTTTTACAATAAGGTTCACTCTTTACAAGGCCCAGGGACCACTCAAAGTAGAGTGTTGCATTAAGGAGTAGTTTATAGAAGGGGAAGATAGCAGCTAACTCTAGACTTGAACAGGTTATGGTTAAAGTGATCAGGGAAACATCCTCTTGGGAGTCGGTTCCACAGAATAGTGATTCATGGGAAGAAGCTGTTAGAGTGGAACTTACTTCTCACCAATGGAACACAGAGGGAATGTGGGTGGTTTGCTACTGTATAAGTGGCATGATGCATTCTGCCATGAAGTTTAGACCTGGCAGAATCAAGGAATGTAGTTTGTTTGAGCATTTTCTATGGAAGCAGCGATAGAGCAGTGAGAGGCTCACCACATCCCACCTGTGAGAGAGAGATTAGAGGGTGGAAAATAATTCTTCTCCAACTTGAACTCTGTCAACACTTGAAAGTGAGGTCTGGGCAGCACCTGCCCAAATATGGCAACAGTACTTCATTTTGGGCCTGATTTGGCTCTTATAAAGGTAGTGAATAGCATGAGGAGGAGTCAGGTGTGGTACATGGAGCCGATCATTTTAACTGCATCTTTAACAATAGATCATATATAAGAGTTCCACTTGAGGTCAGGTGTGAGTTTAAGGCCCAATATTATCTCAAGGCACAGATCCTCCTCAAGGGGACATCTGTTCATTGTGATTGGTGGTAGTTCAGGATCTGATCAGCGGTAATGGAATGTAACCAGTTTGGTTTTTTCACCATTGGGAAGTCAGTGTTAGATCGGCTGTAGTATAAGACAACTGCTTATTGATTTTATAAAGATAATGTTACTGGAAATGTTGTTAGTTACTGTATCCTTAGAAATTCAAAATAAACAAAATAACAAAACCGATTCTATATCATGTTTTTCCTACACGTGTCCCCTAAAAGGGAAACCACTGTTTTGGTTACATTTCATCATGTGATCTCTCATGAATACTGATTTTTCTCCTTCTTCCTCCTTTTCCTATATCTAAACAGTTACAAACAGCCTGGTGGCCATTTACTAATGGCCATTTACTTATACTTCATCAACAATCACAAAATACTGCTAATAACAGTACAGTAATGTACAATAATAGTACATTCTATTGCTGTGAACGCAATCATAACTTGATGTTTACATTTTCTCAGCTGAGCTTGCATGAATACAAGTTGATTTCATTGATATGGAATTATTCTTCAAATAGGCAATTTATCATGAAGTTAACCAGTAATATATAACGTAGAAATGGTTTTATTACTTTTATTATCAGTTTATTTGATAACGTGAATCATGAACGTTATTGGCTATTGCACTGAGGCAGGGTTAGCCAGCCAACAAACATCACTCAGAATTTAAGGTTCCTTTTTTAGAATTGTAGTATAAGATGATCCCCAATTTTTAAGGGTGATTTTGGGGATTTAAAGGTAATCTTATACATGGAAATATATAGTAGTTACTTTTAGAATAAATGTAATAGAATTTTAATTAAAATTTTTTAATCATCGTGGTACCATCCCCCAAATAGTCCAAACAAATATTCTATCATCCCCAAATTACATTAATTTCAAGTTCTGCCCTATTCAGCAAATCACTTGGCTTTGTACAGGTATGCCAGTGAATGTTGGTCAATTTCCTTGTATGTGAGCAGACTTAGGGCAGCAGAGATGCCGTACTACAGAAGGATGCTGAGAATATCATGGACGGCACAAGTGAATAACACGGAAGTTTTAAGGAAAATGGCAAACCAAAAGTTCACTTATACTTAAAATCAGAAAGTGGTAGTTGAAATTTCTGGGACACATAATAAGGAAAGAAGTCTTGGAGAATTTGACACTCACAGGCAGGGATGGATTATGACCTTTTGGGGCCCTTAGGCTAATGAAATTATGAAACAACTCTCTAACCTGCTCGCACCCATCTTGAATTCTTTTTTACTTGTGATATATTTTAGTGACATTTATATAGCTTATTGCAAATAAATGAACTAGAATAGCTATCTTTTGTTTGTCAATAAAAAAATAATCTTTAAGAAATACCACTATTTATTGCAAACCAAATTAGCACATGTTTCAACACAAAAGAAAAGAAATAGATTTTTTATAGCCAGCATTATAACAATAAAGCAATCAAAATAAATGAGTTTGTCATATTGATATCATTTCAGTTTATGAAACTATTTAGAAGTTATAACATCTAGAAAATTAAAATCCTGGCTTTATAAAAGCTTGAAGACTGCAGCCTTTACTAGTGTAAAGGATAATCTGACCCTGTGAATGGCACTTAATTGAACTGAGTTTATTAACAACTTTAGTGTATTTTTGATGCCATTAAAAGACCTACTGCATAGATGTCCATTTATTTTGGCATTCATTCAGGCAATTCACACACACACACACACACATTTTCCATTTCCTCATGACTGACGGTAAAAAAGATTTTTTACAGCCAGCACTATAACAATAAAGCAATCAAAATAAATGAGTTTTTCATATTGATATCATTTCAGTTTATGAAACTATTTAGAAGTTATAACATCTAGAAAATTAAAATCCTGGCTTTATAAAAATGTCTAAGATTTATATATTCTGAAATAAAATCAAAGATGTCATCTATTTGAAACACAATAACACAAACCAAAACCACCTTTTGTTTGCTTTGCTTCCTGCAAAGTCAAATAAATATGATTTTGCCATATTGATATCATTTCAGTTTATGAAATTATCTAGACGATATAACAACTTGAAAATTAAAATCACTGATTTAAAAGCTTGAGGGGCCTGAGGTTGCTGCCTACACTAACCTAAAGGATAACCTGGCCCTAGATTAATCATGGCTGGGTCCCATTGTGTCAAATATATTTGCGAAGAAATTTATTATGTATTTTTTCAATATAACCAAAATGCTTTTTGTCAAGAAAGAAAATCATTTTTTTCAAAGCAATCAACCAATCAATATTTTTGTGAAGTAAAGTATATCTTACCCTAATATTCCATTGTAGGGTTTCCACTGCAGGGATATTTCATGCTGTGTGACATTATGGAATGGACAAAACGTATATCTATACCTGTGGAAAAATATTGAAGCAATTAAGAAAACAGAAGTTATAATTGATAATTCAGAGAGGTTCTTAAACGGGAAGGAATTTCCTCTCTTGGAGGAAATTGGAATCACAGATTCGCATATGAAAACATACTGATCTTTTTACAATGGAACTTTTGAGTTAGGAAATTTTGAAAGTGGAGAATGAAATTCTAAAATATAACAAAAAGAATGCATAGGTTGAAAATGCTTGAGAACCAATGTTTTAAAGAATTCTTTATCAAAAACCATGGCCGAAAGTATTTTCTTTTCAGATTGGTATTTCTTAATTATAAATTTCAAATGATTCAAGAAAGCAGTTCTATCAATTAGTGTATTTCAGTTTATGTAACTATTTAGATGTTATAACATCTAGAAAATTAAAATCACTGCTTTATAAAGATTTCCAAGATTTAAACATTCTGAACTAAAATCAAACATGTTATCTACTTGAAACACAATGATACAAACTAAAACATTCTTTTGTTTGCTTTGCTTCCTGCAAAGTCAAATAAATATAAGTTTGTCATATTGATATGAAACTATTTAAAAGTTATAACATCTCTCTCTCTTTATGTGCCGTGTCTCCTCAAGATGTAGGTGATCATGGTTCTCCACACCTTCTTGTCCCTTGTAGCTCTTAATCAATTTTATCTTTCTGTTATTTCACCTAAACCCAGTTCTGCCATCCAGTGATTCAAGCTCACTAAGTATGTTATGCATTGTTTTCTTCTGTCTCTCTTGCCTTCAATCTATCCTAGAAAATTAAAATCATTGCTTTATAAAAGCTTGAGGGGTCCTAGGCTGCAGCCTATACTAGCCTAAAAGATAATCCAGCCTTGCTCACAGGATATACTGAAGGAAGGTTGAGAAAGGGAAACAGAGTAACCTACATAAAGAGCATCTGTAAATTGATGACAGAAAGAGGAGGGAGAGAGACAGTAACAAGACAAATATTGTCAAGAGCTACAAAGGATTGGAAATTGCAGAAAACCATGCAAACTATTTTCATTCCCATTGTATTCTATTGACAAGAAGGAAATTTCATTCTGATAGCTTCTTCCCAAGAGCCACTACTTTGTGGAACAGACTCCCTAAGAGTATGTTTCCCAAAACTGAGGGATTATTTTATGGACATAAGAATTGTAGATTATGAGGATATATAGCTATAGATAATGGTTGACCCTGGATTTGAATAGGTTAAGATCATACTCTGTATAGGATAAATTTCAGTAAAAAAAAAAAAATAATAAAGACTCTTAAATTCTAGAGTCAATCTGCCATATCCACACAATCTTCACTTTTTACTTCCTCCTCTTACATTCATATCACACACTTCATTCATTAACACTCTACCTTGAGTGTCTCTTGGGCCTGGGTAAACTTTTGTAACAAAGATAATAGAAATAAAGTCTCTTAAAGTCTACAGTCAATCTGCCATATCGATGTAATCTTCACTTTTTACTTCCTCCTCTTATGTTCATTTCACACACCTCATTCGGTAACCCTCTACCTTGAGTGGCTCTTGGGCCTTGTATTGGGTGAACAGCAGCATAAATCTGAAGTAGGCAATATTATTAATGCTGTAAATGTTATTATCCTTTCTACTAGGAAACAATTAAAATCCTGAATCATTTATTGATATTTGTACAATTCAATTCCTCGGGTTATTTCGATTTGTTAATTATAATAGAAAATAACTGATGATTATTACAGATGTACAAGAATAGAAAACCAATTGAGAAGGAGAAAAATTGTACATTTTGTATGCCGAAGAATTTATTTTAATTTAATTAAAAATTATCTTCTTGTATTTTTTATCTGAAATCAATGAAAATTACATGGGTCCATTTCAGATGATGAGCTGAACATTTTAATAAAATCCAGTTACCTTTTCTTATATCCCTGTTTGGCTTGAATAGAATATAGTTTTTTAAAAATTTGTAGACAAAACATTTCTTAATTTACACTACAGGCAAAAAGTTCAAATTTGGATTTGTTTGTCCTTAATACATTTTTCTAAATTATAAATATTTTGTATGAGAAACATTATATTTTGTTTTAAAAACAGAATAGTATCATTCAAGTTCAAAGACATGCTATACCATCTGGTTTATGCATAACTGGAAAAGAAATTCATCTTTCAACAAGACAATGATACAAAACACTGTTCTCGATTAAATTAGCTTGAGTCAAAAAGAACAAAATTTTGGAAATCATGACTTGGCCACATTAATCTCTTGACCTCTCAGTTATTTAATTAGTATGGGATAAATTGGATAGGAGAGTTTGTAGAGAATACCCAAAGAGTGAGAGTGAACTTTTTCAGTACTTGAAGAATGCCTGGGAAGGTCTGCCATCTACTTTTTTTTCAAAAACTGGTGGAAAGAATGCCAAGAATTTGTAAAGCAGTTGGTGGTTTTTATTGTATTATAATTTTTTATAGTTAAGTGCTTATTTTAAAATAAAAGCAAATACACTGCAGTTAATGAAATTTTATCTTTTACTTTTAAAAATATACAAATATTTTTCATTTTCAGGTATTTTTATTTAAAGAAATGCAGGGTGTCCCAAAAGTTTTTGCCTGTAGCATATATATAAAGTATTTATTAAAAAGATTTTTATGACTTTTAGTAGTAGAGAAAAAAACCTTAAGCAAGGTTGACTCTTTTATTTGTTTAAATGAAGGAGTGGAGGTGGTGGAGACTCAATTTTACATTTTTAATATACATTCAAATTTACATTTTAAATATTAAAAACAGATTTAAATAGGCAGACAAAATGAATAAGATGCTGTCACAATATTAACAAAGGAATTATTTTTAACAAATTGACATTGAATTAAAAACATGTAAAATGCCATTATGATGCATTCTGATTACTTTCTGTATAGAGAATAATTTGTATGTATTTTCTTCCTTTTTCTCTCTAACAGGTTAGTAGCTTCCTTTTGCCTTTTGTTACATTAATGTGTAAGCATGGATGCATGAAATTAATAGGTTTGTATTGATATGCAAGTTCATAGTGGCGAACAGCCTGTTAAATCAACCTTGAATGAAATTCCTGTTGGTTGTAATCTGGCAGAGGGATTTGAATTCAAAATAGCAAATTTATTCTAAGTGTTTCTTCCATTTTAGAAAAAGATAGAATGTCATTCTTGTCGATTATGAAATGTTTGGTGATGTCTTTTTGGTGACATCTACTTTTATATGCTGTCTTTCTTCAGGACAATGGGAATCATGACCCTCCACAACTTCCTATCTTTTGCAGCTCTATACAATGTTTATCCTCTTATTCCTTCCTGTTCTACCATTGATTCACACAAGCTTGTTAAGTATGTTGATCATGGCTCTCCACAACTTCCTATCCTTTGTAGCTTTAAACAATGTTTGTCACCTTACTGTCTCTCCCAATGCGTTCTGCTGTCTGTTTACACAAGCTCATTAGGTACGTTACTTGGTAATATCGCTTTGCACCTCTTACCTTTGATATGCCTTGTGAGTAGTAAATTTTCCAAGCCTTCTTTCCTCATTATGTTTCCCAAAAATTTCAACTATTTCTTTTTGATAAAGTATAAATGTCTTTTTGTTTCCATTTTTTTAAAACTCTGTCGTTGCTCACATTTGGTCCATGGTATTCTCAGCATTGAGAAACATTGAGGAAACATTCACTGCCATAAAGGAGGATCAATATTACATAGCAGTTCAGCATTCTTTGTTTCTAATAAAATTTTCTTATTTCTTAATACTTTAAGCTTTTGGAAGGCATCTTTTGCTATTCCAATGCACTTTTGGATTTCTTTATCTAAGACACAAGGGGTTACTGAGAATGAAAGAATCATGAGAAATTGTAGTGAGTAGTAAGGACAATAAAAGACAGATGATGATTGATGTTGCTTTTAAATTTTTGAACTTTGTAGTTGACATGAAATCAAGAAGCCAGAAGAGAGTTTCTCAGAAGCCAGAAGAGAGTTTCTCAGAAGCCCGAAGAGAGTTTCTCAGAAGCCAGAAGAGAGTTCCTCAGGCAAGAAGAGCAAGAGAAGAATAGAACTTATGTTGACATTCAATTATTTAAACACTTCTTCCATCCTGGGTATGACAATAAACATATATATAAAACATTATTTTTAAATGGATACCCATATTTGAGTAGATGTTCCATTTATTTATTAAACAGGAAATTTATTTATTTTCATCAATCAGCCTGAATATTCAAGAAATCTTATTAAAGAAAAGATGCATCCTTCAGCAAGATTTGAACCTACATCCCCTTTACCAGGAGAAACCTTTGTTAGGTCCGACATGTTATGGGCCAACTCAGTCATGAGGGGTCTTGACAATTGTTAGGATATGAAACTGAGCAAATATCAATGTTTCGGGTATTTTTGAAGAAATTTGTGCTTATTAGACACTATTCAGCTTTGCTTGATTGGCATTTTAAATCATTAAAAGTAAAAATTAAAAATTTTAAATCATTAAAGAAATATGCAAAGAAAACTACCAGAAAACAAAATAAAAATCAATATTTTGCTGTTTGCTAATTTCTTGATTAATTTGTTCATTTAATGGCACATCAACTATTTATGGGTCATTTAATGCTGAAATTTAATTTTAAATGGGAGCTTTGAAGTGATAAAAATATGTTATTCTGCTTTCACAATTGAATACATGGTAGATAATACTCTGCTTTTGTGCATATATATGTTTGTGTGGACATAATTACAGTGTGTTTTATGTTGTAGTTTTGAAATTGTATTTTGGAATACAGTTTGATTTCTCTAAGAAATTGTAGGATATTATATGGATAAATGTCATGAAAGAGTTCTTTCATGTTGGTTTCTTGGTTTGGTTGATTTTGTCTTGTGGTATATTAACCTTGAAAGCTGAAATCTAATTATTTTGAACACAATTTTATGGCTTCAAGTAAATATATTTTGAACACAATTGTATGCCTTCAACTAAAGATAAAATGTATTGTTAGTTATTTTGCTATAAAATGTATTTTTATACTTTCATAGTGTTTTGAGCCCAGTTTTGGGTTTCACTATTTGACCATAGCTGGGGCCTTAATAATTGCTACCACCCTGGGTCAGGGTGGATCTGACAATAACAGCAATTAAGAGGTGATGACGTGCTCCTCCAAACCTCCAATCTCTTGATCAGAGGCCTTGCTGCCAGATGTAGTTTGTCATCATACTCAGGAATATTTACTGTTTTTCTTCTTATGGTAACTTCAAGTGGTGTCTGTGTTACCATAACAAAGGAATAACTCATTATCTGAAATGGGGAGGCCATGAGTGTGACAGCAAAAATAAAATTATCTTATATACCAACGTTTCTCAACTGATGTGCCCTGAAAGGTAGCCAGGTGCACCCCAAGTTAGCAGAAGATTAATTTGTGAATTATTTTTATGTTTAAAAAAAGTCTTTATTTTGAAAAAGTTAGAGACACCAAGCACATCGCTTCTAAGTCTTTGTCATTTGATATTTTAATCTGGATGCTAAATTCCTTAATATTTAAGCAGTGTATAATCCTTTCCCTTTTGCATTCTTCAAGGGATTTAAATCAGTCATTATTGACCTTTTTTAAAAAAAAAAAAGCAGATTCTTCATAAATCCCTTTAAGTGAAAACTGTGCTGCTAATTGTCTTTGGAAATGGTAAACCAAAAATGCTACACATTAAATGTTATTTTCTTCTTTGCCAAAGCACCTCAGGTAGGTGGGTGAGGGGATCACATAATCAGGCTTAAATATACAATGTAATATATTAGAAATAAACGCTTATTTCAGGAGACCACTTTATTATTTTCCTATTTTCAAATTTCCAGACTAATTTTTTCTTATTAAAATTTAAAGTGTGCATCAGAGTTTTAGCTATTCTACAAATATGCCCTGAAGTAAAAATAAATTTTTAAAAAGTTTGAGAAATGCAGTTATAGACTAATGTTTGTTTTGATAAAATCATATTGTTATTGTAATATTCGTAAAACGACAGAGAAAATCATGCAAACAAAAACGAAAACTATATTATTCCATTTTTAGCATCTTATAAAATCTGCAAAAACTCTCAAGTTAACTTTAAAATAATTAGGGAAGCTGTAGCAATCTTGATTCCTTGACACTCTAGCAACAAAGGATAAATTTGCTTTTGTTCAAATGCCAGGATTGTGGGAGGTATCAACTGACAACCATAATTTAGCAAAAAGAAGACACACGGCATTTTCTAGCCAATCAGAATACAGCTTTTCTAAACTTAGTTTCTGTTGCTCTTGCAGGAGCCACCCTGGTATCCTTAAATACAAATATGCATCAAGAAAGAGCCAGTTATTTAATCAATGTAATAACAGACATTCCCTGACTTCAAGGCATGACTACAGATTTCCTTTTGCACATCAGGCAGCTATTGCATCATACCATATCCTGTATTTTGCACTAAAAACTTTTTTCATGACAACCAAATTTTCAGTGCTTTACCTTTGGCAGTAAACAGCTGCTTTTATAAAATCTTGGTAATGTTGATTCTAAAAATCTGTTTTTTTTTTTTTTTTATCTTACTTCCTGTTTCTTTACAAGCTACAAAATGTTACCTGTTTCATGTCTGAATATGTTGAACATTGTTTATTCATGTTCCGCAACCAATTTCAAACTTAACTTTGCTAATGCAGTGAGACAGAGACATCTATACACAGTTACTACAATCAGTCATTCACACATAAATATTATCCTATTTCTATTCATGCCTCTCAAATAAAGAAGGGATTCAACTAACGTTTCAGAATGTTTCTTAATTTTCAAAATTTTAATAAGGATACCCAGGTCATTTTTTTGTTTAATGGTATATCAAGTCCTTATGGGTCATTTAATGCTGCAATTTAATTTTCTTGGCAGCTTTGAAATGATAAAAATATAATATGTTATTCTGCTTTCACAATTGAGTACATGGTAGATGATACTCAGCTTTTGGGCATATACATGTTTGTGTGGACATAATTATGAAGTGATATGTGTGTTTTATGTTGAAGTTGTATTTTAGAATAAAGTTTGATTTCTTTAAGAAATTGTAAGATATTATATGTATCACTGTCATGAAGGAGTTTTTTCATGTTGGTTGGTTGGTTTTGTTTAGCGGCATATCAACACCTCTTTGGGTTATTTAATACTAAAATCTAAATATTTTGAACACAGTTTTATGACTTCAACTAAATATATTTTGAATGCAATTGTATGCCTTCAACTACAGATAAAATTTATTGGTCATTTTACTATAAAATGTATTGTTGATAATTTTACTATAACTATGTAGTGTTGGTAATTGATTTATATAAAAATGTATTACTGGTATTTTTACTATAAAAATATATTTTTACTTTCATAGTATTTTGTTTCTCTTTGGAGGTTCACTATTTGCCCATAGCTGGGACCCTAACAGTTGCTACAACCCTGGGAACAATAATAAGTAAGAGGTGATTCCATGCTCCTCAAAACCTCCAATCTCCTGTCCATTATTTATGAGGTATTGCAGCAAATAACATACATGCTAACTAACGGACGAAGGCACACAGAAATTATAATCAGATACTTATTCATTCAGAAACATGCTTTTTCTCATTGTTTACTAACACTTACCAGAAACTTTTAAATATATGTGTGTATGTGTAATGGGTGTGTATAAAGCTTATTTTAGTGCATAGAATTAATTTAACGCACATCGGAATAGCGAAAGATGAACGAGTGCTTTAATCCACTAGGCTATTGTGAATTTGGTGATATAGTAATTGTGAGTTCAATACCTGGCCCAGGCAGTGTGTACTTGAACTTGATGGAAACAAGTCGATCAAATTGATGGTATGTACATGTGATTGCTGAATGTCAGCTAGAAATTGTCTAACAGTCATGATTGGATTCTCCTGCTTGTGTGACATGGTGCAGTGTCTTGTTGCCAGACATAGGGTCTTTCAGCAGCCACCCTCTTGACCAGCACTACCTCCTCGAGACACTTGACGTAGGCCCCTGTGTTGAGTCTGAGGCCCTGTGAGAAGATGAATGGAGGCATAATGTTGCCATTATTGATCACTCCAAAAAACATGATGTTGACTGGATTTATCATCCAACTCTTTCCGAATCCTCTGACTGACACCCGAACACTCTGAAATGTCTGTATTGGAGCTTCCAACATGAATGCCAAGCAGTACAGCATGCCATTTCCAAATTTCTAGCAGAGTGAATTGCATCATGGTGCTCGTTTTTTCACAGACAGTGCCCAACTGAAATTACTATAATGTGCAGTCGACAAAATCAGAAACAAACAATGCGCAAAATTAGAATATAAAATGGCACCAATTTATCCACCACAGCTTGTACGTCGATCTTGGTAACCCACAGTTGCCTCCTCCACAGTTTGGAATTTAGAGTTTTTCTTCACTTGGCCTTGTTGCCACCCAAGTTTAAAGAGTCTATGTTGCTATTTAACCTGGTTACATCAGGCTGTCAGAGGCCATCTCTGACAGCCTGATGCAACCAGGTTTGTCAGATCCTGTTTGTCTCAATCCCCTTTGAACTGCAAGGGAGGCTCCTCTAGCCAAGTGTGTGGGCTTCTCCATTGTGTAGAGTTGTCCACCAAAATGAAATCACAGTAAGGGACTCTTATTACCAAATGATAGTATGTTTGATTTTTTTGCTGCTGTGTTGTCATGTCCTACTATGGCAGTGGTTCCCAAATGGTGATGTGCACCTTATAGGTGTTGTGGAAGAGGATAGCAGGTGAGGCAGAATGATTGAAAGTTGCAAAACATTCATATGCCAAAAATAAATATGATTTCTGTTATGGGACCTTACCTATAATGACAGAGTGAACTCTTCCTGACACTACGAATACTGCGCCTCTCAAGAGAGAGAAGAGACAGAATCGAGTTGAGCCAATAGAAGTTCACTCCAAACCAGACTGACAGTCTTACTAACACCTTCAACATCTTGTATTATTATTCTGTGTAATATATCTTTATTATTTCTACTCTTGTGTTCATGTTGTTCTTCCTTGGTCCTAACCTGGACCATAACAATTTCAAAATTTTAAATATTATTATTGATTACTTGTAATTACATGCATGAGGCCCAGTATAAATAGTTATAAATAATTATTGACTGATTTTATCATTGTGATATTTTTGCATTTTTTTTAAGTATTAAGAATATAGTAACTCGGCTCCACAAATTGGAGGAGAGAGTTATCAATGATAATGTTCTGATTTTCAAATCTGTGATTATCTCCCTTTAACCTTCTCTCTGTTTTCTATTTTTAAATGTACTTTTTATCACATAAAAATAGTTATAAATAATTATAAACTGATTTTATCATTGTGATATTTTTGCATTATATTAAGTATTAAGAATATAGTAACTAGGGTCTTCAAATTGGAGGAGAGAGTTATCAGTGATAATGTTCTGACTTTGAATTTGCAAAAAAGTTTGGGAACCACTGTTCTATGGTAACAGAAAATGACCTTAACTGATATAAACAATGGGGGCTGCTGCATTTGAAAGGTCTTAACTAGGATTGCAGTGTAAGACGTAATACAATTGAATGATACAGAGTGCTATAATTGGATGTAATATTTTAATAGAATTTTATATCCCATTTTATTTGTATAAAATACATTTCAAAGGAGCCTCTTGTTTCTTAGTTTGCATTATTTTTCTACATTTATAAACTTAAGTTAGAAATGTCTTCTCCGAAAAATATTTAAAATATGGATTAATTTGATTTTCCATCACCATTGCTCAATACTGTTTAACATATTTTACTCAAACAGAGACCAAAGTTACACACACCCCCAACAACCTGACCCTCCTGTTTCAGTTACTTTTTTTTTCTTTCTTCCCTTAAGCATTGCATTAAAAATAAACTTCAAGTGCAATATACTCTTGCATAGTAGTAATTCCAAATTGTGATCAACAACTAGTGAGGAAATGTATTTCCTTTTACAGAAGATCACAGAATACAAGTTGAAAGGTTCTAATGAATTAACACAGCAAGATGACTATTATAGCACAAAGAAACTTCCTGGATGTTCCAAATTCTCAATGTCAAAAACACAAATATAGAAAGAGCTTGGGTAGGTAAAAAAGGCTTATGATAAAAGCGATTCAAATGTCATGCTTAACATTCTGATCTATTATATGATTGGGCGTTCAGAATAAAAACAAGATGCTCTTTCTTATGAGAACAGACTCCATATTCTAATTTTCTCACAAAGAATTTTTAAGTTAAATACACAGCAAAATGTTAAATTTACATTTGTTTTTGGAATTCTTATGTCAGCCAATTTGAGGCAATTAAATCGAGATTTCAAGATAAATCTGGATCAATTAAGAATGCTATTTCTGGATAAACATGAAGAAATGAATCTAAAGAAATATCTTGAACCATAAAAATTCTCAGGAATTTTAGAATAGCCATACTGTCAGTGCCAACCACAAGACAAACCATTATCTTATGTATTATTTTGTCTTGTCTGTGATGCATTTCTACTTCAGATCAGAGTGTAGGATCTCTGCTTTGATTGCCAACTCTTCTGACTGAGAAAATGATATAATGATTTTAAGGGGGAAGGAATTGAGAAAAATAAGTTATTGATTGAGTGGGATTTTTTATGGTTTATCAACATTTTGTGAGTTTAATAAAATATGTCTGGTAGCAAAGCCTCTTGTCAGGAGATTGAAGGTTTTGAGGAGCATGGAATCAATCATATGTGCTGTTGTTCCCATGTCCACCCTGAACAGAGGTAGTAGCACCTGTTAGGGTCCCAGCTATAAGCAAATAGGGAACCCCTCAAAAAAATCAAGAGTACATTTTTATAGTAAAATACCAGCAATACATTTTATAGCAAAATGAAGAACAATATATTTTATCTGTTGTTGAAGTCATACAATTGCATTCAAAACTTTTAGATTTCGGCATTAAATAACCCATAGAGGTTGATATGCTGCTAAACAAAATCAACCAACCAATTAAAAGCTGAAATATATCTTAGATTTAAAAAATAATTTTCTTTTTGTGAGTGAATATTGCATTAACAATGTTTTGAGAACAACAATGATTTTTCCACATACAGTTCCTACTATTTAACCCATAGTAGTCCCTATTTGGATTATCCTTACCACTTACAGATTTGATATATATATATATATATATATATATATATATATATATATGTCTATATATATATATATATATGTATATCTGCCTATGTATGAGTCACGTTCTGACAACAATTTTCTTCCCACTACCATAAAAACACTGATATGCACAACCATATATAAATCCAAAATTTAAAAATTAATCAGTTTATCTGACAATTCCAAATAGTGTGAAACCCAGGGTCATGAATTTACATCAATCCAGCTAAATATATATATATATATATATATATATATATATATATATATATATATATATATATTAAAGAAAAATCAACTATATTGGTGTGACCAGCAGACTATTTGCCAGAAGACCTAATACCTTAGATGAGAAAAAATCTTGAACAAGCAAAGAAAAAAGAGAGGTGTTTGCCTTTGGATCTTTCTATCTACTCAGTAAAGTGCTCAGCACCCAGATTGTCTAGACAGAGCAAAAAACAATTCAAAACATCAACACTCAACAAAGGACAGTCCCAGTTGTTGCTTGAGTTTCAAGCTCTCACAATCTTCAGATGACTGGACCGATATATGTATTTGATGTTTGTTATAAAGGGGAATCTCCCTGGTTTTGGGACTGATATGTATCTTATCATTATTCAGTTCAGTTGTCACTTTTTCATCTTGCAGTGTGGGTTTACTTGTAGCAAGAGATGTTCAAAAGGATTCTGTACCTCAGTGGACTATAATATTTAATATAATATTTAATATAATATATATATATATTGATCCAAGTCTGTCATGCAATACTTGTTTTCTGTAAGGATTGATCCACCACTCATTTTCTGTTCTTTTAGCAGATTAATGATTTGGTTACAAAGGAATCTTGCTGATCTTCAAACTAGTTTTTGTCTTCCCATTCGATTGTTGTTTTCCATCATGGACCACCAATTGTTGTTTTCTGTCATTTACTTGTGGTAGGAGGTGCTCAAAATCTTTACAGACCACAGTGGACTCAGTGATCAGCTTTCCTCATACAAATATATATAGGGTGTTTCAATAACTTGGACTGATTTTAAATGTGAATTAAGTTTAAGTGTCTAATGATTTTTTTCTTTGTCTTTCAGATTTAATAACTTAAGTCTTTGGCAATTTCACCCATGCCAATCAAACAATGTGTTAAAGTTATCGAAGCCTATTACAAAAATGGACGTTCAAATTTATAAATATATGGCCTAATGATTCTGCTAGCAAAAAATGCACACCAAACAGTGACCTTTTGTGGATGCAGTGGCTTTTCAACAATCTTCCTTGGATTTTCATTAGCCCAAATGTGATAATTCTGTTTATTAATGAATTGACCAAGATGAAAATGGGCTTCATCACTAAAAAAGATTTTTGCAAAAAATCTTCATCAGATTGTCTTTGATTGTGCACCCAATTGACAAATGTACAGCGCTCCAAATGGTCAACAAGTTTCAGATTTTGTGTCAATTGAATTTTGTAAGCATGTAGAGACAAATCTTTTGTCAAAATTTGATGTAATGTTTTTGTAGAGAGGTGCAATTCCTGTTCGCAATGGCAAATAGAGGTGTCTGGATTTTTGGCCACATTCTCATGGACTGCAACAATGTTTCCAGTTAAAGGGCGTAAACAAACATGCAATAGAGTTTTCACATCTGCCACCAACCCAGTTTGAATTTACAAACAATTTTTCCAATTGCACTCTCAATTGGTCAATTATGTTGACCAAAAAAATCATCAAATGCATTTCTGTTTGAACGTCCATTTTTGTTATAGGCTTCGATAACTTTAACACATTGTTTGATTGCTAATCTTTCCATGGTTGAAATTGCCAAAGACTTTAAATTGTTAAATCTGAAAGAAAAAGAAAAATCATTAGACGTTTAAACTTAATTCACATTTAAAATTGGTCTAAGTTATTGGAATACCCTTTTTATATATATATATATATATATATATATATATATATAGACAATATTAGTGGTAAATATACACATACATATGCAATTATATATACACATACATATATGTATAAAGATAATTCCAAGAGGATATGATCCAGGTAGAAGTCAATGTCCAGGACAGTGTAAGGATATAATAAAAAGACTTAAACACTAATATTCCATGGTCATAATTTATTCCATTGGAATAAATTATGACCATGGAATATTAGTGTTTAAGTCTTTTTATTATATATATATATATATATATATATATATATATATATATATAATCACTCTTTAATCATGGCCATGTCAGTGGATATTTCTGAATTATATTTCTGTTCTAACCTGGGAGTTTTTACTTTTGGTATTGGATTTACTTTTCTTCATTATTGTACAGGAACCAGTCTTTCAACATAATGTGGCTGTAAGTCCATAATAATTCAATGGAGACATAGTCTTTAGATGTGTACATGGAATAAGCTTTAGAGTAAAGGAATGTAAAAAAGTGAAAATACTTTTGATACATTCTAATATATGATAATAATATTAATATGATGGAGTCATAGTCTTTAAATGTGTACATGAAATAAGTTTTAGTGTAAAGGGCTATAAAAAAGCAAAAAGCAACATTCAAAATTTTTTACAAGAGCTGGGATCGTTAAAAAAAAATCCATAAGTAGAAAATTGCATAAGCTTCAGAAACATAAAGGTCTGTAAAAAATTACTTTTGATACACACTAATAGCAAGTTGAAAGTACTAAATGGAAGTACAGAAAATAAAAGTCATTAGAGTATTTGTAGCTGTGAAACAATATGGTTGTTACAAAAAAAAAAAAATTAGATTTAAATAAAATGATCATTTCTCTTTTTTTTGTTACACTGTATTGATGTCTGTTTTTGGTAAAGCAGGCTGTTTGGTGAGCTGAAATTCACCTTCATGCTAAGATTCAGGAAGCAGTTCCAAGAACAGGCAAATTCTTGAAAAATTTTATCCTTCACTAATTCCAATTACATCCGGAACATTAGATAACAGAATGGTACAAGGACAAGACGTTTGCTGTTTGATTATTGGATTATGACTAAAAACTGATTGATTTGTAAATCTTTTAATAATCAGATATTATTTTGAAATTATGGAAATGGGGCAATAATCATGCAATGTCTTCTGGAATAGCCTCAGCGAGGCTTTTTAAGTAGAAAATATTTTCTAAGGATATGATTAACTTTTCATTTCCTTTTTAATCAAATCACATTAAAGATTTTAAGACACTTTTTCCTGAAAATACATACAAAAAGTAACCAGATCTTATAATTAATCTATTTTTGGTTAGCGTATTTGAATATTCGATGTAGTTAATATTGTTATACCCTGCTGCAAATTAGATCTCTTTCTGATTCACTCTCTACATGTTAGGCTGAAAGTGAAAGTGAAAGCAAAAATAAAAAAAGTCATCCTCTGCACAGGGACTTGGAGTAGCGCCGTAGAGTGAATGCCCACGGTTCAACATAAATAAATAGCAGAACTACCCAAAAAATAGAATTGTCAAAGTTTGCAATAAACAACAATGAGAAAAAGAAAAAAAACATGGCAAAATATAATATAAACCAAGCAAACAATATATACAAGGCAAATTAACAGTAATAAGGCAATGCAGCAGTAATATAGCTAAAAGTTCACAAACTAAGAATTGTGGTTGGCACACAAAAGCAAATTCAGATAAACAAATGTAGCATTCTGACTTAAAGGCAAGACAGACCAGGAATATCTTATTGGCTAGGAAGTCCCAGCATGCATTTGTTAGCGTTTGCCTATGAATTAGGGAAGGGTAAGTGTTTTGTACCCATTCCCATTTCACATTGGAACCAACAGGTCAAAAAACAAATCCTCCCAAAATCTTCTTTTTTTTAAAAAAGTAATTTGCCCCAAGCAAGACAGGAGTGTCACTAGCATGCTAAGTGTTACAAAAGATTGAGAACAAGAGTAAAGAGGCATGTTTTTTGGAAAGGAAACAGGAGGGCAGGAAACAAGATAAATGTAGATTAACATTACACTTGAATATTTGAAGATCATAGTCATTGGGGAAGCAAGTAAGGGGAAGGGAGTTCCACAGATGGGAAGTGCAAGAGAAGAAGCTGTTTGAGTAGAAGAGACACATTTAACCATTTTGACAGTGAAAGGGTGGGACTGAGATGCCAGCCTGGTAGCTCACTTAAATTCATGCAGTTTGGGAACCTGCGAAAGTAGCTCATCAGAACAGTTGCCATGAAAATACTTGTAGAAGAGACAGAGGGAAGCCATGGCACATCTGTGGGAAAGCAATTGTAGACTAGATGCCAGATCAGAACCTATCACATTGCATATTCATCCCTGGATTTTGTCGAGGACCTCGAGTAAAAGAAGCTAATCACAACCGTTGCCACCAAAGAAAAAATGAGCTCAGAAAGCAGATTTGCTTTTAAGAAGGTTACTCATGAATGACTGGAATGGATGCAAGGAGAACAGGTCAACTCTTGACACCCAGCAGATGTTCAGTGTCAACCGACCTGACATGGCACACACATCCATTCAAGACCCTCTCTTTTCCTACACCATGCCCACATAGAAATTCTGCTCACATCCTCTGTAATGGCAAAAGTCAGATTTACAGAAATCATCAAGCTTCACTAATCCACTCCTGGCCTCTTTCAACATCATCACTGTCATCTGAGCCAACAGGTGCCTCAACTCCAGGCTTTACCAACTCTACTCTTCCTTCAAAGTTGCCTCCCTTGCCTATACTTAGATATATTCCACTCGCATCCGTTATAATAGCAGTATAAAAGAATTTTATATTTACTGTCATCTTTTGTTTGTTCTTCATACACATGTTTATAACAATATTTATAATTATTCTGTTTATGTGCAGCATGTGATTTATGCCAGGAAATTCAAGATAGTCAGATTTGAATTGATTCTTCAATAAGGAATCTTTATTCTAAGAGAAGTTGATATGTGGTGAACCCAATATATACTAGGCTCACCATAAAAGATAACAAAAACTAACTTTGCAATCAATGTCATGCCAGAGGATTAGAAAAGTCAGGTACATCAACAGGTTGATCTGGAAGGAGACGTCCTAGCCACTAGGTGCAAATTCATGCTTTACAGGATGTTAGTAGCTGCCTTGACATGTAAATAGGTGGTCAACCCACATGTACTTATGATGTGCACACATAGGACAACTGGTTGACACTCAAGCAAGAAAAGACAGTCACTCTCATGTCATCTCAAGATGATCAACATTCAAATAAAGTCCTAAATATACATCAATATTAATTGACAAAGTTCAGAATTGAATAAATAATGATTTCATCTATGAAAGATTTAGTCTTGTGTCCTTATTAATCTTTGCAAAGATAACATTGCCTGGATATAACACTGATATTTAAAAACTGCCACTTTTGCATAAAGACTTCATCTAAAATGCTATTAGAAATTTGTGAAATTTGATGAAATTGTAAAATTTTGAACCTGAATTGAAAATTAACAAGCAAGGAACAAAAATGCAAGTTTATAATGGTAAATAAAATCAGAATTTGTGCTGTTGATAACTGTTGTATAGGAATAAACTGTTGTTGCCAACACTGTAGTTTGAACACAGATCACCAGTGAGCAAACACGGATGATTTCGCTATTAAATAAGTAGATCACGTAAAGGAAATGTATAAATAGGAATTAGTGTGACGTCTAAGTGATCACTATTCTCTATACTATCCACTATACTATTTCTCTATACTGATCATTATACGAATTACTATTTGGCGATTACTATTTGACGATTACTATTTGAACAAGTATTATTAGTGCAAGTATTGTTTGAAGGCATTACTACAACCTGTATCTGCATTTACAAAGTCTCATCTATGACGAGCATTTCGGAAGTGATAATGAGCATTCATTGACCTAACGAAAGTTAAAATGAGTGAGTGTCTAACATCACAAAAATAACAAAACCCTAATTTGGACAAATTATACAGAATATCATTTGGATAATTATATAATAAGACATTGCTATCTACTTACCTACATGAAGTGTGTGTTTTGAAGAAAAAACATTAAAGCTTCACTGTTTTAAAAAAAAAAAAATGGTGAAGAAATAATGACTCAAGACTTTCTTTGTCTCCTTCTCTCTCCACTTACTTTTCACTTCATTTTTCTTTAGCTTTATTACATAATATACATCTATCCTTCTTCCCACCATTTTGTCTTTCCCTCTTCTTGTCTGCTAGACCCAGTTCTATTGTTGCATGAACATATGAGATTTTTAAAGAAGTGATGGATTTCTATTTATTAATATGACAGATTTTTTATTACATAAGCATTATTTTTAGTGTATATTCATATTTGAGTAAATGCTCCATTTGCTTATTAAACAGTATATTTATTTATTTTTATCTGAATCATAACTGAATTAACCACTTGAATATTTGAGAAATCTTATTCAAGTAAAATATGCATTCACCTGCAGGATTCGACTGTGCTTCCACCTGGCAACAGAAACTGTTGTTAGATCAGATGTGCTTTAAACTTCTCAGCCACAAAGTGTGTCAATTATTAAGCAAAGATGAATAGAGCCTTATAAATGGAAATCTTTCTTCAACTCTTGAAATATATATATCTGCAGTTTCATATCCTAAAATAAACAAATCAATTTCTAAAGAAATCATAAAACATCTGTTATTTTTATATATATATATATATATATATATATATATATATATATATATATATATATATAAGACCACCTGTGATATGTTGGCTCAACCTTGTTGTGTTTACTATTTACATTTAGTTTCATGAAGAGTTTGTGAAAGTAGAGATATTTTAAAAAATACATTTATTTGCAGTTATTGAAGTTCTTTCAACATTAAAAAAAATTGTCTGTTTGAAGAAATTTGAACAATAAGAGGTTGGAATGTCAAAATTTGGAGTGTTGGGATTTGATACAATAACATAAAATATTGTTGCTGGGCGGCAGTTAATACAGACATTTAGAAGAATCAAATGATTTTCATTGAAAGAATAAAATTCAGTAGAAAAAACAATGTAATTTCAACAAATGAACATTAATTTAATATAATGACAAGAATACAAGCAATTGGTAATAGATTGGAAAGTAATGTCTTTTAGTTTGGGTTAATATTATTCTGGAATAAAACATAAATTCTCTTTGTGTACGTATGTGAGAAAGAATGAAATGTTATTTTATGTGTGTTTGTGTGAAAAAGTCAACACGTGTGTGCCTGGTTCATAGTAAAGAAGTTGCATGAACCTGTGCATATTTTGTTTGGGGCTGGATTTCATGTGATTTATACACTCTCTCAATTGTAAGAAAATCGGCTCCATCCCCCACTTCCTA
>OZ038519.1:20005975-20113475 GCA_964036315.1 Acanthosepion esculentum
ATATATAGGTATATATAGTAATAATATATATATATATATATATATAGGTATATATAGTAATAATATATATATATATAGGTATATATAGTAATAATATATATATATATATATATATATAGGTATATATAGTAATAATATATATATATATATAGGTATATATAGTAATAATATATATATATATATATATATATATATATATATAAGGTAGTAATCCGTTGGTATAATTTCAAGTGAGTACTATTAACACAATATAGAATTTTAAATATTAAATGTTAAAACTGACTTGCAAAGAGTGCTCAATGTTTATTTTCATTAAACAGAGCAAAATATTTCTTACAATTGGAATAAAGATACCATTAGTTAATGACTATTTTCACCTCTGAATTTTAATTTTTAAATTTGCAGAATTTTTCAAACTGTTTATGGTATCAGTTTGTAGAAGGATACTGGTTGGAGAAGGAAAGTGACAGAGAGCATTACAGAAGACAGAGTTAATTTAAAGCCATTTTGAGTCTGGGAAAACCCTATTATTTGCCAGTCAATCTGAGGGTTTATATATACTGCTGAATTCAGTGTTGACTGGTTTACTGTTTTGTCCTAGTCACACTCTTTATTACATCTTAAATTACTAGAGTCACTGTATATCAAGTCTTGCAAACTGTCTCTCTGTAAACAGCGTGATTGTTTGCTGGGGCTTGCTATCATTAGTCTCTAGTACTCCCACCTTTTTTTCCCCCTTCTTTATCCTCTCATCAATCATTTGCTAATTATATTTTACTCTTTTAAGAATCTTCTGATTAAAAACTTTGAAGAGCAGGAATGAAACTGGTCATTTTTCCTCTTTAATTTTTTTTTTTTTTAGCATCCGTTTTTAATTAGAGCAAATAATATTCAGCTTAACATTTTTGCAGTAATACTTACATTCTGTACCACTAAGAATGTTTTTAAATATATATATAAATATAATATATATATATATATATTTAATTTAGACATATAATGTCTATTTATTTTAGTTTTAATCCTTTTAAGTCCACAAATTAATTTCTTGGTGGCTGTAGAAAATTGATTCAGAAAAATTCCCAAATTTTCTTTCAAATAATTTTTATTTTCCCAAATACTTTCAATCTCATCTGAGACCATCTTCAGGGGTTGTATATCTATGGATGTGTTCTGTATTTACACTGTAAATTTGACATATTTTTTCACTGCTATGCAAGTGATTTTTTTTTAAAGATTTTTTAATTGTAGTATTTTAATTTAGTATTTCTTATATAACACTTTGCTGCTACAAACATTTAAGAACTTTGTTGCTATACTCTTATATAAAGGGCTTCCAGAATTTGAAGTTTTTGCTTATTATCTTGATTAAGCACTGATATATTTTTGGCTATTATCTGTCTACACTATGAATGTGGACATGAGTGTTCTGAGATTGAACTATGATTGTTCAAATGAAATTCAATTCTTCTTATCATCATCGTTGTAAAACCAACATACATATTAACATTTATATCAGAGATGCAATCTCCCAAAGGACATTTAAATTGGTATACAATGTTGGTCTTTTGTAAGATGCTACTTCATGGAGAAAATTGTTATGGATGAGTAAGATGCTACTTGACGGAGAAAATTGTTATGGATGACTAGGTTTGTTGTATTAAATTTATTATAATAAATCATTAATTTTTTTTTACTTAGATCAGTGGGGGATATATTAGTGTTTATGAGTTTTTTTAGAATTTTTTCCTCCTGCTTGTAGTTAGAATGCAGTGTTTATACTTTGATGTTTTATGTTATTTGATGTTCATTTCCAAAAATGTAAAACTGACCTTGCAGTTTTGGAAGTTGTGTTTTGTAAATCAGGACCATTCTTTCAGTCATTGCAATTCAAGATCAGATAAAAACAAAAATGTAAAACTGACCTTACAATTTTGGAAATCATCATGTTTTGTAGGTCAGGACCATTCTTTCAGTCATTGCAATCCAAGATCAGATAAAAACAAAAATGTAAAACTGACCTTACAATTTTGGAAATCATTGTGTTTTGTAGGTCAGGACCATTCTTTCAGTCATTGCAATTCAAGATCAGATAAAAACAGAATCAAAATTGATCAATGACCCACTGCTGGTCAAATAATTGGCAAACTGCCTCATTATCTTGCCTTTATCATTCTCTTGCTTCTTCTTTTGTGTTGTTCTCCAAGTACTTAGCAGTGATTTCATTTTCATTAATTCTATCAGATATCCCATGCCCTTGACTCCCTATGACATCAGAACACATGCATTAAATAGCACAATGCGTCTTGATTTTTCTCCTTCACAGACAAAACAAAACTATATCCTGTTTATGTATCTTTATTACTGAGCCTGTCTATATTTCTGAGATGAGGTATTATGTACACTATTTACATTATTCAGACTATTGTCCTCATCTTTGTCACCATATTTACCACAACGTTGCGGCCTTTCAGTATCTGTCTCTATTTCTGAGATGAGGTATTATGTACACTATTTACATTATTCGGACTATTGTCCTCATCTTTGTCGCCATATTTATTACAACGTTTCGGCCTTTCAGTATCTGTCTCTATTTCTGAGATGAGGTATTATGTACATAATACCTCATCTCAGAAATATAGACAGATATTAAAGAAGGCCGGAGCATACAACGGCCAAAACGTTGTGACAAATATGGCGACAAAGATGAGGACAATAGTCCGACTAATGTAAATACTTTATTATCATAAAATTATGAGAGAAAACATTCCTCTTACATGATTGTTTCAATAATGTATATCTCTAAGCTTGAAACCATGATCATATTACCCTTAAACATGGTTCAATCAGTCACTCCATATATTTTTTAATGCCATGTCCTATAACATAGGTTATCATATTACAGATTCATTTTCTTGATGTGAATTGTCCTGCCTTCTTGGATACAACAATGCTTTCTACACAGTTTGAAATTCAGAACTCTATTGCTGATGCCTTGAGCCAATGTGATCCTAGTCATCTGGGCTGCGATCACTGCTTAAGCTTTTTCTTCTGGTTGTTTTTAAATGTGGGAGTGCCAACAAGATATGACAATTCAACAGATATTTTATCACTTCAAACATTATTTTTAGTGGATACCCAAATTTGAGAAGCTGCTCTGTTTATTTATTAAACAGTATATTTATTTATTTCTATCTATCGGCCTGCATATTTGATAAATTTTATTAAAGAAAACTATTTCTCCTGCCAAGAGGGACACAGGTTTCAATCCTGCCAGACTGTGCATATTTTACTTTAATAAGATCTCGTACTTAGGATCGTTATTGCAATATTTTGTTAAAGTCATTAAGCTCAAATAGGGGAATTTCTACAGGTACTCCTGGAATGTGAATTATCATTAACTTCAAAAATAAGATCCATCAGAAAATTCAAACAGGAAATCTATGGAATTTTCACAGGTATTGCTAGTCTATATGTAATCTTGTTTTTTGGCTTTATTTTATTTAAAAAATAATTAAAACGAGACCAATTTCAGGCCCAGTGTTTTTAAAGCATCTATTTTTAGTCTTACTAAATGATTCGTTCCATTATAAACTATGTAATTTGTGTTGGATTAGTGCAGTAGTCCATACCAACGTCTATTCAGCTGACAGCATCGACAGAATGACTGATTTAATTAGTCAAATAAGATAATAAATTGACTGGCAGATTGCAATTAATCAGGCAGAGGTAAACATCAAATCACTTGCAAGTGGATCGTTAAAGTAAATTACTCTACCTTGCCTTGTATTGTTCTGACTTGTGTAGTAGATTTCACTTCAATCACCTTTGTGATAAACTGAAATTTACTTTCTCCGGGGCAATAAATCTTTGAAGTTTATACTGAATACTAGGCATTTTTCTTAATCATTTCACCACAAGCTGGGCAGTAAAACCACTTAGATGCATATATCCAGCTTTTATATTAAGATTCATATATATATATATATATATATATATATATATATATATATATATATATATATATATATATATATGGAGAAAACAACTGAAAAGTTGCAAATTAAAAAAATTGAATGTTTTTTTTGTGAAAGTATTTATTTATATTTTTTTATATATATATATTTGGTATTTCAGATCTGCCCCGATCTTTCATCAGAAATAAATTAAATAAAATAAATATATAGTTATTTAATTTATTTCTGACGAAAGATCGGGGCAGATCTGAAATATCAAATATATATATATATATATAAAAATATAAATAAATACTTTAAAAAAATATTCAATTTTTTTTAATTTGCAACTTTTCAGTTGTTTTCTCCATATTATATACATATCAAGAAAGTATAGGTGGCTTCTCATGCTATATATATATATATATATATATATATATATATATATATATATATATATTAATTAATTAATTTCTCTCTCTCTCTCTCTCTCTCTCTCTCTCTATATATATATATATATATATATATATATATATATATATTAATTAATCCTGTTTAAAAACTAACAAAAACAAGGCTTCTACTCAAACATGTGTATCCACTTAATGTATGGTTAAAAATAAAATCCATTATTTCCTTAGAAATATTTTTATATATATATTGCATCTACAATATGTTTCAATATTTATAAAATATATTTTTTTATACATATATTATACTATATATTTAGAGATTCTTGGTAAAATCCAAAGAAGAATCTGCAATGTTATTGGTCCTGATCTGGCATCTTGGCTTCAGTCACTTTCCCACTACCATAATGTACCTTTCCTGTGGCTTTTCTTATAAATACTTTCATGGTAATTGTTCGGATGAACTTTCCACTATTTTACCTCAGCTTTATGGATTTAAGTGCAGTACCCGATTGTCAACAAGGTCTCATCATTTTACTGTTGAAATGTCTAAATGTAACCATAAGTTCTGTGCTAAAAGTTTCTTTCCTCGCACTTCTTTCTTGTGAAACTCTCTTTCAGCTCTTTGCTTTCCAGTTAAATTTGATCTTCAAAAATTTAAATGCAATGTCAATCATTATCTTCTTTCTACTTAATTCCTCTTCTTTTATTGTTCTTGCTCCTTAATAGTGTTTTTGTCTTCTTATATTCACTCACATTCAGTTATTTCTTGTGTCTTAGTGGCTTTATTACCTTGCTTGGCATGAAATGATTTTTAAAAAAAAATCAATAAAAGGAAATTTGCTTCTCTCTAGTGGATACTTCTGATGTAGAAATAGAATTTTTTGTTTTTTGAAGCTTGACAAATAAAACACCATGATTTATTTTTAGCCCACAGATTCTTTTTTACTCAGATAATTAGAACTAAAACAGAAATCGAAAACATAGAGAAACGTGTTACATAGAATATATTCCTCTTTTACATTATATTGCCTAACATTGTTTCGAGATATATATATATATATGCAATATCTTATATATATTATTTATATATTATATGTGCGGTACTTATTGGAATATCAGATATAGAGCTAACATATTTAGTTTGATCAATCCAACTAAATATATATATATATATATATTCATAATAAATGTACTTACTTAAAAATTTAGATGTAAATTTTTAAGCCTGGAAGAATTAGTCATCAATATTTTTGTATAAAAATGGAGATCTGATGAATTAGGACCAAAGGAAATAAATTATAATCCCATGTACCCTTAAAGTTGTCTGTTTCTTAACATAATATATATATATATATATATATATATATATATATATATATATATATATATATATATATATATGAAGAAATATAGTCTTAAAGTGTGCTATATTTATGGGATAAAGTGCTCAATATCAGAGATAGAGTGTGTGTAAATATAAAAGTGAACATAGAAGTCAACACTTAGAGGCGGCAGTCTGTTTCATGCTAGATGCAATCGTCATGGCCCAACGATTGCATCTAGCATGAAACAGACTGTCGCCTCTAAGTATTGACTTCTATGTTCACTTTTATATATATATATATATATATATATATATATATATATATATATATATATATATATGTATAGTCTCCCATAAATAGAATTGTACTTATATAAAAAAAAATTAAATATAACCATCATTTTTTGATGGCATGTGTAAACTAGTAAGTCATAATGACCGAAGATGTAGTTAGCAAATAAGTTTAGAATCTGATTGCGTTGTTTCCCAAACTGAAGACAAAAAGCGGATTCTTTTCTGAGCCTCAAAGTCGATGCTGTTATGTCAATTCACAGAGCTTGTCACTATCATTCTGGATTCAGGATAAGTGCCTCATGATAATTGTATACGGATATTTGTGTTGTTAATGGACTGTGGAAAAGGATAGCTTTCAGCTGTACTGAAATCTCTTATCCTTTGCATGAATATCTCAAAGATAAGCATATAAGTAAGAAGTTTACGCAAGAAAGCAACTGACTAATAGCACTCTCTATTTATATGGATCACTTATTGGTCAGAAAAACTGAGAAGATGTAGATTAGGAAGAGCTATTCCAAAATTTGTACAGCAAGCAGAATTCTTTCTCTATTTTGTTTTAATGCAGCTCTGCTCTTCCATTGACTCCACACTTCATGGCTTCACTGCATTTAAATCTTAAGGAAAACTGCATTCATTCTTTGCTGCACACATTTTTCTGACTATTATCCCCATCTTTGTTGTTTTGATTTTAATACATTTCATCTCATGCCTTCTTAAACCTTTCCTCAGATGTATGTTACATTTGGGAAATTTTTCTTGTATTTTCTAGCATCTAGAGTCAAGCATAGAATTCTATTTGGAGAATCTGGTAGGTTTTTAGTGTAGACTCCCTGAGGAGTTCTCAAATGCTGTAGGCACCCTGGAGACTATGGGGCCACAGCTCTCAAATCCTGTAGACTCCCTGAGGAGCATAGAGGTCTTCTACATTATTTTATGTACCATATTTATGTAGGCGATGATGGCCCTCTACATCTTCCTGTCTCTTGTAGCTCAATAAATTTCGTCTTTTTGTTATTTTTCCCAAATCCTGTTCTACCATCTATTTGCTCAAGCTCATCAAGTATGTTACATGCTGCTTTCCTCTGTTCCCCTTTCCCTCAATCTGTCCTGTGGGTTTCAGGTTTTCCAAGCCCTCCTTCCTCATTATGTGCCCCAGAATTTTCAACTGCCTCTAACTGATGTTAATTATAAGTTTCCTTTTTGTTTCTATTTTCTCCAAAACCTCTTTGTTGCTCACATGTTCGCTCCATGGTATCCTCAGCATCTTTCTGTAGAACCACATTTCTGTTGCTTCAGAGCTCTCAAGTCCTGTATACTCCTTGAGGAGTGTGGAGGTCACAAGTTTCAAATCCCATAGACTCACTGAAGAGTATGGGGCCACAGCTTTCAAATTCCATAGACTCCCTGATGAGTATCAGGTCACAGCTATCAAATCACATAGACTTCCCAAGGAGTATGGAGGTCACAGCTCAGCATGTTAGGCATTGCTACAGTGGTTGCCATAGTAGGTCTTTATGGGTTAGAGCCGCTTGCCCCATGCCCAACTGGCTTTGAATTCAGTGTTGTTTTTCTCATAGACTGGTTAACAATCAGGACTAAAGAACCAAGCTTGTTCTATTTAACCCATAGCTAGGGAGAGAGATTGATTCCTACCTTTCCCAAGGGTACCTGCATGTAAGGGAAATCAAGGAATTCTACTGAAATCCAGACTCATATCTCTGATTTCTCACTCTTGGCCACTGTCCATTTCATCACCTGCACATCCATGTTGATGGAGATAAAAAAAAGAAAGAAACAGACACCTGAATGCAACATATAGGACACAGCCTAAAAGTTCAGAAAATTTGAATTGTGCACATAAATTGAATGTGCCCTTTGTGAGGAGTCATAGCCAGTCATATAAATAAAAACGACTTCAAAAGAGAATTTTATGCGTAAATGCAACAAAATTTGTACACCCAAGAAAGGCTCAACTGAAATTCTTTATGTTTCTATTCTCCTTAAAACTTCCTCATTGCTCACATACTCTGTTCATTCTCAGCATCCTTCTGTAGAACCACATTTCTGTTTTCTCAAGTCTCCTCTTCAAAGATGGAAATTGTCCAGCATTCACTGCCATATAAGAGGATTGATATTACATAGCAATTCAGCACTTTTTTTCTTTTTCTTTGTTACTAATGAAATTTCCCTGTTTCTTAATACTTTGCTTAACTTTAGGAAGGCATCTTTCTCTATTCAAATGCACCGTTGTATTTCTGTGTCACATTTTCTATCATCTGTTAAGACACTTCCCGGATTGTTAAATTTCTATTCTTGCTTTATTTTGACATCTCCAGTTGAGAATGAAGATAAGATATATTTGTCCAAAAAATGTATGTAACCATGAACCTTATAGACGATAAGTAATTTTTTTGCCAACTGAGCAGTAGTCTGGCAAATTGTTGTCTGACAAGGAAAATAGAGATGTTAATAGGATATATAATAGTATCCAAAACAAAAGTATAATGGGATACAGTGAAAATCTTTTTAACATATTTTGTCAATCAACATGTGTTGGGTTTGATGTCTTCAGTTCGGAATGAAAGACAAAACTGTGTGCAAGGAAATTTTTGAGGATAAGAGGGGCAATAAATTAAAATTATCTATCTCTCTATCAGAGTCTGTTCATAGCTATCAGAGAGCTGTATTTGAATTCCAGTCAGGTTTTTTTACATTCACTTACATGCTAATACCCCTGGAAAGGTTTGAATCTATCTCCTCCCACCAGCTACGGGTTAAATAATAAGACTTGTATCTGGAAAAATGGTTGCTTTCCTCAAAATTGGTAATGGAAAAAAATAAATGATCTTACAATCCAAAATGATTTCATCTTTCAATAAACCAGAAAGGGTTGATAAGCTGTAAAAAAAAAAACACTTCAATCAACTTTTCATATCTGTCTATCAGTCAGTTCATATTTATCTATCTATTGAGATATATATATATATTTAAAGACATTTATAATATGTTTAATGTTCTTTTTATAGATACAAGTATTTAAGCAAATGCTTTGTTTTATAATAAACAGTATTAAATAACATTTACCGGCCTGAATGTCCGAGAAATTTTCATAGAAAATTTTCGTTCTCCGACAGGAATCGAACCTGTTGAACATATTATAAATGTCTTTAAATAAATTGTCGGACTATGTCCAATTCAAATATATATATATATATATATATATATATATATATATATATATATATAAAATGCTGATAATGCAAGACTCTCTCGCCAGATTGAGTTCTCTAGGTCACTGATGTATTTATGAAAAAATAAATATGCAAAAATTCACCTCTCTCTCTGCCGGGCGCCAATAGCCTAGGAGTTAGAATCTCCAACTGATACCAAATTGCTCAGGTTTCACACCCAGCTTGAAGCAATCAGATGTCTAGCCACACCGATGAGCTGTGATACAGTGAAATGGTCTGTTGTGGATGGCAGTGTGTGTGTGTATGTATATATGTATATATATATATATATATATATATATGTCAATTTTGTAGTGCGTAATCAATTTATGTAACGTAAATCATTCAAACGAAAAACAAATACTGAAGCTAATTATACGGCGAGAATCACTCTCACAAACAATATTTACTAATAAAATACAATCAACTTCGAATCTGTTAATGAATGGTGTGACCCTTGTTCATAAATTCTGGGTTTATCTGGTCTTATTTTTTCTACGATATATATATATATATAAGAATGGATTTATTAATCTTACAGATTTGTATCACTTTAAATGTTATTTTTAGTGGATATTTTTATTTGAGTAGGTGTTCTGTTTATACATTAAATAGTATATTTATTTATATTCACCGATCTAGATGAAATTTTGAGAAATCTTATTAAAGAAGAATTTCTGCTCTTCAGTAGGAATTGAACCTGCATCTTTCAGGGTAAAGTACACCTATACTGCTTTGGCCATGACTATGAGTATCCCTTAATAATAAGGTTTAAAGTGATATAAATCTGTTGGATTAATAAATCTATTTTAATAAAAATAAACAAACTATAAACTACAAGCAGATATGGAAAATTTTCAGTGATCATTGACAAGAGAAATTTCGCTTGAAAGCATGAAATTTGACTGTCTGACTGTCTGTCTCTTTGTGGCCAAACAGAGGCTCTCTCTACCCTGAGAAATGCAGGTTCATTTCCTGTCAAGGAGGGCAAAGTTTTCTTCAATAAAATTTCTCAAACAATAAATAAATAAACATACTGTCTAATATATAAACGGCATGTCTACTCAAATACAAGTATCCACTAAGAATAACGTTTAAAGTGATACAGATATATATATTAAGACATGGCTTATTAAATAATTTAGACAATAGTTTTTCTTTTTTTTTTTTAAATATTTAGACATTTCAATAACTTAGTTACCTCCCTTGACGTTTGCACATGTGTTTACATGATAAAATTTAAAAGTTTTACAGGACATAACCTTAGCATTTTTCACTTCACACAAAAAAATTTCATTTTCAGATGAACAAAACAATTTTGTCTTAGAAAAATGATGCATACAACAATTTTTTGTCTTAAAAACAAAACCCTGATGACAACATTGTGCTAATGTTGAAAGTACTTGGAATCAAATGAATATGCATCAACACGGTAATTTTCTTTCTTTCTTTAATAGGAATACTAAGAATTAATTCCTCTGTAATTACGAGAGGATCCTATTCAAAATAAGTAGACAAAACTTGTCTAAATTATTTCATGAGACATGCCTGAATGAAAACATGCTGCCAAAATATACGCAATTTAAATGTGTGTGTGTGTGTGTGTATGTATGTGTGTGTGCATTATTTAAATTTATTAAAAATCATTATTCAATTTTCATGAACAACAGTGAGTGTATGTGTTGGTTTTTCCTGAGAATTTGTATGTGTTACTTAGATTTTCCTGATGTTGATGTTACTGAAAAAATTTCAAATCTCTTGGCCTGACCCACTTTGCAAACTTTAACCAAACTTCAGAATTGTTTTTTGAATCCCTTCTTGGTGGGGCTGAGAACTTTCCAGTACTCACTTTTATTCATATATTGGACTCTCCCATTGTTTTTCAACATATGATGTTCAAGCAGCTCAGTCTTTAGACCCAACAGCCAGACTACCCGCACATATTTGATTATAAGGGTGAAGGCTTGTGAAGACCAACCACACTTTTTTGGGAAGAGTCGAATACAGAAAACTGGTGCACAGTATGCCACAATTGAGCCTCTGCAGATTGAAAATTCAGAGTTGTTCTTCTCCTAGCCCGATGACCACCCAAGGCTATAGAACCCAGTTTGTTCTTGTTATGGTAATTTAACCACGCACGCATGAACTCTCCCAGCTATAAATAGGAGCAGGTACTGCCTTTTGGAGAGGGATGTTTCCAGCAGTCAGCTCTGGCAGTCGAACCGAACATTCTTGCTGTAACACTCTTGTTTGTATATGTTTGTATTACTGTTTCTGTTAATATATTTGTTTAACTCAATTCATCTTTTTGTATCTTTATTTCTGGCCATAACAAGGCCACAACAGTTCTGCTTTTTACCCATAGCTGGGGAAGGGGAAGAGGAGAGAGGGATTCATACCTTTCCCACGTGCATTAGCATGTAAGTGAATGTAATGAATTTGAACATGGTTCTCCAATTCCTCAATCGGAGCCGCAATCCATTACACCACTATGTCTCCATAGTATATATTGTATGTGCCATGAATGTAAACATTGCACTGAGATGACACAGAAGTTTTAATAATGAAGTCAACTCTGATGTCAGATGGAAAAAGAAAAACGCAATCTCATAAATCTAGAAAATTGGTAAAAGATCATTTTTGTTTTAATGTTATTTGAACATTTTATTATAGAAAATTGAATTGGGCCCTTAAAAATCATCTTTTCTTCAAGTGTTGCTTTGCAATTTGGTTTTTACAATCAAAGAAAGGAAGCCAATTTCATGATCATCTACCAATTCATTTTTTTTTCTCATAAACCTTGATGATCCATGTTTTTTTTTATTTTATTTATTTTATTTCTGGATAAAGAGTGTGTAAAAACTGTCCAAATGTTTTATAGTTCTGAGTGCTTTCGGACCTTTAGCCATTATCAAAGATGATTCAATTTTTCATCTTAATTGAGTGTGTGCATTATGTGTATGTTTTAGTGTGTTGAAGAGATGTTTTTAATTTCCGAATATGATTTGCACATTGTGGCCTTGTTTGTAGTCAATATTGTTAAGATTTGGCTTTTTCTTTTTTATTATTAAAGCTTCCATTATTTTTAATCTTTTTTTTACAAGTGAATGAAGTTAAAGAAAAAAGAATGAAGAAAACACAAATATAATAACTTCATCCACTTGTAAAAAAAAAAGATTAAAAATAATGGAAGCTTTAATAAAAAAAAAATCAAATCATCCTTGATAATGGCTGAAGGTATAGCCAAAAGCGCTTGGAACAGAATTTGGACAGAATTTACACACTATTCGTCCAGAAAAGAAATCTCTTGTTCGAACACAAGAAAAATTAAATAAAAAACTTAACCATAGTTCCTTGTTTGTCGTTTTTAATGAAACATGCATAAACGAAGGATTGCTGCCTAAATATACAACTATATATATATATATATATATATATGATAATGCATATTGAGTGCTGGTGCTAATAAAATAGTGCTTGATGTAATATAACGGAGCTATTAAGTATATATTTATATTAATATACATTGTTTTCCTCACTTGTAGCACAACTCAGAGTTTCATGCACAACACAATCTTCAGGTACTGAATAGAGACTGACTGTTGCATAATTTAAATTTTAATAAAAATATCTGGTTGGCACAGTCCATATATTATATGGAGATTACAGGTGTTTATATATATATATATATATATATATATATATATATATATATATATATATATATATATATATTTGTGTATTTAGGCAGCAATCCTTCTTTCAAGCACATTTCATTAAAAACGACTGACAATGGTGCTTTTATTTAGTTTTTTATATAATTTCTCGTGCGATCTAATAGAGTTTTTCTTTTCAGAGGATAAATTATATAAAAATTGTCCGAATGTTCTTTTCCGAGCGCTTTCGGCTATACTTTTAGCCATTATCAAGGATTATATTTCAACCGTTAGAATTAGAAATAGTTTGTGTGTGTTTTATAAAGTGATTCATTTTTTTTTTTTGTTTCAAAACACGGTCAAGATATTATGTCCATGTTCAAAGTTAATATTATTAAGGGTTGGTTTGTTTAATTTTATAAGTAAGGCCTTTTTTTGCAAGTGGATGATCCTATTATATTAGTGTTGTCGACAAGTATATTCCGAATAGTGTCCGGTAGGTCTCCATGAATATTTAAATGGGATCTAATTGAGCTATTGTCAGAAAGGTGTAGGGTTAATCTGCGTGTTAAACGATTTGTAGTGTGGCCTATATAATTATTTACGAAAGTTGATTCTTGAGGAATACAATTCCTTAATGGACATTTGAATTCGTAAATAATATTTGCTTTATTTAATTTTGTTGTAGGAGGTGAATTATTATTTTTAACTATAAGGTTACAAGTTTTAAATTTTTTATAATAAATAATTAATCTAATTTTTTTGCTATTATCAACTGGTGCTATGTATTTTTTTTATTAAATCGCACGAGAAATTATATAAAAAACTAAATAAAAGCACCTTGTCAGTCGTTTTTAATGAAATATATATATATATATATATATATATATTTTTTTTTTCTTTTTCTTTAATTCTCTAAATGTTATTTTTAGTGAGTGCACATGTTTGAGTTGCTATCTGTTTTTTTTATTAAACAGTGAAATTAATACAACTGGCTTAAATTGAGAAATCCTACTGAAGAAAAATATCACCACTGACAGGAATCGAACCTGCATCCCTTATTTCCACCACTTTTTGAGCCAAAGTGATTTGTAGAAGTCCCAATAAGAAATGTAAATAAATCGGTAATTCAAACCTTGCTATGGCCGAAGGGGCAACGTCATACTTTGGCAATACAAAATGTTTTAACTTTATGTAACCCACATAGGGTTGATAAGCCGTAAAAAAACAAAAAAACAAATTAATCTATCAAGCTCTTACATACTGAAGACATAAGCTTTATATCGTTAGGGGCTCAGGATGAACTGGAGTGAACAGGAATGCAAAAATGCCCTTGTAACGCATGCGCCTTATTGGCTGGCATATTCACCATTTTCCAGATATATTCTAAAAGGCACATTCATTTTTTTTTATGTGGGCTAAGTATTAGATTAAAGAAGAGGGAAATATAAAAAAATAATCCAAGAAGTTCTTATCTACATACTTCCCTTTTTTTCTTTTTCTTTGTCTCTATTATAATAACAATAGTGGAAGATGCCTTCCAAAAGCTAAGTAAAGTATTAAGAAATTTTGATAGAAATCAAGAAGAGTACTGAATTGCTATACAAACTGGTACTCCTACATGGAAGTGAATGCAGGACAATCTCATCACAGATGAAGAGGATATTTGAGGCAACAGAAATGTGGTTCTACAGAATGGTACTGAGAATATCATGGACTGAACATGTGACCAACGACCAAGTTTTAAGAAAAATGGAAACAAAAAGAACACTAATACTTAACATCAGAAAGAGGCAGTTGAAATTTCTTGGACACATAACGAGGAAAGAGGGCTTAGAAAATTTGATACTCACAGGACATATTGAAGGCAAGAAGTACAGAGGAAAGCAGCTCAAGAATGTGCAAATGGTTGGTGGAACAGGGATTAGCAGAGGTAGCAAAAGTACAAATTTTATTAAAAGCTACAATGGACAGGAAATTGTGGAGAGCCATGATCGACCAATGTCCTGAAGGAACATGGTACATAGAACAAGAAGATTCCTCTACTCCCAATGTTGTTCAGAATTAACGTATAATGTTGACACTGATACCTCAAATATTTGTAATGTCAAAATATACAGGTGTTGTAAGAGCTACCAGTGCTTCCCGCAGCTATAGGTAGACAAAACACAGTAAATTAATGAAGGATGTCTGGTCCTGGGGATTCCAACCCTGCGGCAGTACCTCCCTTATAGCACTGAAGAGTGTTGGGGGGATATTGACTCCAGTGTGACATTGGTTGCAGGGACTGGGCAATTTTTGTCCTTGGCCCATGTACTCATGCTTGGGACTCCCCACTTTAAAACAGCCTTGTGCTATATCTCATTACCGTGGGAGGACAAGTAAATACTAAGTGTAGTACCTGTTCTCCTTATTCAGCTATGAGGAAAACATGATTCTAGGTATTCCAACAATGAATCTCATCCTACCACTGTGGGAAGGTATTTTATACCTGCTACTAAAAAGTAGGTTTATAGTGTCAAGTGAATCTATCTTGCATATCTCTAAGTCTACCATTCATCCATGCCTCAAATATTGCTGCTTCATATGGTTCAGTGCTCATAATCAGCAATATTATTGGTCCTGACCTGGCATCTTGGCCTCAGTCACTTTCACACCGTTGTAAAGTTGCTTCCCTCTGCCTTTTCTATGAATAATTTCATGGTAATTTTTCGGATGAGCTCTTTGCTATGGTACCTAAAATTTATGAATTTAAGCACAGTATGAGATTGGTGGCAAGGTCTCGTCATTTCACAGTTGAATTGGTGAGATGCAACTGTAAGTTCTATGCTAATTGTTTCTGTACTTGCAGTTTTTGTTTGTGGAACACTCTCTTCTGGCTTCATGTATGCCAGCCAAATTTTATCTTCAAAAATTGAAATGCAATGTCATTTGCTTTCTACTGTCTTCCTGATTATTCTTATATTGTTCTCACCTCCTCAATAATGCTTCTGTTTTCTAATTGTTTCACACCGAGTAACCCCTTGCATCTTAGTGGCTTTATTGTCTTGGATGCGGTGAATTCAATTTAAAAAAAAAAAGAAAATATATATAGATATACAGGGACGTGCAGAAGTTTGGTGATGCCCAGAGACAACTCCTTGATTGTATGCCTCTAAGACTCCAGCAAGGGGCGGAGGACTATAGGGCCTGACACTGAGAAATGTGAGAAAGGAAGACAATTTGAATACATAAAAACAGATGAAAAACATGAAATCAACACTTTATTCCAAAACTAAATTTTTATTTCACTCTTGGATGGAGTATATCTGTAGAAGAGACAAAATGAATGAAAAGATAAGAGGAAAACTAATATAGACTTTATCAAGGTAAATATCATTTATCATTTGCCTTCATAAAGTTTGTCAAATGATGAAACGCGTTGGCTAAACGAAGTCTAGTTTTCCTCTTGTCTTTTCATTCATCTATATATATATCTTTGAATATCTGTAAAAACAAAAAATACTTTTGATGCACTTTAATAAAATTCTTTATCTAAATTTTTTTGCACCATCGATTTCTGGATATTATGGAGGTAGAATAAGTTTGTAGTTACTTTTTTTTATTGAACAATTTAAAACTTTGAATTTTTTAGCAAAATTTTAAAAATATTCCACATACTAGCTAAACGTTTTGAACTGTTATCTCAAATATCTTATTTCAAATAAGCATTTGCAAAAATCTATTTTCTTTATTGATGTGTGTTCTGGAAGATAGCATCAATGTATAGCGAATCAATATATTTTTCAAGGTGTTTAGTTTACCTTATTGAAAATACTTAGTCTTTTCCCTGCTCTGCCAATCATAGTTCTATTGGAAGTCTATTTATTACCGCCCACTTTGTCAAGTGGTTACAGTCGGCAGTCAAGGTCAGGATAAAAATATCTAAGACCATAAGTAGGTGAAGGAGATATGAAGGTGAGTGTACATGGTTCAAATTTTTCTTGCTCTCTCTCTCTCGATCATACAAAATCATGGCCCTCCAACTTTTCTCAATTTTTATCACTTTCAGCAATAATCACTCTTGCATACAGACTGGCGACATTTCCCAAGATCAAATTGTAGTACCTGTTCACCCTGTTAAATTATTTTTTCAAAAATGTATCGCTAGTAATATTTTTTTTTCAAAAATGTATCGCTAGTAATATTTGTTTTTCAAAAATGTATCGCTAGTAATATTTCTTTTTTCAAAAATGTATCGCTAGTAATATTTGTTTTTCAAAAATGTATCGCTAGTAATATTTGTTTTTCAAAAATGTATCGCTAGTAATATTTCTTTTTTCAAAAATGTATCGCTAGTAATATTTGTTTTTCAAAAATGTATCGCTAGTAATATTTCTTTTTTCATAAATGTATCGCTAGTAATATTTGTTTTTCAAAAATGTATCGCTAGTAATATTTGTTTTTCAAAAATGTATCGCTAGTAATATTTGTTTTTCAAAAATGTATCGCTAGTAATATTTGTTTTTCAAAATGTATCGCTAGTAATATTTCTTTTTTCAAAAATGTATCGCTAGTAATATTTGTTTTTCAAAAATGTATCGCTAGTAATATTTGTTTTTCAAAAATGTATCACTAGTAATATTTCTTTTTTCAAAAATGTATTGCTAGTAATATTTGTTTTTCAAAAATGTATCGCTAGTAATATTTGTTTTTCAAAAATGTATCGCTAGTAATATTTTTTTTTCAAAAATGTATCGCTAGTAATATTTGTTTTTCAAAAATGTATCGCTAGTAATATTTGTTTTTCAAAAATGTATCGCTAGTAATATTTCTTTTTTCAAAAATGTATCGCTAGTAATATTTGTTTTTCAAAAATGTATCGCTAGTAATATTTTTTTTTCAAAAATGTATCGCTAGTAATATTTGTTTTTCAAAAATGTATCGCTAGTAATATTTCTTTTTTCAAAAATGTATCGCTAGTAATATTTGTTTTTCAAAAATGTATCGCTAGTAATATTTCTTTTTTCAAAAATGTATCGCTAGTAATATTTGTTTTTCAAAAATGTATCGCTAGTAATATTTCTTTTTTCAAAAATGTATCGCTAGTAATATTTCTTTCTTCAAAAATGTATTACTGCTAATAATTATTTTACAAAGTATTTCTGGGATTAAAACATTTTTATACTTTCATAATGTTTTGATCCTAATTTGGGGATTTACTATTTGCCCATAGCAGGGTCATAGGTACCACCCCCGGGTCAGGGTTGACCTGGGAAAACCAGCAATTAAGAGGTGGTCCATGCTCCTCAAAACCTCTTGATCTGAGGCTTTGCTGTTGGACATAGTTTATCGTCATACCCAGGATAGGAAGCTGTTAGAATTGAAGTGACTTCTCACTGATGGAATATAGAGGAACTGTGGGTGGTTTGCTACAATGTAAGTGGCATAGCGTGTCCTTGCCATGAAGGTTTGAATTGGTGAGACCAGGGAATGTAGTTCATCCAAGCACTTTCCGTAGAAGTAGTGACAGAGCAGTAAGAGACTTGCCACATCCTGCCTGTGGAGAGAGGTCGGAAGGGGGAGCATAATTTGTCACATCATAAGGGCTCAGAGACGTTTATGGATTCTATCAAGGCTGGAGAGTGGGGTCTGCGAGATAATAATGGTTTAGTGAGTGTTGATAGCAGACACAGAAAGAAAACTACAAAACCTCCAACAAAAGGTAGTGAAGGAAAGAGAGAAGAAAAGATTAAGCATCAACTGCCAGAAGACAGAATACATGGTTGGTAGGAAATGTATGAGCCAAAAATGCAAATTACAAATTAGAGATACCAAATCAAACAAATATTAGGATAGCCAAAGATGCCTTCCAAAAGCTAAGCAAAATATTGGAAAACAGAAAAACTTTATCTGTTATATCTGTCCTTCTATATGACAGTGAATGCTGGACAATCTCCTCAAAGATGAAGAAGAGACTTGAAGCAACAGAAATAAAGAAAGAGTACTGAACTGTTATGTAATATCAGTCCTTCTATATGGCAGGGAATGCTGGACAATCTCCTTGCAGATGAAGAAGAGATTTGAAGCAAGAGAAATATTGTTCCACCGAAGGATGCTGAGGATACCATGGACCAAATATGTGAGCAATGATGAAGTTCGAGAGAAAATGGAAACAAAAAGGAAACTTATACTTAACATCAGGAAGAGACAGCTGAAATTTTTAGGAAACATAATGAGAAAAGAAGGCTTGGAAAATCAGACACTCATGGGACAGTTTGAGGGACAGAGGAAAACAATGCATAACATACTTAGTGAACTTGAGTAAATGGATGACAGAACAGGGTTTAGGAGAAATAACAAAAAATATTATTCAGAGTTATGAAGGACAGGAAATTGTGGAGAGCCATGATTGCCTACATCCTGAAGGAACAGGTCACATAAAGAAAAAGATACAAGTCTTACTAATTAATCCATAGCTGGGGGGAAGAATAGGTGGATTCATACCTTTCCCAAGGTTATGTGTACGTAAGTGAATATAACAAACTCAACGGGAATTGGAACCCAGTGTTTCAATATCAAGTGGCCATAAACCTTATATTATATGAAGGAATCCCAATCCTGGAGATTGCAATTCCACAGCAGCACCAAAGGAGGGTTAGTGGTTACCAATGCCAGCATGACATTAGTTGCTGGGACTGAGCAACTTTGGCCTGCATGTATTAAACCAACTTCGTAACACATCCTTCCATCATAGGGAGACCTCTTTACCCAACCTTTGAGCAAAGATCAAAGTGTAGTATCTGCCTTTGGGCCAATAAACATCTTATCTCTCAATTATGTTTCTGTCTTCAGAGCGAACACAACGGATGAATAAGGGATGCATGGCCCAGGGGATTTCAACTCTGTGGCAGTACTTCTCTCATTGTGCCAACGAGAGGGAATCAGTAGAATATCGATGCCAGTATGTCATTGGTTGTGGGGACTGTGGATGTTGAACAATCACAAATGTACTTGAGCAAACATCTGCAACAGGGATTAGTTTGCAGACAGTTGCGCTCTGAAAACCATTTTATATAGTCAAGAGTGAGAGAGAAATAATGAACTGATCTTGAATTATTGTTAGTTGAAGTTGGCATAAAGATTCCCAATCAAAAATTATTAATGGTGTTCTAGTCAAAGATTATTGCTTGATATCAAATTTGTTCAGGTGGGGTATGGGCAGTTAGGTCTCATAATTTTACAGTCAAAATGGTTAGCTGTAACTGTAAGTTCTATGCTAACAGTTTTATTTCTTGCACTTCTCACTTGTGGAAATCTCTTCCGACTTCTTGCTTTACAGCCAACTTCAATTTTCAAAAATTTAAATGCAACATCAATTGGTATTTTCTATCTTCTTAACTTCTGTTTTTTTTATTGTTCTAGCTCCTTAATGTTTTTTCTAATATTTTTTTCTTTTTCTTATATTTTCACACTCAGTAACTCCCTGTGTCTTAGTGGCTTTATTGCCTTGCTTGGGGTGAAATGATTAAAAAAAACAAATTTGATCTAAATGATTAAGAAAATGGGTAAAAATTGAGTGGTTGGATTTTAACATGATATAACTTCTGACATCTCCCAATTATTAAAGTATTTCAGTGGAAATTCTAGATTTAGAATGAGGGGATCAAGAAAGTCTCTAAATTGACTTTTGCTGATTGGCTAATTGCCTTCTCTTTATTCATTGGTTAGAAAAGTTAAATGTTAAAATTCAAATTTTCTTATGCTGCAATCCACTTTTTGAACAAAGTTTTGTCTGGAGTAAATATAATGTAAAACTGTCATTAAAAATTACATTTTATTGAAAAACTATTGATATTTTATAACTTTAATCATTTGTAAAAGCTTTTTTACAGTTTTTCCTCTCTTCTTTCAGTTTAAGTGAACAACTGTCAATATGTACATCATCATATAACTAAACTTGATTTTCTTTATGCAAAATATTATAGATATTTCTTCTAGGGTTAAAAAAATGTTTGGAAGCCATTTTTATTTGATCTTACTAATTTTACTTGTGATTCACCTGCCAAAAACAAAAAAATAGTTGTATTAATTATTAGATGTTCATGAATAATTATGAAAATATGTAAATTAAAATATTTAAATTAGAATTTGATCAAACAAATCCTCTACTCTTATATTATAACAGGCACATTATTAAAATGTATTTTATAAGTTGATCAACTGCAAATGAAATAAAACTTAAATATTATTAATGAAAAACAATATTTCAACTAAGGAGAGGCAAACTTAAAATAGAATTCAGTCAGCTTAACATTTACATGTTAAAGTTTAGACCTCATTTAAAACATATATCAAATTATCAGGCTGCAAAGTTTCAACTAAAATCTATAATAATTAAATTATTTAAGTTTTAATAGCTTTTAACTAACACATTTAGAAATAAAAAATTTTACATGCCAAATCTATGTAAAATATAAGATTCAAGGTCTGATTCAAATGTATTGGGACTGGTGCTATAAAAAGAAAACTACAACATATATCAATTCGCCATTTAATAAAAAGGGAGACAGAGGTTCAATCCCTGTTGGAGAGCAAATTTTCTTTATTAAAATTTCTTGAATGTTCAGCCCAATAAATGCAACACACACCATTTAAAATAAAGGGTGTCTATTTCAAGTACAATATAATAACATTTGAAGTAATAAAAATGCTGAATTAAAAATAAACACATTAATTATATATATATATATATATATATTTGTCATCCACAGACAGACTGTTTCGCTGTTTCACAGCTCATCAGTATGACTAGACGTCCGGTTGCCTCTAGCTAGGATGGAAACCTGACTGAATTTGCGTCAGTCGGAACTTCTCCCACTAAGCCGTCGGCGCACGGCAGAGATGAAGGTGAATTTTAGCGTGTTTATTTTTAGATTTAGATAAACACACAGTGACTGACAGTGACGCAATTCTGACAAAGAGTCGTGCAATATTAGCTTAAATAGTCACTGTTTACAAATTCACACCTCAATATATATATATATATATATATACGAGGGTCATTCAATAAATAAGGTGAATTTTTCAGTATAAGGACTTCTAATACAGATAGAAACTTACTTTTTTTTTTTTTCCAACATAGTCTCCCAGCACTGTCACACACTTTTTCCATCTGTGCACAAGCTTCCGTATTCCCTCAGCGTAAAAATCTTTGGACTGATGTCTCAGCCAGTCACAACGCTTTTGACTTCATCGTCACTTTTAAACTTTGTGCCTCTCGTGAACACTTTCAAGGGACCAAACAGGTGAAAGTCTGAAGGGGCAAAGTCTGTGCTGTAAGGGGGATGAGGAAGCAGTTCCCAACCCAGCTCGTTGATGGTCTGCACCATTTGGGCTGCTGTGTGAGGCCTTGCGTTGTCATGATGCAAGATGACTCCTTCTGACTGATGACACCTGCGTTTGTTCTTTATGTCTTTCAAAGTCCTTGCAATGTCATCCACTGTCACCCTTCTGTCAGACTGAATGAGGTCATTGACTGATTCGATCACCTCAGGAGACCTCACTTCTGTAGGCCTCCCAGGCCTGTCTTCATTCTCAACACTGCTCCGTCCTTTAAACAATTTAGCCCACTTGGAGACGTTCTTTTTGCTGAAACATGTGGCACCATACACAGTTGACATTCTCCTATGAATTTCAACTGGTTTGCACCCTTCAGCAACCAAAAACTTGATAACTGACCGGTGTTCAATCCTGGAGCATGCTTCTTGGTCGGCCATCTTTGTTAATCGCCAAAACTCTCAAAGATTTTTTTAATCTGCAAAAGAAATTAAATCCATGTGAAAAAGAAGTAAAACAAAAAAAAATAAAAAAGTGTAAGCTTCTATCTGTATTAGAAGTCCTTATACCGAAAAATTCACCTTATTTATTGAATGACCCTCATATATATATATATATATATATATATATATATAGTGTTGAATGTTAAAGACAACATAGTCTTACATATTTTCTTTTGAATTTTCTCATATTCTCTAATGAGACTTTTTATTTGAAAATAGTTCCGAAATATGTATTTTCCATATGATGACCTAGCGCTTTCGAACATCATTGTTCATCTTCAGGGTCAATATTTTAGTCAAATTTTTTTTTTTTTTTTTTTTTTTTTAAACAAACATTTGCCAATTATCTTGTAGCGTAATCATGTTGCTACTTTTTTACAAACTAAACTCAGGAGATTTTTGTGGCCTAGCATATGTGCTGATTCCTTAAGTTTACGAATTTTCCAATGGTGTTCCCTGTCTATGATCTCAACCTGATCCCACAGGGGACGGTGATCTCCCTTCTCTCTTAAGGAATCAGCACATATGCTAGGCCACAAAAATCTCCTGAGTCGGCCAAGCATAGAAATAAATACAATATGGGAACTAGTAATAAGGAGTGCCAGAGAACAGCAATGATAACAAAAAGTTGCAATATGAGATCTGGTAAAGAACATGCAATGATAACAGCAAAATTGCAATATGAGTACTGGTAAAAAATGGTTGCTGAAAAATTAGGTTTATAATACTCAGAAATTCATACCCAGATGTCCTCAAGGACACATGGTACGGTGGATAAAGGCGTTGGTTAGATCCAGTAACAGACCCAAAAAGAGTGTGAGTTCAATACCCGGTTCAGGCAGTGGAGAACTTTCAGAGGGAAAAATTACCAGGAGATAACTGATAACTGACATCCATCAAACATGGCTCGTGGAACTAGAACAGTCTACCCCAGTGATCGAAATAAAGGGTTCGGTTCGAAATTCCAACCACCTGAAGAAGGCCGGAGCATACAACGGCCGAAACGTTGTGACAAATATGGCGACAAAGATGAGGACAATAGTCCGAATAATGTAAATACTGTACATAATACCTCATCTCAGAAATATAGACATATATATATATATTTGTGTATTTAGGCAGCAATCCTTCTTTCATGCACATTTCATTAAAAACGACTGACAAGGTGCTTTTATTTAGTTTTTTATATAATTTCTCGTACGATCTAATAAAGTTTTTCTTTTCAGAGGATAAATTATATAAAAACTGTCCGAATGTTCTTTTTATCCAAGCGCTTTCGGCTATACATTTAGCCATTATCAAGGATTATATTTCAACTGTTAGAATTAGAAATAGAAATAGTTTGTTATATGTATGTTTTATAAAGTGATTCATTTTATTAGATCGCACGAGAAATTATATAAAAAACTAAATAAAAGCAGTCGTTTTTAATGAAATGTGCATGATATATATATATATATATATATATATATATATATATATATATATATATATATATATATATATATATATATATATATATTCTTCTATGGTCACGTGATCTAATTCAATAATGGGATCACCTGTGTTTGCTTACTGGCAATCTATGTTCAAACTCAAGTGTTGGCAGCGACATTTTATTCCTATATAACGCATTGCAATCATTTTTTTTTTAAATGAGATAAAAAGGATGATAGATAAAAGGAAGTTTTAAGTCTAAAGTAAATTTAAAAAAAAGATTATTTTAACTTTGAGGTTATTTACAAGTAAATTGAAAAAAAGAATTAATGAAGAATTCTTTTAAAATTTAGCTACATAAGATTAACTTGTGATGTTTTATTTAACTTTTGGTTCACTATGATATGTTAGGCATTAAGAGAAAATTAAGAAGATAGTGATTGGCATTACATTTAAATTTTTGAAGATCAAAAAACTTGACTGGGAAGCAGAAAGCCATAAGTGAGTTCAACAAGCAAGAAGTGTGAGGAAAAACTGTTAGCATAGAATTTACGGTTACATCTAGCCATTTCAACTGTAAAAAGATGAAATCTAGCTGCTAGAAATCGTAAATTCATCATTTAAGTATCAGAGAGGAAAGTAATATTTATTTTGAATAATGCAAAAATGTAGCACAAGGCAAAAAGGAGGGGGATGGGGGGAAGTCTGGTCTTAATTCTGTCTTGTCTTAAACTTAGCTAACTTCAATTACTGACCCAAACATAATACAGTATTGCTTACACCAAAACAACACATTCTTACTACAACCACCATAATACCTCGAAGTCTCTAAGATGTCCTAACTAGTTTCCATATATACAATTTTTGACTGGAGGGGGGAATAAAAATAACAACTTTTAAAAATGAAAACCCAAGTGTATATTTACAATGATTACAAGGAACTAAACAAAATAGTGTTAATAGTAACCACCCCCCTCCACTATCATTAATCATGGCAGAAACATCAGTTAACTGAACAAAATTAATGTGAGGCTAGGTAATTAAACAATCATTCGACCAACCACTCACTCAAACACACACACACACACACAGACATCAAGATACAAAAGCGAATACAAAATACACACTTGAAAAGTAAAAAGAGTCCTGCATCTACCAGTGAATTGACATCTATGTCATCTTAACAGGGGAGCGGATTGAGAATAGAGAAAAATTCACTTGAACAATTATCATGAAAGTATTTATAGAAAAGGCACAGAGAAGTGGGAAAGTGACTGAAGCCGAGATGCCAGGTCAGGACCAATGACATTGCAGATTGCAGTGTTATAAGTATGAAGTTAAATGAAATTGCCATGATCAAAAAATAAATTCATGAAACATGTATAAATGTAATCATATTTCGTATAAATATCTATGAAGAGTATTTTACAGTTTATGGAACTAAATTCAATTTTTGTTTTTAAAAAACCCAAAAAGAACATTAAAGTTTTTTTAAAAATTTTATTTGATCCTTTTTCTTATTTTTATACCTTGATCCTGAACCAAATAATAGCGAAAATTTTTAAATTTTTATTTGATTTTTTTTTTTTTTTTAAATAATATGCTTTTGTGTTTTAATTTCTCCCTTCTGTTTCCTATTGAACTTTGTTCTTTACTGACTGGTGAAAGTGACAGCTCAACTGACCTAATTCCTCTTCAAGTGTAATTCTAACACTGCTGGTTTCTGCTGCTACTTTTCCTGATCTAATCAATTTGATCCTGGATTACATAAGGGTCAAGCTCACATAATGTCTCAGTGTGACTTCCTTTTGATCAGCAATCAATAGCAACAAGATGTATTGATTAAAATGAAGTGAAGGCAGATGCCTCAGGCAAAGCAGAACCTATCATAAAGCTATCTTAGACCACACTTCAATCACAGTTCATTTGTAAACAGATTTTTCTACAATCATACAAACCATGAACTTTGATTATTTGTGTAACTTATAAATAATAAATCAATAAGTTAGAGAAAGAAATCCCAGTAGTTGATCACAAAAAAATATAAATGAAGTCATTGCTAATGATTGGTAACTAAATTAATAAAAGAAATAAAACTTTTATTACGAACAATTTATAAATGCGCTCATCTTTTAAAGCTTGTGGAGCATTTAAATTTTATGTGGCCATGTTTAAACTTCCAGATATTTATTGAGTAAATAGATTCACCTAATGTGTGGTTCACGCCCCTCGTTGGTCTTTTGCAGAAGTTGAAGTTTCCTGTTAAGGATTGGGTTTCTGGTTCCTTTTATAATTGATTTCAACTCTGTACTTCTAAGGACTCTGCTTAAACTCTGAAATTTTATTTACTGTTTATTTATTTATGTAATTTTTTTCTTTTTTCCTTCAATAACGGTAGATAGGTTTGCCTATCGCCCTATTCACAATCCTCCTCGGCCTTTTGAACAGGAAAAGTGTGAGAAAGGAAACCGTTGGAGTAGAAGTACATTTACCTATTTCAACAGTAAAAGGGTGGGACCTGGATGCCAATCTAGTACCATGCCTAAACTCATGTAGTCTGGGCACAGGGAAAAAAGCCTGTCAGAGCAGTAGTCATAAAAATATTTTTAGAAAAGACAGAGGGAAGAAATGTCACTTCGGTGAGAAAGTGACCGAAGTTGAGATACCAAGTCAGGATTGATTACATTGAAGATCCTTCTTTGTATTTTGTCAAGAACCTTGAGATGAGTAGCAAAAGCACCTAATGAGATATATCAACAGTATTCAATGCATGGATGAATGGTAGATTTGTAAATGTGCAAGATGGATAAGAAAAACCTGGCACAACACAGTGACCCAACTTTCCTTGCAGCTATTCATTTAATGTAGTCATTCCACTTTAAGTCAGTTGTAAAAGGATGTGGCCAAGAAGCCACAGTGTGTTGCTCTCCACGAGTCTAGCATCAGCCATGCTAATGGTGGGCAAGAAAGTTTCTCTATGGTGGTTAAATGAGAGCAGTTTCATTTTGGAGACATTAAAATTTACAAGCCATTTCCAGCCCCAGTTAACCACTGATTGAATGTCCTTTTCAAGAGCTGTGGCCAGGTTAACTTTGTCAGCTCTAACGGATTTGCTATTGAGACGGCAGTAAATAGTAGTGTCATCAGCATAAATGCCTACTTGGGAACTGATGACATCAGGAAGATTATTGATGAAGATCAGTGTGAAAGGATCTGGAAGTGAGACCATTCAAAATGAACTCCATTTCATGATTTGATAGGAATGGTTAGATTAAATCAAACAAATGTCCAGTAATATCTTTGTTTGAGATATCTAGAGCCACAGATCGAGCTTTGCCATTATTATCAAGAGCTTGATATACATATTCAGTGATGGCCGTTAGCACATCAGTTGTAGACCTGGCAAAATGGAAGCCATCTTGTTTGTCAGAGAGTAGGTTGTGAGAGGTAAGATGCTTAAACACTTCAGCATTGATTAAAGCTTTGAATACTTTGCTGAAAAGTGGTAGGAGACTTATAAGGCAATAGTTTCAGGGTTCAGAAGGTTCTCCATAGTTCTTAAAAACAGGAACTATAGAGGAGGACTTCCAACAAGCAGGAAGCAGCAAGGCAATAGTTGTAGAGTTTGGAGAGAATTGAAGCCAGCTCAGGAGCACATTTCTTTAGGACTGGGATCCCATCACCTTCACTTGCCTTATGGGAGTCTAATTTAGAAATAATGTCTGAGACAAGTGACGGGGTTATGTGCATATCACTCAGTAGAGTCTCCGTTCTTGGAGGGAAATCGGGTATGAGTACACCAATTGAGTCGAGTGTTGAGTTAGAAGAGAAATTCTGAGCAAAGCAATTCAACCTTATCTGCTGTAGATGTCAGGACTTTGGATTGCTTGAATAGGGGAGGGATTTGAGAATTTGCTCTTGTTCAGCACACTCTTGCAGAGTCACCAATAATCTCTAGAACGGAACTTGTGAGATGCTATATGTTGTTTCGTTTTATCAGAAAACAGTAACTTTGCTTCGTCGAGGACACACTTGCATTTATTATGAGCTAAGACAAAGAGACATCTGTTGCAATCAGATGTGTTGCTCTGCTACAACTGAAAGAAGTGATTCCTGTGGGCTATAGTGGCAGTGCATGCAGGTGAGAACCAAGGAGATGAACGTGGTTTAACTTTCATATTTCCTTGCTGGAATGAAAACATCCATGTTGGCTTTCATCCAGGAGGAGACCTCAGACACATATTTTAGGATGATTAAAAACTGCATTCCAAGGGATGTCATGAAGGAAGTCATGGAACGAGCCCCAATCCACACATTATTTGCCATTTTTACAGTGTTGATCCTAATCTTTATTCTTTCCTGTCTTTCCAGTCATTCTAGTCATTTATGAACAGCTTTCTTAAAAACAAATCTACTGTCACTTGAGCTCATCTTTTTTCTTTGGTGGCAACATTGGCGTCATTTATGTTGTATTTTAGATTTTTGAGGGGGATTCATTTTATTGGCTGGCTGTGGTGCTCAGAGTCCTTGCACAGATGTTGACCTTTTTTTATTTTGTGTTTTGCTTTCTTAGCGTTCACATCTAGGCTACATGTAGAGAGTGAATCAGAAAGCGATCTGATTTTTACGGTTACAGAGAATGCAAGCAGAATGTCCATATAGGCATGGTGTAAGAGGAGAGAGGGTCTCTCATGGATATGTGTGTCTGGTCAGTTGACTGAAGTCACAGTGGTGACATCAAGCATCTGCAAGACGTCAACAGTTGACCTGTTTTCCTTGCATCTGTTCCAGTCATTTATGAGAGGCTTTCTTAAAAGCAAGTCTGCTGCCTCCAGCGCTCATCTTTTTTCTTTGGCAGCAACTTTTGCGATTAGCTTCTTTTATGTTTCTTTTTTAGATTTTTGAAGGAATTTGTTTTGTTGGCCTGTTGGTTTCAATTTGAAATGGGAATGGTTGTAAAACTTTCCCCTCCCCAATTAATAGGCAGAAGCTCACAAATGCATGTTAGGATTTCTTTCTAGCCAATAAAATAGGCCAGTTCTCAGTTTCATCTGATTCGACCCCAGTCTGTCTCACCTTGAAGTCCGAACACTATGTTTGCTTGTCCAAACTTGCTCTTGTGTATTAATCCCAATTCTTAGATTGTCAAGTTTTTGCCATATTGCTTTTGCTTTATCTTATTTGCTAATTTGTTAATTTGCCTTGCATATATTGTTTGCTTTCTTTATATTATTTTTGCCCTGCTTTTACTTTTTATTGTTATTGCTTATTATGGACTTTGTCAGTTCTGTTTGTTGGGCAGTTCTGCCATTTATTTACATTTAATCATGACCACTCCCTCTACACACAGCATTTTGCTTTCCTAGGTTTCTCATAATTGGTAGCCTGTAAATTTTGAACTGAATGCTTTATTTAATCTACATGGAAGAGTGCTTTCATTCAATGTCCATACAAAGGGAGATAACTTGAAGCAGTTAAATCTTTCGAGTTGAATCATCTTTGTGATATTATTTGTGAAAATGTCATTGTTTTTCGAGTTGAATCTTCTGATGAATCTTAATTCTTAACTTCATGATTGAATTAGCTCATGGTGAGTTCTGCAGCTATGAAATATCCATAGAGATTCCCCTATCGCATCGTTAAATATTTGAGCTTAACAACTTTAATAAAATATTGCAATAACTATTATAAATGGTTATTATTTTAAGTAAGGGGGCACAAATAAAAAGATTTGAAATTAACAACTATTCCATTTCACTGAAACATATGTTAAGAACTTCTATCTTCCCTTCTTGTTCTTTCTTTCATTTTCTCCAGTAGCGTCTCTGATATGTCTTTTCCGTCTTTTCACATGATCAAAACAGAATAGTCCATTATTTATAAGATATTGGCAGGAAATGTGAAACACTTATATCATACCTTTCTTTCTTTCTTTTTTTCATTTTCTTACAGAAACCAAGCAGTGTCACTGATATATCTTTCCTTATGATCAAAATGGAATAATTCTTTATTTATGAGGTATTGGCTGGGTGTAATGGTTGTGCTAACTGAGGGAGGAAGAAACATGCAGAATTATAATGAAATAATTGTATAATAATAAATGTTTAATAGTGATAATTCATCGTCTCAAAGATTCAGACAAAAATCATATATTGAAATAGATTTATATTCATCTTTATAACACAAAGCCATATTGGATGGAACAAGTTCTTGCATCATTGTTCAAGAAAGGGGAGTGTAATGACAAAAGTACGCAGGTATAGGCTTTAAGAAAGCTTTATTCAACTGAGAATACAAGGTTCGCATACAGTGTCTTTTTACAGTCCCAGTAAACAGAAATAGCTCTCTCAAAAAGGAGAGTAACAAAACAAGGGGAGACCACTCTTGATTACTCATAACAGATAGTTTGCTAGGCTGCTTCTTTTTTTTAAAACCCTGACCACTGGTGATAGGAAAAAATATGTGACATTTTTTTCATTCATGATACAGACCACATTTGATTCATAGTCTTACTTTCCCAAAATAAAAACTAAATTATAAAGTGTCATTGCAAAAATTATAGGATCATTCATATATGCATCTACACTTCTGCCCAAAGATCAGATTATCTGTGCACTCTGCCTAGGATGAAAGAGTCATTCCCTCACACTCTACCTAGCATCAGTAAAGTATCTGTGCACTCTGCCTGGAATTGTCAAAATAATCTACATATAAAATTTAATGAAAAGTGACCAATAAAATATCAAAAAATCTATTTATAAAAAATTATTGAAAAATGACCAATATTTATAAAATATTTAAAAATCTATATATAAAATTATTGAAAAATGACCAACTTTTATAAATTGTCAAAATAATCTATATATAAAAATTAATGAAAAATGACCAATAAAATGTCAAAAAATTTATTTATAAAAAATTATTGAAAAATGACCAATTTTTATAAAATATTTAAAAATCTATATATAAAATTATTGAAAAATGACCAACTTTTATAAATTATTAAAATAATCTATATATAAAAATTAATGAAAAATGACCAACTTTTATCAAATATAAAAAACCTATATATAAAATTTGTGAAAAATGACTACCTAATAAAATATCAAAAAATCTGTGTAAAAATTACCTAAAAATGACCCAGTAGATACACATAAACAAAATGCAATCGATTGATTGTTTTGCAAATGAAGAAAGCACAATAAAATATAATGAAGAAATTATTTCTTGAAATAAAACTTATTAAAAAATATTTTCTGTTTCAACACCATGTTATCATATCTGTATATGCTGAAATTAAACTCTAAATAACTCTGACAGAAATTCCAGTGTGGCTTGGGTTTGTTTCTTGTGTACTCTTAATTTTTCTTTAAGATCTGATTTCAATATCTGCTTCACTATCAAACATAATGGATTTTGATTAGCAAGAATAATCAGAATACATTATTGTTTTTGACCAACTGTCATATTGCCTGTTCATTGACATCAGCCTTCATAAACTTCTACAGTTACAATGATAATGCCTTTGTCCTGTTAACATTGTTGATTGCATTTCTTTTTTGTCTTGTCGTGGCCATTAGAGAGAAAGTGTCATTGCTGTCATCGCAATGGATTTTGATTCTTTTTTCTTCACCTGAGTGATGAAGTATTCTGTTGTCAGAATTACAGATGTCTTCATTCTGTTGCCATAATGGATTAGGACTTAGACATCTTGTGATAACAGATGGTGAAATAAGTTAAATTTTTTTTAAAGAAAATCTAGCAGAAAGCTATTAATGTTCAGTTGGTGATAAACATAATTTATTTTGTTCTGCTGAAAATATATAACAAACAAGAATACTTTCTTTGCATTTTATAACTGTGCAGACACAATTTAAATATTTGGGAAGTGTTTTAACAGAGGATGGAATTTGCAACACTGAAAACCAAAGGCGCATTGGGATAGCCAAAGTGGCATTCCAAAAGCTAAGCAAAATATTAAGAAATCAGAAAAATTTCATTAGAAACAAAGAAAAGAATACTGAACTTACGTAATATCAGTCCTTCTGTATGGTACTGAATGCTGGACAATCACCTCACAGGTGAAGAAGAGACTTGAAGCAGCACAAATGTGGTTCTACAGAAGAATGCTGAGAATACCATGGATTGAACAACGACAAAGTTTTACAGAAAATGGAAACAAAGAAGGAAACTTACACCTATCATCAGGAAGAGAGAGTTAAAATTTCTACAGCACATAATAAGGAAAGAAGACTTGGAAAATCTGATACTCACAGGACAGTGTAAAGGCAAGATGGACAGAGAAAAACAATGCATAACATAGTGAGCTTGAGTAAATGGATGGCAGACAAGGTTTAGGAGAGAGAACAAAAAAATAATGATAGAAGATTTATTAAGAGCTACAAGGACAGGAAATTGTGGAGAGCCATGATCGCATTCATACTGAAAGGATATGACATATAGAAGAAGACACAACCAAAATATTTTTTTTTCCCTAAATCATTTTTTATATTAAAAAGTTCTGCTATAGGACTTAATAGTTTGGCCATTGAACTCTCCATATATGGAGATAGATAAGTCAATAAATCTATAACTTACTGTTAGAAAAAGCCTTTTACACAACAACAGTTTATATTTCAACATAATCTCCTTCCTTCTAAAAGCAATTGCTAATGAATATTAATCATAAATATTAAACGTTATAAAGTGAAAATTTCAGCTCTAAATGAAGCTAATAAATATGTAAGAGGCTACAGACTTATTGATTCACCCTTGTACGTAGGTAAGTCTGTATTCTGTAGGCAAAAAAATCATTTTACACAAGAAATATTTAATTTTGTCTGATATTTTAGGGCATATTATTTACAGTCAAATGAATATTGTAATCTTTGTTAAAAAGGAAAGGAAAGGACTTATGGTTACATTTAGCAACTTCAACTGTAAGATGATGATACCAATCTAGTACTGCACTTAAACTTATAAAGTCTTTTAGGGTTTTTTTTTAATCAGTATCACCCCAAGCAAGGCAATTCAGCCACTAAGATGCAAGAGATTACAGGGTGTGGAGGAATTAGGAAGAGAAACATCAGTAATGAGGAGAAAGAGAAAAGAATAATCAGGAGGACAGTAGATGGTGATTGACATTGCATTTAAAATTTTGCAGATTAAAGTTGGCTGGAAAGAATGGAGCCAGGAGGGAGTTCCACAAGCGAAAAGTGTGGTATAAGAAACTGTTAGCATAGAATTTATGGCTACATTTAGCTAACTCAACTGTAAATTAATGAGATCTCTCTGCCAGTCTAGTATTAAGCTTAAATTCATACAGTCTAGGTACCATAGTGAAGTAGAAGAAAAATGAAATGAAAAGGCTTTTTTCCCTTGTCTAATCTTGGGCCTCCTTCCTCCTTGTACACTCTCTTGTTAGTTAGAGGTGGGATTACTTAGTCAAAGAGATGGCAGTGTGCGAAGCAGGTAGTGTGAATACCTGTCAGTGTTGCGGGAGAGGAGATTAACTATTACAGCAATAATAATACTATAAAAATGATCCAAACAATTATCATGAAAGTATTTATAAATAAGGCAACCTTACAATGGTGGGCAAGTGACTGAAGCTTAGCTGCCAGATCAGGACCAGTAGTATTGCTGATTCTTCTTTGGATCTTATCAAGGAGCTCCAGGTAAAGGGCATGGGCACTGGACTATATATATTCTAAGCATGGGCGAATGGTATACTTATCAATATGCAAGATAGATTCCAGAGAGAAAAATTGTCTCACAAAACACAGTGAACTAACTTTCTTAACAGCTGACCTAGCAATGGATTCAATATAGTCTTTTAATTTCATGTCTGCTGAGAATGAATCACTTTCCTGGAGGTTAGCATCAGCCATGCTGATGGAAGGCAGAGAGGGGTCTCTCAGATGATTAATGGTGAGAAGTTTAGTTTTGGAGGCGTTAAAATTTGACAAGCCATCTTGAGGTCATTTTGTACATCAGCTGCCATTTTGACCTTGTCAAACTGATCAGCCTTAATATCAAGGCAGGAGTAAATGCTAGTGTCATCAGCGTAGATGCCAAGTTGAGAGCTGATGTCATCAGGAGAGTCATTAATGAAGATTAAAAACAGTGTAGGACTAAGGATGGAGCATTAGTATGAAAGGATCTGGATGAGTGGCCATTCAGGACAACTTTCATTTCATGATTTGATAGGAACAACTGGATCAGCTCAAAAATATGTCCGGAGATACCATAACTCTTCAGCTTGTGGAGAAGACCTGAATGCCAGAGAAAAGAGGAAAGCAAATTTTATTTTGCAAATAAAAATATGGCACAAGGTCAAAAGGAGGATGGGGGTCTTCAATCTGTTTTATCTTAAACTTAGCTAGCCACAATTACTGACCCAAATATACCACAAAATTGCTTACACCAAAATAACACATTCTTACTACAGTCACCATAATACCTCAAGGTCTCTATGTAGTCCTAACTATTTCCCATATGTACAATTTGTCTGTGGGGGTGAGGAATAAAAATAATAACTTTTTAAAAATGAAATTTGAATGAAAGATGACAATTTTGTGTAGAAGAAACTAAACAAAATAGTGTTAATAATACTACCCCAATCCTTAATCATTGCAGAAACAACAGTTAACTGGATTAAATCAATGTGGGACTAGGTAATTAAACAATCACAACATGCACAAAAATAAATATGAAATACATACTCAAAAAACAAAAAGCATCCTCATCTACCAGCAAACTGATATTTCTGTTGCCTAATGAAATAAAAATAACAACATTTAAAAATATTTACAATGATTACTAAAGAGGAAAGCTTATCAGAACAGTTACCATGGAAATATTTATAGAAAAGGCTACATTATAGATAGCTGAGATGCCTGGCCAGGACCAATAACATTGCAGATTGTTATTGGGATTTTGTCAAGAATCTCTAGATACATAAAAGCATTATACAAAATGTGGCCCGCAATATTCAATGCATGGATGAAAGGTAGATTTATAAAGATGTAAGATTGATTTTGGTCTGAAAAATTGTCTAGCATGACACAGTTAACTGATTTAGCCATTGATTTAATATAATAATTCTACTTGATTTCATTGGAAAATGTTAGCCTGAGAAGGAGTAATTAGTCACTCCTCTGAGGGTTAGCATCAGCCATACTGATGGAAGGCAAAAAAAAGATTCTCTTTCCAGTATTGTCATATGTATTCATGACTGGCAGCAATTTTTATTTTAACTTTTTAAATGAAAAGCTACTTTATTTCTTACTCTGTTTCTCGTTTGATATTTGCTGGTGAAAATTTGTTTTTTTTTATTATTAAACACTTTTTATTCAAAGTCAGTATATGTTCTTAAAGAAATCAAGGAGAACACATTGAATACGTTATGACAGGATTGAAAACTGTAAACCAATTGCTCAGTGGCCATATTCATACCTTCCCACAATACCCTGGGTTTCTAATGGAATTAATGTTCATGTTTCCTGAATATAAGTCTTTTACTCGAACGGGTGGAATTCTCTAATTCTTCCTAATATAATTCACTTCAACTGTCAACAGTAATTCTTCACATTTCTTCTCTTTTATCCTTACATTTTAGATAAAAGTACAATGCATTCTGGGAAAGAGTGGAATTTAATGATTTCAACTGCGTATTTCTCCTAATTTGAAATTCCTGATTTAAATTCTGTCATTGGCATTTTCAATCATATTTTGAGTCTTAGAATCAACTAGATTTATTGTTGATTAGAATTTTGCATTTGTTGTGATGTGTAGCAGCACTATTTACAAGTTGGTTGCAATTGCTACTGATGAATACTATCTCCCTCATGACTATTCAGGTTTATATAGAGTGTCTCTCATCCAGGGCTGGATTATCCTAAAGACCACAGCTTATGACCCCTACAGGTTGGTTAGAATGCTGGTCATAAAATATGTTGTTTTTTTTCCTATGGTCATGTTGAAATAATATGTGCAAATTTGGTTTGCAATAAATAGTAAAATAGTATAAATATTTTTATTGACAAACAAAAGATAGCTATTCTAGTTTAATTAAATATTTTGAAATAAGTTTACTTCAAGCTATGTAAATGTCACTAAGGTATATCACAAGAAAAATATATTAAAGACAGGTGTGGATGAGTTAGAGGAGTGTTTCTCAACCTGCTTCAGCAACGGCACGCCTAGGAGTAAATAAAAATATCTCGGCACACTTAGCAAGATTTTTAAAGGGTATACATTTAAATTTTATGAAATAAAACCATAGATTTAAAAAAAATACACACACAAATATGAATTTATTTTATTTCAATGTTTCTATTTAACTATTCAAGCAGCTTATTTAGTATGAAACCTGTGCCTCATTTCAGGATTTTTGGTCAAATGTGCAATAACATTTTACTAAGTTAGAGGGTGTCTCTATCTGAGGAGGAGGCTTCCATAATTTTATTAGTCCAGGAGGCCCAAAACATTATAATCCAGTTCTGCTATCATCCATATGCAAATGGTTAAGTTGGTGATGTTCATTATCACAAACTATAGGTCAGTTTCATTGCAGCTGAACATCTGCAGGTTTGTTTCAAATTCTGATGTGCTAGTGATTTATATTTCCATGAATTCACATGTAATTTTAGGCTTCATTTAATGAGGAAATAATAACCAAGACAATTTAATGTTCCAGAGTGGCTGGTTGAGGACAAGGGACCTTGTTGTATGCAAACCTGATTTGGTCCGAGTAAGTTTTGTTCAGTGGTCAAGCAATGAATTTGCAATAGAGTAATTTGAAGTTCCATTTTCAATGCTGAACAAGTAATATTCATTCCAGCCATATCATATGACAATAAACTATATTCAGCAGCAAGGCCTCTGATCAAGAGATTGAAGGTTTTGAGGAGCATGGAACCACCTTTTAATTGCTGTTGTTCCCAGGGCCACCCCGACCTGGGGTGTTAGCACCTGTTAGGGTCCCAGCTATGGGAAAATAGTGAACACTCAAACAAAATCAAAACAATATGAAAGTATAAAAATACATTTTTATAGTAAAATGATCAACAATACATTTTTAAAGCAAAATGACCAGCAATATATTTTATAGTAAAATTACCGACAATACATTTTATAGCAAAATGACCAACAATATATTTTATCCCTAGTTGAAGGCATAGAATTAAATAATCCATAGAGGTTGATATACTGTGAAAGAAAATCAACCAACCAACATGAAAAAATACATTAGGACATTAATCCTAATCAAACAGGATCTTGCACAATAGAACTGAATAAGAGCACTTTACCAGACAAATAGAAAAATATTCACCCTGAAGAGAAATTTCAATAAACTTAAATAATGATTAATGGTTAAATCACTTTGGCAGGAAGGGAGACAAGCTACTGCCACTGCTTAGAACATATCAATTATGGTGAAAAGCTAGAGTCTAATATTTTCAGAAATTTATTAGGCAGGGATGGTGAGTTCGATCTTAAATAGGACCATAAGAGTCAGCATAGTTAACATTAATTTCAACAAAACTACAACATAAAACATTATTTACATTAGTCGGACTATTGTCCTCATCTTTGTCGCCATATTTGTCACAACGTTTACCAGGAGATAACTGATAACTGACATCCATCAAACATGGCTCGTGGAACTAGAACAGTCTACCCCAGTGATCGAAATAAAGGGTTTGGTTCGAAATTCCAACCACCTGAAGAAGGCCAGAGCGTACAACGGCCGAAACGTTGTGACAAATATGGCGACAAAGATGAGGACAATAGTCCGACTAATGTAAATACTGTACATAATACCTCATCTCAGAAATATAGACAAACATAAATATATCAGCATCTCTGGGTGGTATACTGGCTGCCTGGGTGCCTGGGTATATGCACTTTCACACAGCAGGCAGTATACTTGTCGTTTGGGTTCAAAGAATAATGGTGAATAAAACAGATGAATATTAAGTGATAGGAGTTATCTCCCCTATGCATGGAACTTGGAATGCAAACAGTATAACTCTGGATTGAATAATGTGTTCATTTCAAAATTCTGAGGAGGTTATTAAATACAACAAACACCCGAAGAAGGTCTGAGAGTACAACAACCAAAATGTTGTGAGTATAACAACCAAGATGAGAATCAGTCAGTTATGTGCCATGCATGATACACACTTAGGTGATCATGTATCTTTCGATACATGACTGACAAGGCATATTTTTTCCCACAGTAGGTTGCCATTTCTTTCTGCGGTAGACCAGTTGCCATCCAAGGCTATAGAACCCAGTCTATCTTGCTATTTACCCATAGCTGGGAGGAGAAGAGGATTCATACCTTTCCCAAGGGTATTAGTACGTAAGTGAATGTAATGGATTTGACTGGAATTCAAACTTGGCTCTCCGATTCCTCAATCTGAGCCACTATCCATTACTCCAATGTGCCTCCCAAGATGAGGATACTATTCTGAATAGTAAGATGTCTTATAATAATAATTCCTCATTTCAAATATTCCAATATATATTCTGACTTCATCTTGTATCACAACAGTTTCATTGATTTGTTGTCTAACAAAAATTGAAATTAGTTTTATTGAGACTAAACATAGGATTAAAAGAATTTGATAAATTTTACCCTAGATACACATTATGCTGATAGCCAGTGTTATTGAAAACATGCCAATAATCTCAGAGTTAAGGGATTACTATTATTATATCTTTCATTTTAGAACTTTGTCAGTAGCTGGGGTATCTTGAAACTATGAACCTTTGTAAGCCTGAAGGATGAAAACTGCTGCTATTGGCCTGACTAACAAAGGGCGTGATCAATATTGCACCAATCAGGGGATGGTGTAATGAAAAGGTGGTTTAGTGATACAAATTCTGAAAGCGAGTTGCAGGTATCTGTGCCAGTTCATTGAAAACTCCCCTGAACAATAGGTTGGATATGCAGTCCGGCCCGTTCTGTCAGGAATAGTGAATGTTGTGAAGAGATGCCAACCAGAGTGAGAAAGAAATGCAAGACTGACACACTCCAGTAGTTTGCTTGCCAAGAAATTGTATGTAGAAAGCAAAAAAGAACACAGGGTAGGGGAGCAATGCCCGACCCTTTAACCTGTTCTACCCCTGGCAAGAGGAACCCAGGACACAAATCAATGGATGCACTTTATCAGCAACACATGTGATTGGGGGGGTTATTAATTGGCTTAATGAATATTAATAGGTATTTATCTTAAGAATCAATACTCTCTTTACAGTATTCCCCCCCCCCCAGGATTCAACGCAGTACTTGTGAATTTCAGATTTTAGCAATTAATGCTTAGCTTTTCAAAATTAATTAATAATTCTTCGTTTAGTTAAAAAAGGATATCTCAAAGGACTAATAATGAAATGGCATATGTCGGTACCAATAGGGTTAATTTATTGTGAAATTATAGATTAAGTAAATTCATTGATTTTTTTTTATTGGTTATCAACTTTTTGCAGGTTATTTAAAGCCAGAAAATATTTTTAGATTGTGAGAATTGTTTTTGAGATAATAGTGATTTTTACTGATACACATACTACTAATTAATCCATAGCTGGGGGGAGAGAAGAGGTGGATTCATACTTTTCCCCAGGGATATTTACATGTTAGAGAATATAACAAACCCAAGAGTAATTGGAATTCGGCTCCCTAATTAATATTTCTGAGCCATTATTCATTACACCACCTGCACACCCTAGGTTACAGCACTTGATATTCCCAAGTGGTCACTCATTAAAGTACTGACCAGGCTCGATTTTGTTTAACTTTGGTGATTGTATGAGAATTAGTGTTTCAACGTGTCTGTAAGCCTAGATAGTTTAGATATGCCTGCATTATGTAGAAATATTAGGAAAACTGCATTTGCTATTTGTAAAGATTTGTCAAAGAAGAATCTATGATTGTTATCGGACATTTCGAAAGAAGATATTGATTTCTTTGCAAGTGATTCCAATTCACACATATTCAGGTACTTATATTCCATGTAAAATTCAAACTAATTTGGTTTGTTTGTTTGTTTAATGGCACATCAACTCCTTATGGGTCATTTAATGCCAAAATTTAATTTTCATACAAGGATTGGTATTTTTTTTTAATATTAGAATCTATGGCTGGAAATTTCATTTCATTTTACTATTAAAATCTATAGCTGGAAATTTTATTTTATGTTAGTATTAAAATCTATAGCTGGAAATTTTATTTTATGTTAGTATTAAAATCTATAGTTGGAAATTTTATTTTATGTTAGTATTAAAATCTATAGTTGGAAATTTTATTTTATGTTAGTATTAAAATCTATAGCTGGAAATTTTATTTTATGTTAGTATTAAAATCTATAGCTGGAAATTTTATTTTATGTTAGTATTAAAATCTATAGTTGGAAATTTTATTTTATGTTAGTATTAAAATCTATAGCTGGAAATTTTATTTTATGTTAGTATTAAAATCTATAGTTGGAAATTTTATTTTATGTTAGTATTAAAATCTATAGTTGGAAATTTTATTTTATGTTAGTATTAAAATCTATAGCTGGAAATTTTATTTTATGTTAGTATTAAAATCTATAGCTGGAAATTTTATTATAAAAATGTATTTTTATGTGTTCATAGCGTTTTGACCCCAACTTGTGGGTTCACTATTTGTCCAGAGCTGGGACCCTAATAGATGCTACCACCCCTGGTAAAGGTGGACCTGGGACCAACAGCAATTAAGAAGTGAGTCCATACTCCTCAAAACCCTATGACAATAAACTACATCTGACAGCAAGGCCTCTGTTCGGGAGGTTATGTGGGGCCTGGAGCCACTACTTAATTACTGTTGTTTTCAGGTCCACCCTGACCACCTATGGGCAATAAACATTTTTATTGTAAAAATACCAGTAATACAGTTTCATAGTAATAAATTCTGTAAGGAAAAACAAATTTCCAGCAATACATTTTTTTATAAAAGAAATTACTAATGCTCTCAACAAAATTAAATTTTGCCATTAAATGACCCATAAGGAGTTGATATGCCATTAAACAAAGAAAGCCATCATCATTATCACTATCATAACCAACACTACTCTTATTATGACTATCATCATCATCACTATCACAGCAACATAATTATCATCACAATCATCATTGCCATCGTCATTATCACTAACATAATTATCAAAATTATCATTGTCATCATAATCAATATCATTACCAACATCACAATCATCATTGCCAGCATCATCACCAACACCAGCAACATAATTATCATCACTATCATCATTGCCATCATCATTATCACTATCATCACCAACACTACTCTCATTATGACCACCATCATCATCACTATCACCAGCAGGATAATTATCATTGCTATCATCATTATCATTATCATCATCAACACTATATTATTATTAGCATCATCATCATTATCAGTATCACCATAACCATTATATCGTCTCCACCACTATCATCATCATAATAATCATCATCATAACCACATCACAATCATCATTATCACTATCATCACCAACACTAATCTCATTATCACCATCACCATCATTACCATCACTATCACCAGCATCATAATTATCAAAATTATCATTGTCATCATAATCAATATCATTACCAACATCACAATCATCATTGCCAGCATCATCACCAACACCAGCAACATAATTATCATCACTATCATCATTGCCATCGTCATTATCACTATCATCACCAACACTACTCTTATCATGACTATCATCACTATCACAGCAACATAATTATCATCACAATCATCATTGCCATCATCACTATCACAGCAACATAATTATCATCACAATCATCATTGCCATCATCACTAACATAATTATCAAAATTATCATTGTCATCATAATGAATATAATTACCAGCATCACAATCATCATTGCTATCATCAGTCTCACTGTCATCATCATTATCATGACCATCATCATATACATCACCATTATAATTCTCCAACATATTGTTTTGAGCTATCTTTTTTTTTCCGTTCAAAGTTCAATAAAAGAAAAATCTCATGTTTCGATCAAATGTTATTTTGATCCAGTCTGATAGATTTTTCAATAGAATCTTTTATTTACCACATCATCATCATCATCGCCGCCATCATCATCATCATCATTGTTCTTTTCCTTTTCTTCTCTTTGAGTTTTGGTTCTTTGAAAGGAAACTTCTTCTATGCTACGAATACACTTTAATTGTGAAAACAATTTCTGAATCTTATTTTGATAAGTCTTATAAAGGTTTTCTTTTCTTTTTTACTATCATTCTCTTTCTTTTCAGTGTTGTTATTTTAAAAAAATAAAAATAAAAACATCATTTTTGGAGGTGGTTACTTTAAAGGTGTATTTCTTTAACCATATGTTGGAGTTGTATGCTGCAGACATACTGAAAAACAACATTTTTAGTCTAACTTTGTCAAAAAGGTCAATTAATTTGTTCATTTTACTTAATTTGTTTGAACTGGGTTTTTTATATTTTTTATTTAGGTGATGTTTTTTCTAAAATAAATTATTCAAATAATTTCCTCTATTTTCTTTTCTATGCCATGTCCCTATGAAAGCAGTGAATGCACATATTCTTAATCCATCTTGAAAATTCAGGATCTGGAATTAATAAATATTAAACACTTCAAATACCTGTGTGTGTTTGTGTGTGTGTATATATATATTGTTTTTTAAAATTATATATATATATATATATATATACATATATATTGTTTTTTAAAATTATGAGTGTGAGTTCAATACCCGGTTAAGGCAGTGGAGAACTTTCAGAGGGAAAATTAGCAGGAGATAACTGATAACTGACATCCATCAAACATGGCACATGGAACTAGAACAGTCTACCCCAGTGATCGAAATAAAGGGTTCAGTTCGAAATTCCAACCACCTGAAGAAGGCCGGAGCGTACAACGGCCGAAACGTTGTGACAAATATGGTGACAAAGATGAGGACAATAGTCCGACTAATGTAAATACTGTTTTAATTTTATATTTGTAATTATACTATGCATGTCCTCCATAGTGTTGGAAAGTCCTTAGTTATTATAATAAAATGTTCAACCTTTTATATTATTTAAAATTAAAATAATCATAGGGAATGTATTTAGTGATGTCTATATGGCATCAGTGGGAAACTGCCTTCACTGGTTAGTAGACAGGACCTGTATATGACGGATTCATGTATCATTGAGTGACACACTTGAGAGACACGTGCACATTGTCCTTATATTATGTTTGCCACGTGAACTATGATAAAATATAAGAGATAGATAGTTATAATGGAGAGAGATATTAATAATCCCCAAGGACACATGTCCTAGTGGATAAAAGCATTGGTTGAAGTAATCAAATGACTTGACCCAAAGAGTTGTGAGTTCAATACCTGGCCACAGCAGAAGTGAACAAAAACTTAGAAAGTTGAGTTACTAAAGAACTGTTGTCCTCATCTTTATTGTCATATTCATGACGTGTCAGCTGTTGTATGCTCTGGCCTTTCAAGGTCACATGGCCCAGTGGATAAAAGTGTTGGGTGAAGTTATCCAAAAGTGACTTGACCCAAAGAGTTGAGTTCAATACCTGGCCACAGCATAGGTGAACAAAAACTTGGAAAGTTGAGTTACTAAAGGGAAATAACTGAAACTGAGATATTCAGAAAAGGCATGGCATGTGGAACTAGAACAATCTACCCCAGTGGACTAAATAAAGGGTTTGGTTTGAAATTCCAATGCATGTCACCTGAAGAAGGCCACAGCATACAATGGCCGAAACATTGTGAATATAACAATAAAGATGAGGACAATAGTCTGAACAAGGGAAATAGTGTAAAAAAATTATTAATAATGGTATATAATAATTTTTATGCAAAACTTGGTGGCACAAGGGTAAAAAGTTTGAGAAATTCTGCTCTAATGAATTAAAATATTGCTTTGTGAATTTAGAAACTTTAGTAAATTTTGATTGTTTGTTTTTTTGTTTTGTTTATCAATCCTTTGTGTGTCATTTAAAGCTTTTTTATGAGAGTATATAGTCCTGATATTTAACCCATATATGTGGGGATGAAGAGATTGATTTATACCTTTCCCAAGGGTATATGCTGATAAATGAATGTAACACACTTGGCTGGAATTCGAACTTGGCTCTCCAGTTTTTCATTCCAAGCTGCTATCTATTACACCACATGTACATCCACTAGGCGCCATAGTCATTGTGAGTTCAATCCCTGAGTCAGGTAGCACAGACTTAGACTCTGGAAACAGAGCAAGCAATAACCGAGCATTACCAAAATAGAACAAGATGAGACATGGACAGTGGAACAAGTTTAAAGAAAGGATTCATTTCAAAATTCTCTGAAGTTTATCTGGATCAACAGAAGAAGGCGAATGGGAACAGCTGAAACATTGTAATAACAACAAAGATGAGGATACAAGTTTGAATGTAAATAATGTAACATCTAATGTTGTTTTTTTATTTGCCATGTCCTTTTTGGATGTGGGCAATCAAGGCACTCTACAACTTCCTATCCTCTATAGTATTAAGTAATGTTTGTCCTCCTAGTCTCTGTTCTACCATCTGCTTACACAACTTTACTTTGTTGCCCTCTACCTTTCTTGCCTTCAGTCTGTTTTGTGAGTGTCAAATTCTCCAAGCTCTCTTTCCTCATATGTCACAGAAATTTCAGCTGCCTCATTCTGATTCTAAGTTACCTTTTTGTTTCCATTTTCTTCAAAACTTTCTTATTGCTCAAACATTCCATCCATGATATTCTCAACATCCTTCTGTAGAACCAGATCTCTTTTGTCTCAACTTTACTTTTCATCTGTGAAGAAATTGTCTGGCATTCACTGCCATAAAGAAGAATTGACAATGCTTAGCAGTTCAGCACTCTTTTCTTTATTTGTTAAAATTTTCCTGTTTCTTAATATTTTGCTTTGCTTTTGGAAGGCATCTTTCATTATTCTAATGTGCCTTCAGATCTCTGCATCACATTTTCTGTTGTCTGTTAAAACATTTCCCCGACAGTTAAATTTCTGTATTTGTTTGAGTCTGGCATCTCCAATTCAAAGCTCACACATTGAGCACTCCCTTATGCCAATGACATGCCACACCTTCTTAGAATTGATAGTTAGTCCTTTCTTTTGGTTTTCCTTTGTCTAGGAGTTCCTGCAGTTTTATTTCCGTCTTTTTCTGTGCCATCAGCACAGTATCATCTGTATAATATAGCTAATATTACTCGTGTAAATAAACAAAGATGACAAGATATCAGGTATTTGGATTAGAGAAAATAGGGAATAAATGCTATACAGCTGGATTTGAATTATTCTAACTGACTGGTTGGTTTGGTTGTTTTTTGTTTAGTGGTATATCAACACCTGTATGGGTTATTTAATGTGTTATGGTAATTTACCCACACACGCATGGAATCTCCCAGCTATAAATAGGAACAGGTACTGCCTTTTGGAGAGTGAAGTTTCCAGCAGTCAGCTCTGACAGTCGGACCGAACATTCTTACTGTAACACTCTCGTTTGTATATGTTTGTATTACTGTTTCTGTTAATATATTTGTTTAACTCAATTCCTCTCTTGTGTCTTTATTTCTGGCCCTATCAAGGCCACAATATAATGCTGAAATCTAAATGTGAAAATTCAAACTTTATAATTAATTCAAGAGAATGACATTATTTCAAGATTAAATTATAATTATTTAACTATTTTTTATCAAATAATCTTACAAAATCAAATGAGGAATGAAAACTTGTTTTTCTTTACAAGAAATGAGATTAATCATAGCAAATTGTGTTTTTTTTTAATTCTTTTTGACAATGTAGGCCATGTCTTCAATTTTGATATAAAATGTATTGTCATTTTGTTATAAAAATCTATTGTTGGTAATTTTATTATAAAAATGTATTTTATACTTTCCTAATGTTGTAATTTTTGTTTGGGGGGTTACTATTTGCCCATAGTTGGGACCCTAACAGGTGCTACCACTTCTGGTCAGGGTGGGCTTAGGAACAAAAGCAATTTTGCTCCACAAAACCTCCAATCTCTTAATCAGAGGTCTTGTTGCCAGATGTAGTTTATTGTCATACCCAGGACTATCTGACTGGCTGAGCAATGAAAGAAATGTAGCAAAAAACACAAGGTAGAAGATGTGAGTTTAAATTTTGCTAAAGTTTTATTCTTTAATCTGGATATATTCTGTTTAATAGCGGTCAGAAAATAAGACTCTGTGAGTTGCGCTAAAAAGTAATAAACATAAGATGAATGTAATGATAGTAAAAAAAAACTTAATGACCAAGACGAACGGGAAGTGAATATATCAGGCAAGGATTCTTTTTTTAAAATGAAAGAAGAAATAAGTTTAAAAAAGCTTTTAAAAGAAAAGTTTTCTATATTTGAATCTTAAAATGAGATAAGTTCATATTGGAAAAGTTCCCAGACTTGATCTAAAAAAAGTACATCTATTACTCTGGTAAATAATATCTCATATATTATTTAAATTTGGCAACTATCCCCTCTGAAATAGTTCCCTTGTGAACATATGCAGCAATCTCGGCGCCACTTCCATAATGCTAAGTTTGCTCAATTTTCAATCACAAGGGAACAAACTCTGCAGCAACAGAGTCCATGTTCTAGCTTTCCAGCAGGATCTCCTGGAAGATTGCATAAGATTCTAATCAATGCTGAGGATTGCCCCGAATATGTATCCAACAGTCACTCGCCTTGAACATAAGTGCTGCTCAAAAACAGTGTTTCATTTCAGATATGTTCATCAGGACCTTGATGAAATCTTTTGACAGTCTTGACAACAGCAGGCCAAGAATGGAGTACTATGGTCATATTTGGGTAGGAGGTGTCCAGACCAGACTTTTCAGCTTTGATAGTCCAAAAGCGTCTCTGTTCTTGTGGGTGATGAATTATTTTTCACCCTCCAACCTCGCTCCCACAGGGAAGCCCATCACTATTCTATCGCTACTTTTATGAAAAGTGCTCAGACAAACTAAATTCCTTGGTTCCACCAGTTCTAACCTTCATGGCAGGGACCCACCGTGCCACGTCCATTGTAGCAAACTACCCCCATTCCCTCCATATTCCATCAGTGAGAAGTAAGTTCTACTCGAACAGCTTCTTCCTGTGAACCACTACTCCCAAAAGGATGTTTCCCTGATCACTACAATCTTAACCTATTCTATGGTAACCATTATCCTCCACTCCTATCCAAATAAATTGCCTCTTAACATAACTCTCTACCTTGAGTAGCCCCTGGCTTTGTAAAAGGTGAACCTTACTGTAAATAAAAAGAAAAAAGGTAGAAGTTTAACACTCTTTTCTTTGCTTCTAATAAAATTTTCATGTTTCTTAATACTTTGCTTAGTTTTTGGAAATTATCTTTGGCTATTCCAATGGGCCTTTGGATTATGTTGCCATATTGTTATAACTCTTGTTCTTCTTTTAATTGCACACCAGATAATTGGAAATGAAAGAATTTCATCTCGTCAGAATCTATCTTGCACATTTAGAAATCTACTATTCGCTCATGTATCAAATGCAGTTGCCATATCTGGTCTGGTGCTCCTGCTGTACATCTTGAAATTTTTGATAAAATCCAAAGAATGGTCTTTTGAAACTGTCCCCCTACCAATTGACCTTTGTGTATTTGTGTTAGCACCTTCTTGGTGAATGTTTCACTTACCAAATGCCCTTGTATTTATTTACACCCCCCACCATTATCATGTCAACCTATAAAGTTGTTCATCAGCTTATGCTATGGGATCCAAGTGATAGGGAAAGATCAAGAGATAGGCCAGCAAGAACCATCATTGATTAACTTGTAGATGATATTGAGATCAGAAAGAAAAGGACCGGAGAGAACTATGGATGAGAGAAATGAATGGAAAATAGTAGTGTTCGTTTGAAGACAATCAGATAGGCCCATGTTCCCCAAAGTGGGGCAATTTGATTTGTACTGTATATATATATATATATATATATATATATATATATATATATATATATATGATATGTTTAACATTCTTTTTATAGATACAAGTATTTAAGCAAATTCTCTGTTTTATAATAAACAGTATTAAATAACATTTACCGGCCTGAATGTCCGAGAAATTAAATGTTATTTAATACTGTTTATTATAAAACAGAGAATTTGCTTAAATACTTGTATCTATAAAAAGAACGTTAAACATATCATAAATGTCTTTAAAATAAATTGTCAGACATTGTCCAATTCAAATATATATATATATATATATATATATCTTTTAATTCAGTATTTTAATTTTCTTGTTGAAGAGTTTGCTTTTGCAAGGTTTATTAAGTTTCATATAATAGCTATTTTGTAAGTTAGGACATTCATTTTTATAGTTGAGAGTGCATGTGTTTATGTTATTTAGTTTTTTTTTATATGGGAAGGTAATAAATGTATTATTACTAGTGTCTATTAGTACATCAAGAAATAGGATTTTATTGTTATTGTCAAGTTTGTATATGAACCTAATAAGTACAGAGATTTTTTTTCAAATCTTTTTGTAGTTCATGTATTTCATCTATGAATGACTAAAATGAGAATGTCATCTACATATCTCAGGTAAATCTCAGGTAAATGGAGGGCTTTTTATGGTATTAAGTACATTACTTTCTAGGTTAGCCATATAAAAGTTGCTAAATGTTATTTAACAATTTCTTAGTAATTTCTTCTTCTTCAGTTCTTCAACTGTCTATTCATTCTTTCATTGATGCCATGTTCTTTGAAAACTTGTTTAGTCCAAATTAATGGCCTTTTAGGCCTCCTCCATGTAAATATGAGTTTTTGAATAATAAGAATTATATATCGTGGGGTGGAGTTGGTGTTCTTTGGATTTCTGATTAGGTTGTCAAAATAAGGTTGGGAACCACTGAAATAGACTATCAAAATTTTTATATCAAATGATAAAATGCTTGCAATTGGAATCCACTTTTTTTTTTAATAAAGATGTCTTAATGAAATATGATAATCAACTTTTTCTTTTATTATTAAATACAGAAAAATAATTTTTATTTTTATTTTTTTACAATTAACTTTATGCTATTTTCTTACAATTAAAAACTTCAAAGACATTTAGATTTATTTGAATTACTTTAAATTTTTATAAAATCTTTGTTTTTTTTAATTAATAACCATAGAAAAGAAATCCTTCACTTCATGTAGAAACTCTAAAATTCATCTGAAACCTTTAAGTATGTAAAAGTAATTTTTATATTTTTATTTGAACTTTAGGTTGGTTGGTTTTGTTTAGCAGTATATCAACACCATTATTTAATGCCGAAAAATCTAAATATTTCGTACACAATTTTTTTTTTTTTTTTTAATGATAATAATAGTTTAGTGATACATGTTTTACTAATTAACCCATAGCTTGGGGGAAGAAGAGGTGGATTCATTCCTTTTCAAGAATATGTGCACATAATTGAATATGATGAACTTAACTGGAATTGGAACTCTGCTCTCCAATTAAGAATTCTGAGCCAGTATCCATTACAGCACCTGCACACATCCAAGCTTACAGCACCTGGCATTCCCAAGCTGACCTGGCTTGATGTTGCTTAAGTTAAGTGATTTTATAGGAACCGGTGTTTCAATGTGATGTAACTATAAGCCATTGAACTTCAGGGTTAAGTATGCAAACTATGAAAAGTGTATCTGGTCTACACTTTTAGATATGAGTAAAAACATCTTTCGTGATTTACAAAGCAACAAATACTGGCATTTATATATACAGGGTGCAATAGCTAAATGGTCGCCATTTTATATTTTTAATTTCATGCATGCGCATTGTTTGTTTTAGATTTTGCTGACTGCACAGTATACTAGGGTCAGTTAGGCACCATCTTTGAGAAAAAAGCACTCTGCAGAAATTTGGAAACGGCATGCTGTACTGCTTGGCATTTGCACCAGAAGTTCCAATACTGGGTGTCAATCTGAGTAGAGGGCAGAGGTTTCAAAAAGAGTTGGATGAGTCTGATGGTGATTATGAAGATATGGCATCTCAGAAAACTTACTGTGATCATTCTGATAAGAAAAGAACTCATAAATTTGTTGGTGAGGGCCTCAGACTCAACATATCTTGCCTTGAGGAGGAAGTGCTGTCCTGGGTCAAGAGCATGGCTACTGGAAGACCCTATGTCTGGCAACAGGACTCTACACCATGCCAAACAAGACGGAAAACCAAATCATGACTGTCAGATAATTTCTGCGACCATATCACCCATTACATGTGGCCCCCTAACTCCCCAGACTGCAACCCCCTTGATTATTATGTGTGGGGTGCAGTAGAGCAAGAAACAAACAAAACTTCTTGTACACCAAAGATGAAGACAAGGATTATGGCAGCATTCACCAACTTAAACAGGGAGACTGCCCAGAAGAGTTGCAGGAGATCCTGAAGTCCTCTGGAGGCCATGGTTGAAGCCAATGGCAATTTTATTGAATAAATTTACTCTTTAGTATTTCAATATATTTTTGTGTAATTTTGGTAAATATATCTGTTAAAATGAGATGTCAGTGTTATTTTCATTTTTGCATAATTTAGAGGACAATTTATCCATCGCACCCTGTAGAGAAACAACTATTATTTGTTATTTATAAATAATGTGGATCTAAAATAAACCATTTTCATTTTGAAAACTTCCAGGGGGAAAAAATAATTCAAACAGATGTTGATAAAAGATACCGATTATAAAAATTAGAAGAAAATATTGCCTGTGTGAAATCTGAAATATTTTAAAGATATTTAGATACAAAAAACTAAAACAGTTGACAATCAATAGAATTATTGAAGCTTGTAGTGAATTCTTTATAATAAAGTAACGAAGAATGTTTTGTTTTTTATCCATTCAATGCATTTCTCTGTTACTCATTTCTTTTCAAATATCTTATTAATGAATAAAAGAAGATATTACTACTGAATAAAATAATTACCTTATAAAACTCATGTAACGCACGATCTCTTGTATCGTGCGACTCTCAAATGTTCACTTTATAAAAAATGATTTTATTATGTATCTCGTGTATCTTTTTTTTCAGAGACCAAATTACACTCTTTTTATCTCTATCTCTTTATCCCATCTTCTAATTAAATAAAAGTATCATTAGTAACGCTATAAACATTGACAGCCATAAACAACCGAACGAGAAACAGCTAAACGTCTTATAAACGTAAACAATGAAAAAGATGCATATTCGCCATGTTTGTATTTTATAATACGACACTAATATGTGAATATTACATGCATTATTATTGAATACTAGGAGAGCTTGATTCTAGTTGAAGAGCATCTTACCGTTATACTTCTTGTGTAACACACAATCTTGCATACTTTGTGCCTCCCACATTTTCACTTATAAAAAATGATTTTATTGTGCAAGTTCCTTTTTTTGAGAGACCAAATTACAAAATAAACTAACCTCTTTTCCTCTATCTCTTTATCCTGTATTCTAGTTAAATAAGTTAAAAAAGTAAAAGAGAATAAAAACATCATTAGTAACACTATACTTGTTGTGTAAACGCGAAACAGCTAAACATCTTATAAATGTAAACAATGGAAATGATGCATATTTGCTATGTTCGTATTTTATAATACGATACTAATATGTAAATATTACATGCATTATTATTGGATACAGTCAAGTAAAATATAAGTTTTATCAAAATCATGTTTATTTTAAATACAGCTCTACTTTTGGCTACAGTAAATGGAGTTTGGTCAATGGTGTAGCCTGGGCCAGCAGTACATATGCTAATTTTATATGTTGTGTATAAGATGACCCTCTTAAAATTAGCTTCAAAATTAGGTCTTCAAAGTTGCATAATATATACGAGTATATACGGCAATGCATTGCATCTGTTAAAAGATCTTCATTCATTGATGAATCATGCTTTTAGTTATCATTTCCACAAACTTAGGAATCTTTAAAACATGATTGCTCAGTTTGGTGGCATGGTGGAGTAAATGGATAGTGGCTCGGATTGAGGAATCGGAGAGCAGAGTTCAAATTCCAGTCAAGTTCGTTACATTCACCTATGTGCAAATATCCTTTGGAAAAGTATGAATCCATCTCTTCTCTCCCCACCTCATGGGTAAATAACAGGATAGAATAAGTTCTAGAGTCACAGACAATCTGGGAGAAGAATGACTCTGAATTCAAAATCTTCAACTATGAGTAAATAGTAGGGCAGACTGGGCTCTTCAGTCTTGGGTGGCAATCAGTCTAGGAGAAAAACAACTCTGAATGCATGTATGTAGCCCTGTCGAAGAACATACTATGTATTGACTCCACCTTAGTCCATCACACATTGATGATTTGTTCTCCCTGTGCTCTTGACCAGGGACTGGAGAAAATTCATCACATTTTTATTGACAAAGGTTTTCCTACCAATGTTAGTAAGCATGTGGCTTGGCATAAAATTAGACATTTGACTATTAGACAAAGACTGGGACCAAAAACTACCGATTCTTTAACAGGTAGTTTTTGGTTCCAGTCTTTGTCCTATTTATTTGAAATTGCTATGGCTAGGTAGGAAGAGTCAAATGTGTGTCTGCTTGTATTACATCAGGTTTTTTTACTGTCAAACTACAGGTTGTTTTTAAGACCGATTTGGTGTTTCCATCTTTTGTTAAAGATTGTCTGCTCTACTTTCAAAGTAGTTCTGTTATATATAAGTACAACTGGCAGTGTGATGCTGAACACATCGGATGGACTATTCTGAGGTTGGAGAACTGTACGTGTCAACAAGTTCCAGCCAATATAAAATCATGCAATCTGAGCCTTCTAGGACGACTCAGTCTGCACATGATTCAGCAATAAGTCAACATCTAATCTATAACTGTGCTACCAAATATGTAGATAGTTTTTTCACTGTTTTGCACTGAGCCCGGTCTGCTCACCACTTGCATGTTCTTCAAGCAATAATATATTAAGTTATATCAACCGGATCTGTGCAAGCAGAAAGAACGTTTCATTCGCTCTCTGTTTATTTAGACATTCATGAGTGAGAATTTTCCCTTTTACATTTGGTTGGAATTGTTTATCATTTATTTTAATCCTGAATTATTTACTATTAAATTATTTTTAATCATCTTCCAAAGTTCCTCTCCACATTGAATATATTTTTTTGCAAATATTATCTCTTGTTTCATCAGATTTGTGCCACTGGTGACCTTTGAAAAAATGTTGTCGGAAAAGAATTCCTTCAAGAAAAGATAAATGGCATTGTGCTTTTGCAAATCAGTGTTTATGGTATACGGTGTCAAGTTCTTGTTCAAAGATATATATATATATATATATATATATATATATATATATATATATATATATATATATATATATATATATAATAAACGCAAATGGCAGTGTGTGACTGCATCACACTTTTTTGACTTTACTCCTAGAGGCCGTAGCCCAACATATGTCATTTTGAAATCAGCAAATTAAAAAAATTCTGGCTCCACAATCCTGAAATTTTGGATTCCCCAAATTTATTATTGCAATTGTTTTTGGCAATTTTTTTTTTTTTACATGATTTTTTGCAACAAATTTTTTTATACAATAACAATTTTTATAACTTGGAAATAAATTTGGGAATAATTAAAATTAATTGTGAAATCCAGCAAAAGTTACCCATGAAATAAAAATAATTGTTTGTATGGAAAGTAAGGACCTACATACATCAAGCAGTCTTTAAATTAAGTGGCAGCAGAATCGTTATTGTTGAACGATAGCTAAGCTTAAATTTTAATGCAATACTTAAATACAGCAATCAATTTTGAGTTCTGTGTTTTATTGTTGCCTATTGCATCTATTCCTCCTTACCTATTGTGATGAAGGCCCAATCGAGCCCTTCACAGGGGCTAGCTTCAATGCCACCTGATAAGGTGGCTTTTAAACTAGTGATATATATTGAATGTTAAAGACAATATAGTCTTGCATATTTTCTTTTGAATTTTCTCATATTCTCTAATGAGACTTTTTATTTGAAAATGATTTCGAAATAAGTATTGTCCGTACGATGACCTAGCGCTTTCATTGTTCATCTTTAGGGTCAATATTTTTAGTCAAAATTTTTTTTAACAAACATTTGCCAATTATCTTGTAGCATAATCATGTTGCTACTTTTTTACAAACTAAATAAACGTTAAAATCCTTTTAAATTCAAAAGACGCGATGATGTTATCACGTGCGGGGCGAAGATTTTTATCATGTGACAGCGTGAAAAAGATTTTTATTATACAAGCCAAAAGATCGAAGAATACGTTATAAAATTTAAATATATTATAAACATTGTAATATGTTACCAGAATGTTCGAAAGCGCTAGGTCATCGTACGGACAATACTTATTTCGAAATCATTTTCAAATAAAAAGTCTCATTAGAGAATATGAGAAAATTCAAAAGAAAATACGCAAGACTATGTTGTCTTTAACATTCAATACTACATGTTTAAAAGAAAAGTTGCTGCCAAATTACACATACAGTGTAACCCGGATATAAGAGGGATTTTCTCTGGTCCCAAATTAGAGCCTGTGTTAATGTATATATAATAGACCAAACCCGGATATAAGAGAAAACCGGATATAAGAGACTTCTTCTCTGGTCCCGACAACTCTCTTATATCCGGGTTACACTATGGTAAATTCAGAGTCATTTTGTTTATGATTTTTTATTATAGTATCTACTATGTGTTCTTTTCTATTTCTGGTCTCAATTTTTAAACCAAATATGAAAGCATCACATTCTGTATTTACTATAGAAACTAACAAATATATATATATATATATATATATATATATATATATATATATATATATATATATATATATATATATATATAATTGTGTGTGTGTGTATGTATGTATTAGTTCAGTTTAAATCCGTTGTTTGGAATATGCAATGATCTGCTGGTGTTGAAATGCCTTTCTCTCTGTCAGTCTATGAATCATTTGAATATGTATCCATAATGTGCCATCAATGCGTAGATGGTTTCTGGATGTTTACAATATGAAAAATGAAAAACAATATGGCTGAATGTAATTTTGTAAAGAACAGTTAAGTGCTGACTAAAATATTACAAATATGAAAAATTAGATTTTGGAAGAATATAATGTCTGAAATGATTTACTCAAATACAAAGAGATAAGTTGTTTACATGAATGAAATACAATACATTCAGTATCGTAGTGCTGTTGTTTTGTTGTGCCAGGCCTTCTTTATTGAGAAAAATCATCAATAAATCTAAGACTAAAACAATACAAAAATGCCGGCATTTTTCCTGTCACGATGTGGCTTTTTGCCAGACTCTATTCCTTTTTTTTGTATAATAAAAATAGAATGAATCCTAAAAGCTTTTGAGGACACTGAATACGTTTCATGTATTATTAAGAATTTGTGAGGTTAATAATTTGATTGTACCATTAAGTAGGGGAACTTGATGAAATATGTTGGGGTCAAATGTATAAATTTAGACGACAAAACAAAACGCAGCAACTATATGTTGAATGGCAAGTGAACATGCTTCTTTGTAACTTGGGGCATTGGAAATTATACCTAAGGGTGTTTATTTAATTTATTAGAAATATTTACAACTGGAATGGTTTAATATATATATATTTTTTATATTCCATGCTAATAGTAATATATACTTTAAAAACCATGTGGATAAAATAAGTAAAGGTTTATTGTAAAAAAACAGTACGATAAGAATAAAGGTGACAGTTATGCACAAGGTCATCGCAAGTCAATCCAGTAGTGAGTGCTACTATTGGAAGGTCAGTAGTCCTTGTGTAAGTCTGGGTCGTACTCAACAGATCCCAGCTAGTATATTTATCCCCCCCCCCCCACAAGGGTTACATGTGGCACAAGTCCGGGTTTAACGTAGGTTTTCTGAGCCCGTAGGCTCGGCCAAAAATCTTCCCTATTCGAACGCATATAAATGGGTTCAGGGTCAGTCTACCTCCCCAAACGAGACTCTGCCCTTCGGCGGGGCCTTGTCCGGGTTCCTCTCTGCTCAGAGGCAGAGAGTTCGACTGTCCGGCTGGAACAGGTCGCAGCTGATCTCTGTAGTCCATTGATTTACAGATTCTTATAGATAGTTACTACCTATAGTGTAGTCACTCAGGGGGGTGACAGGTTATTCTATTACATCAATATATATATATATATATATATATATATATATATATATATATATATATATATAAAATGGACTCTCCCGTTGTATTCGACATATGAGGGTCAAGCATTTCAGTTCCTAGGCAGACACCAGCACATACACATGATTTGATTATGGTGATGGTTTTGTGCAGAACCAACCACACTTTTTGAAGGGCTGAATACAGAGACCTGGTGCATTACATTCCACAAGGTCCCCCAACAACACTCTGCAGGTTTTGAATTCAGAGTTCTTCTTCTTCTAGACCAGTTGCCATCCAAGGCTATAGAACCTAGTCTGTCCTGCTATTTACTCATAACTAGAGGGAGAAGAAGAGGATTCATACCTTTCCCGACTGTATTAGCACATGTGAATGTAATGGCTTCGACTGGAATTTGAATCAATTTTGTCAGAGTAAGAATGTGCAAAGATTATCCATTTGTTCCAAGTGCTTTTGGCCAATTCTTTAGCCATTTTCAAGGGGTTTATTTTGGGTGTTGTTAATTTAGGTGTTAATTAAGGTGTTGTTAAGATCTAAAACAAACACCCTTGAAAATGGCTGAAGAAGTAGACAAAAATGCTTGGGACAATGAACAATACAGACAATCTTTGTACTCCCTTACTCCCATCAAACAGAAAAATGTGTGAATGCTGGAAAAACTAAATAAAAAATAAATGTAATTTTCCTTATCTGTCATATTCAACAAAACATATATATATATAAGTAATAATTAGGAGGATTTGATAAATGTAATTAAGTAATTCATCGAGTCTGAAACCTCAACAGAATGCTGTAAGCACTGTCACAGAATGCAGAAAGCACTGGACGGCCGTTTCGTCCTATATTTGGGACTCATCAGCAGTGCGCATCCACTACCGAGAATTGAAACCCGGACAGTTAGGTTGTCAAGCGAACACCCTACCAACTGTTCTACGGGCCTCGGTGACGAAGAGGTAGCAAATCAGACTCGATATAGCGCCGCTCACTCACATTATTCCGTGGCGGAACCCAACTGAGATTCTCTGTAACCATAACTTATATATCACCGCTTGATCCAGCTTAACTGCTCCAGTTGGGGCGGCTTGGTGATAGTAGTCGTGGCTCCTGGGGACACACTCCTATGGTTACAGAGAATCTCAGTTGGGTTCCGCCACGGAATAATGTGAGTGAGCGGCGCTATATCGAGTCTGATTTGCTACCTCTTCGTCACCGAGGCCCGTAGAACAGTTGGTAGGGTGTTCGCTTGACAACCTAACTGTCCGGGTTTCAATTCTCGGTAGTGGATGCGCACTGCTGATGAGTCCCAAATATAGGACGAAACGGCCGTCCAGTGCTTTCTGCATTCTGTGACAGTGCTTACAGCATTCTGTTGAGGTTTCAGACTCGATGAATTACTTAATTACATATATATATATATATATATATATATATATATATATATATGTTTGTGAGATTAAATTAATCATGCCTAAAGGAACTTAAAATTTAAAATGTCTTTTTTTGATGTTACTTTTCCCTTCATGTTACTTCGCATTAATGCCTCCACAAAATGAATAAATCCACTTCCCCTATCTATGGATAAATAATAGGGCAATATAATTCCTTCACTCTTGTAAGTCAGTCAACTTTAATGTAAGATGAATAACATGACCCCATAATATTGAATTTTGTGTTAAAAACCCCTGCAGCATCAATCAGTTTAATTGCAACGCCATATTAAAAAAGGAGTCTACGTGAATAAACAACAAAGAAATGTACAAGTCAGCAAAAAAGTACCCTTTGCTTGTGAACAGATGCCAAGTCTAATGGCTGTTAAAAACAGTTAGCTTCTGGCTGAAGAAATATAATCTGACCTTAACCTTGAGATGGTATCAACTGTGAGGAAAAAATAGAAATACATTCTTTTCTTATCGGGTGTTAATAGTTTGGTATCTATTGCAAATCTAAAAAAAAAACTACACTTTGGTTACTAGTCCCCTGATGACCCCAGAATAAAATTATAAATTATTACATTATGATTACAAATCAAAATAATGTTAAAAGATAAAAATTAAAAGTTTATTGAAAAATGTTTAGGTCATCTTATAAGTACAGCATTTTAATTGGAAATAATATGAATTTGAAAAGGAAAAAGAAAAAGTTCTGAATTCATATCTTGCAAAAGAGTTGTGTACAATGAAATGAGATAAACAAACATAAAATGGCATTTAGAACAAAATTTGAAAATAATGAAATGCTAATTAAAATAAACAAAATGGCACTGACTGCTTTATAAGAAAATAAATATACTGATAAATATTAAAATAAAAATGGCAAGTGGTCTATTTGCAGTTTATTGATAATTGCTGGGTTTTGGAAAGAACTAGTTTGGTACCTATTGCTTTGCTGATGACAAGATGATCAAATTTCAAATCTAAATTGTTGTCCATTTAAAATACTACATTTATTAGAAAATATATTCACTTTAAATACAAGAGTCATGAAAATGACTTCGTAAATTTATTAGGGGAACGAGAACAGTCTACCTCCTGTAAATTAAATAAAGAGTTCAGTTCAGAATTCACTGTAGGTAACCCAGACCAATATACACCTGATGAAGGCTGGAGAGTACAATAGCTGAAACATCATGATAACAACAACAAGGATGAGAACAATAGTCGTTGGTCACATGTTCAGTCCATGATATTCTCAGTACCCTTCTGTAGAACCACATTTCTGTTGCCTCAAATATCCTCTTCATCTGTGATGAGATTGTCCTGCATTCATTTCCATGTAGGAGTACCAGTTTGTATAACAATTCAGTACTCTTCTTGATTTCTAACAAAATTTCTTAATACTTTGCTTAGCTTTTGGAAGGCATCTTCCACTATTGTTATTATAATAGAGACAAAGAAAAAGAAAAAAGAACTTCTTGGATTATTTTTTATCTTTCCCTCTTCTTTAATCTAATCCTTAGCCCACATAAAAAACAAACAAATGATGCTTTTAGAATGTATTTGGAAAATGGTGAATATGCCAGCCAATAAGGTACATACTTTACAAGGGCATTTTTGAATTCCTGCTCACTCTGGTTCAGCCTGATATATAAAGCTGATGTCTTCAGTGACTAGCCCTCTATCCATAATACCAGTATGTTGGATGCAACCTAAGAAAAGTATTTTTTTTCTTATTTTGAACATTTTTATAAGTTAACTTCCAGTGTATATAAATACATTTTGGCATTATCTAGCCAAATTTTGCCTGAGATTAGATTGGTACCAGTTGATGATGAAAGAAAGGTCAGCTGGTAAATGTCATGGTTGTTGCTTGAGGAATTTTTGTTATGCGTGTGTATGTGTGAAAGGAAGAAAAAACCTTCTTTTCAGTTTGTGTATATTCCTTTGTAAATAACAGCCTCTTTTTTCTCTCTCTCTCCTTTTCTTCTTTGTCTCTCTGTTAACATGATGCTGGCTTTCCGTTCAGAAAATAATGTTCTTTATCATTTGTGTCTTCTTTATCCAAAGCAAACATTCTCTCTTCTTCCCCACCTTTTTTTTACTTTTTTTCTCTTCGGTCATGACAACTGTTCTTCTAGAATCCTTTAATTTCATCAAGATTTGTCCATTTCAAACAATCTGCCCATAAAAAGAACCTTCTTCAACATTTCAAAGATATTCCATCTCATTCGCATAGGGATTAATCAAGATGTGTGCACAATATAAATACTTATTTATTTGTTTAGCTTATTTGTTTGTATTTCGAAATTACTTTGCAGCAAGGTCCAAAACTATTTTAATCATTTCAAATTTTGAACATGTATGCAGAATTATGGATGGCATAATGGTTAATAATATAGAAAAAAAGAATCATCAAGCTGTTCTAGACCAACATCAAAAATGTTGATTATGATGATGATAATTTGTAAGCACTTTCAGTCCCACTAGGGAATGCTGGGATAAGGATTTGTAAGCACTTTCAGTCCCACTAAGGAATGCTGGGATAAGGAGTTGTAAGCACTTCCAGTCCCCCTAGGAAATGCTGGCAGAAAATGGATTGAGCAACAATTTGAATAAAATAGTTGTTGAGTTTAGCATGTCTCCTTTCAGAAAATACCATTCTTTTTGTTTGCTTTTTTCTCTATCCAAAGCAAACAGTCTCTCTTCTTCCCCACCTTTTTTGATTTTTTCCTCTTTGGCCTTGTCAACCATTTTTCTACAATCCTTGTCGTCCCTGTCCTTGTTTTTGTGTTGCTTCACCTTTTTCCGCACCCAGTCTCAGTTTATCTTTCCACCCAAAGCCCAGTAGAACACAAGCCAAGTTCAAATTCTCACCAAGGCAGTTCCATGTACTTTTCACTATGGAAAGACATAAATCCATTACTTCTCCCGACAACTATAGATAAAATAGGCAGAATGAGATATTTAGCCTTGGTTGGCAACTAGTCTAGAAAAGCAATCCAAAACCAATTGAGAAAACAATGGGAAACATCTACATTATCTTTCATGAGAACAGTTATAGCAATATACAATTCAGATATTAAAGAAAAGAAATCAGAAGAGATTCATAATCCTCAAAAAAATTGTTCTTGAATATTTTTTTAATTGTTATCACTCCACTATGTCCAGGGATATGTCATCATGTTTGTATTTAGTACTGCTCAGTTATTGCTCACCCTGTTTCCATCTGTACTGCCCAATTTGAGATTATAAAAGGATTTTTTTTTCCTAGAAAGAATGAGAGAAAAGAAAACGTCCCCTCTTGTATTGTGAATATTAAAAAGGTGCATGCAAAAACAAACAAGGCTTAAAACTACTAAGTCAGATTTCAAGAGATTAAAACAATACAACAAAATACTATTTTTTACAGAATAGGCTTGCACAAAAATTTCCTTTTGTGCACCTTATTATAAACAAGGCAAGATAACTTATCAAAATATCTAAAGGCTCTTGGAGAGATTTACAATACAGTCTTCAAATAATGGAAAAAAGCTTTGAGAAGGTAATACAAAAACATTAAATATGGTTGAGAATACTCTTTAAAAAAAGGTGCACCCACCTCATCAAAGGCTGAAAAATAGGGGATTTGACAAATTCACTTGTGTCACTGACTTTTAATAATTCTTTTCATCTTTAGAACACAGGTTTGACTTGATTCACTTCCTTTTTTTCCGTTTTCTTGTTCTGTGTGAAACAGCCTTAATCATACATAGGTGGAAGCCAAACATAGTTTTTCATTTTGGAACCTTATTTTGATGCCATCAGGACAAAGTTTTCATATCTTCATCAAAATTTTCACTCCTTCGAGTCAAAAATTATTATTACCATCTGGTCAAAAATTATATTACCTTCTGAACTCATCTGCTGACACATATATCATTGGAGAGGCTCCAAACTTTAAATTTATGTGGATGGAAGCCACCTTTTTGATTGGACAATAAATACAAACATCTGTCTATATTTCTGAAATGAGGTATTCTAACTATTTGCACTATTTACATTGTTCAGACTGTTGTCTTCATCTTTATTGCCATATTCACAATGTTTTGGTTATTGTTCACTCTGGCTTTCTTCAGGTGATATTTGTAATTCTGAACTGAACCCTTTATGTAGTCCAGAAGGGCAGATTGTTCTAATTCCACATGCCATACCTTTGGATATCTCAGTTTTAGTTAATTCTCATAGTACATAGACATTAAAACAATATAACAAAATACAATTCTTACAAAAAAGCTTGCACAAAAATTTCCTTTTGTGCACCTTTTTAGTAAAGGCAAATAGCAGATCAAAACATATAAAGTTTCTTAAAATGAATTATAATACAATCTGCAAATAATGGGAAAAAATCTGGAGAAGGTAATACAAAAATTTTAAATAAAATTGGAACTACTCTTTAAAAAGATGTACCCACCTAATCAAAAGTCACTGGGACTTTGAAAAAAATTTCTTCCTTCACTGGTTTCACTTCTTTTTTCCATATGCTTCTTCTGAGAGAAACAGACCAGCTCACCCACAGGTGACTGCCAAGAATAGCTTTACCCCTCTAGCTTCTTATTCTTTTGCCTTCAGGAAAAAGTTTTCATGTTTCCCTCTCTTCTGATTTTTTTTTCTCCTTCTGGTTGGAAATCCATTTTTAGAGAATAAGAGAATAATATTAGAGAATACAAGAATAGTACTAGAGAATAAGAGAATAATAGAGAATAGTATTAGAGTTTAAGAGAAGTATTAGAGAATAGAGAATAATAATAGAGAATAGTATTAGAGAATGAGAGAGTAATAGTAAGAACAGTATAAAGAATAAGAGAATAGTTTTAGAGAATAAGAGAATAGTATAGGAGAATAAGAAAATAGTATTAGAGAATAGAGAAAAAGATTAGAGAATAAGAGAATAGTATTAGAGAATAAGAGAATAATAGAGAATAGCATTAGAGTTTAAGAGAATAGTATCAAAGAATAAGAAAATAGTATAAGAGAATAATATTAGAGAATGGTATTAGAGAATGAGAGAATAATATTAGAGAATAAGAGAATAGTATTAGAGAATAGAGAATAGTATTAGAGAATATGGAAATAATATTAGAGAATAATATTAGCAGTAACAACAGCTGTAGCTACCAAAATACATTTTCCTAACAGGCTGTTTGAAGACCAGACAAGCACCTGCAGCTTTGCTTTTAGGCCAAGGTCTTTATTATAAAAATTTCTACCAAAAGACTTGCAATGAATTCTGAATAATATGGATTTTGATACCATTTCTTCCTGTCTTTTGTCCAACATCTCTGCCAGGACTCAGCTTGGTGGTTTTGTCATTAGATTATCTAAGTTATGACCCTTGATCAGAACTCTCTAGAGAACAGTGAAGAAAAGGGAGTTCAAGATGGGTGTCAGACATTCTCACATGTTCCCTATTGGAAACTCTTAATCCACTGAGTTGGTCAAGTCAAGATATGAACATAGAAAATGGGAGAAGCAGTTAGATTAAAGATTAGTATCATCAATATCAGTCCACGTATATTGCAGTGAATGGCATTATGATAGAAAAAGATGTCTTCCAAAAGTTAAGCAAAGTATTAAGAAATGGGAAAATATCATTAGAAACAGAGTACTGAACTGTTATGTAATATCAGTCCTCCTATATAGCAGTGATTGCTGGATAATCTCCTTACATATGAAGAAAAGACTTGAAGCAACAGAAATGTTATTCTATAGAAGAAAGCTGAGAATACCATGAACTAAACAACAAAGTTTTAAGGAAAATGGAAACAAAAAGGACACTTATACTTAACATCAAGAAGAGAGAACTTAAATTTTTGGGGCACATAGTGAGGAAAGAGGGCTTGGAAAATTTGATACTCACAGAACAGATTGAAGGCAAGCACAGAGGAAGACAACACATAACTTTACCTAATGATCTTGAGAGTTTAGGAGAGATAAGAAAAAGACAAACTTTATTAAGAGCTACAAAGGACAGGAAATTGTGGAGAGCTATGATCACCAACATTCTGATAGGTCACAGCACATAGAAGAAGAAGAAGCAGGAGCTTTAGTAAATGGATGGCCAAACAGGGTTTAGGAGAGATAAAAAAGACAAACTTTATTAAGAGCTACAAAGGACAGGAAATTGTGGAGAGCCATCATTGCCAACGTCCTGATGGACACAGCACAAAGAAAAGAAGCAGCAGCTTGTGTAAATGGTTGTCACAACAGGAATTAGGAAAGATAGCAAAAAGACAAAATTTATTAAGAGCTACAAAGGACAGGAAATTGTGGAGGGCCATGATTGCCAATATTCTGAAGTGACATGACACATAGAAGAACTGTTAGGATAACAGCTATAATTGTAAAATTGTAAAATTTTGTGCAATCTTGTTTTTACATTTTGTATTCTGTTTTCTCTGAGGAGGCACAGTAGAGTAATGGATAGCGGCTTGGATTGAGGAATCGGTAAGCCAAGTTCGAATTACAGTCAAATCCATTACATTCACTTACATGTTAATACCCTTGGGAAAGGTATGAATCCTCTTCTTCTCCCCCCCACCAGCCATGGGTAAATAGCAGGACAGACTGGGTTTTGTAGCCTTGGATAGCAACTGGTCTACTACAGAAAGAAATGGCAACCTACTGCGGGGAAAAAATCTACCTCGTCAGTCATGTATTGAAAGATACATGATTGCCTAAGCGTGTATCACACATGGCACATGACTGACGGATTCTGTTTTCAAAATCTTTTTAATAAATGTAATATTTCATTCAAATTTCATTTTGAAGTTTCGAGTCTTGTTTGTCCTAATCAGGATAAGAGTAGTGACATCATTTGTTCTCGCACTTAAATGTGGGTTCCTCTGCTATAGCGTTGCCAACTTTCCTGACTGCCGACTGTTCTAAATCCAAATCAAGCCTTTCTCTGGGTCTTGACACTGGTTACTTTCATTCCAAGTCAATTTGTAATAACTCCAGTTGACTGTACTTTATCAGAGTTTTCAAACTCTTTGGGTCAGCCATCTGACTCAATTGCTTCCTCTTGGCTTACTCACCATAACTAACTTTTCTTTCTAGTGTTTCTCTTATATACAATCTATTGCCAAAAATGCTGGTTGTCTCATTCTATCAGGAACTGTTGAACTAGCTACATGCAACTGCCACTCCTAAAATTCTAACAGTATTTTTTCTCATGTTTCTCATCTACAAAACACTCCCTTCCAATTTCTTGCTTCCCTGCCTCCTATAATTTTCAAAAATTTAAATGCCATATCTACTGCCATCTTCTGTTTTTATGAATCCTATTCTTTTCTTGTCCTTTCTTTATTTCTCCTCACTAATATCTTCTCATTCTCTTTCACTTCCAGTAATCCCTTGCATCTTAGTGGCTTTATCACCTTCCTTGGCATAAAATGATTAACAAAAAAAAAATTATCTCATTTCTACCATGTTTTATCTTTACAAGATTATTGCTGCTCTATCTGGACTGGAGGGGCTTAATCCCCACTTTCCTGTCATTTATGTGGTTTTGTAGGGTGTGTGTGTGGGGGGGGGGAATTCATCATCATCATCCTCCTTCAACCTCCATTGCTGTCCACAGATCCCCAATGTCCAACCCTGAGTCAAGAGCTATGGTGTCTGGGAAAGTCAATCTTAAGAAAAGGAAAACTCTGATTTTAAACATTGTAGCCATATCCAATCATGGGAAAGGCTTTGGGAGTAAACCCTGAGGGCAAATCCGGAGCTGGAGTCTCTAACACAGTCCATGGAAATTCAAATTCTAAGTTGGTGTCTGGCATGAGATAATTCACTTCATGGCTTGAAAAAGTCTTTAGCTTTGGGTGGCAGTCTTTCTTGAGATGGTGTCTTGACAAAAACACCGAGCTGTAGTGTTGGTGTTCCACATTTTGTATCAGCTACTGAAAGATCATGGGGAAGACATACTCTACATTCTACAACCTTTTCCACACACATGCAACACTGCAAGTTCGTTGCTATTTTAGCACTACATCCATCTCAAATATTTAGATAAGTTTCATTTTCCATTCCTGACCAGTTCGGACATTCACAATTAAGACTTGTCTTACCACTTCCACAGATTTGAATCATCCTCATTTCCTGTGTTCTAAATGTAAAAAAAAGTTCCACTCAGTATTTCTCCAAGAACTGACATTTTGTGAGACAGACTATCATATGGGTGCTTCCTTGAACACTTCAATCTTGACTGCTTCATATCAAGGATCAGTATTTATCTATCCTCCATATCCTCATAATCTTCATTCCCTGTTGCATCCTCTGTCATTCATATCACACACCTCATTCATCATAACTATTTTAACAGTAACCCTCTACACTACAATCCGAACCTCTTCAAGTCAAAGGTCAATCTTTATATATCCTCCTTATCCTCTTAATCTCCACTATATCTGGGCTGGAGGGCTCAGTCCTCACTTTCCATTCTTGATAGAGTTCAAGATCATTTATGCAATCTTGTAGGGGAGGTGATATCCTTTCTTCTCCCTCGTCCTCATTCCTGAAAAAAATTATTTTATTAAACAATGCTTCCTCTAAGTATTTTTTAAAAAAGTGAGATTTTATTTATTTTTTGTTTCTTTTTTTGTTTCTTTTTGTTTAAAATGTTCAAGAAGGTTTCCTGGCACATCTCCGCAATTACAACAACAAAAAGGCTTGTGCCAATAGAAATTATAAATAAAAGAGGTCTTGCATATTAAAATGTTTGCCAATTCAAATGCAGTTTTTCACTGACCATTAACACTGGAATTTATTTTACAAGTACTGCACACAAGAGACTGCAAACTGTATTTATTGGTTGCTATGCATGTGTCTAACAAAAGGAGAACTTAACCAGATGCACTTCTCCATGGGAACCAGTTTAGTGTCTGCAAAATTTGAAATTGTAATATTTGTATGGAATTAAATGTCGATATTTGCATTCATTTTTGTACTGAATCTATTCAGGCAATTCTTGCTGTGCAAATTGATTTCAATGTGTTATATCATTTATGATTATTTGTGAAAGCACGCACGGATAAGACTGTGCTTTTCATTAAACCTGGAGCCCTGCAAACATGTGTAGACAAGCTGATAAAAAGAATTTCTTCGACAAGAAAAAGAAGGAAAAGAGTAAAGATAAGAATAATTGGAAATTTTAATTTGGTTATTGAGTCTCTTTCATTTTTGTTTCTATTGGCTTTAGGCGATTTCTCTTCAATATGTACAAATGAAACGCACTTGCATTATCAGCCTCATTGCCATAATCAGTATCATCACAATTATCATTGTCAACATCATTATCGCTATCATCAAAATCATCATCATAATCAGCAGCAGCATCATAATTATCATTACAATCATCATTGCCATCACCATCAAAATCATCATTGTCATCATCACTATCATAATCACCAGTATCATACTTATCAGCACAATCATCATTACCAATGCCATCACCACCATCACTATAATTTTCCAATAATATTGTATTGCCATCAACATAAAGTTTACCACCATTATCATCATAATCATCATCACCAGCATCATAATTATCATCATTATCCTTATCACTACGATCACCATCGACTTCGCTTTCTGTGGCCGGCTACTACCTGTTTCCGAGCACATCCGTCTGCCAGGGTGCCTATTAAATCCTTATTACACACACCTACTCAAACCACAGTATGCACCTTTGGTTTATACTGCAATGAAATTGAGGAAACTGTAGTTACAGTTTCTGGGAGAGGGTGTATAATCTGGCATGATCAATTTTTTTTAACAAAGCCAGTACGCTCAAACTGTTGGTCATGATGACATGACTTAATGCTAGCACAACCATTGATGGCTTCAGAATGGTTCAGTCTACCCAATTTCACACACAAGGCTTTGGGTCAACCTGTGGTATGGTTTTCAGGCATGTTGCAAAAGTGCCATGCACTGGGATCGCCACCCCAGGCTGATATTATCAAGAAACTACCTTCCTGACAAATTGATCTGGGTGAGATTCAAACTCAGATCTCTAACCACTCAGCCACATGCCCTAATCATGTTCACTATCATCATTATAATTCTCCAGTCATCTGATCTTCTTCAATGATCTCCCTGATGTCATCAGTTCCCAAGTAGGCATTTATGCAGATGACACTACCATTTACACCTGTCTCAATAGCAAATCCCACAGATCTTACAAATTAAACTTGGCAGCTGCTCTTGGAAAGCCCCTCCAATCAGAGGTTAATTTGGGTAGGAAATGGCTTGTAAATCTGAATGCCTCCTAAACAAAATTGCTTTCATTTAACCACCATAGAGAACCAATTCTGCCTGCTATCAGCATGACTGATGCTAAACTCCAGGAGAGCAACACACTGTACCTTCTTGGCCTCAAGTTTTCCACTGACTTGAAATAGAGCAACTAAATCGAATTAATAACTGCATCCACTTGCAAGGAATGTTCGGTCACTGTGTTGTGCCAGAAAATTTCTCTCGTCAAAATCCATCTTGCACATTTACAAATCTACCATTCGTCTGTGCATTGAATATTTCTGCCATATCTAATCTGGTGCTCCTGCTGCATGTCTAGATCATTACCAGGAATCTTGACTTCAGTCACTTTCCCCCCTGACATGATGTAGCTTCCCTCTGTCTTTTCTACAAATGTTTTCATGGCAATTACTCTGACAAGCTGAAGTGTGTCACTAGACTGGCATCTAGGTCCCACCTGTTTACTGTTGAAATAGCTAAATGCAACCACCACCTCTACCCCAACAATTTCTTTCCCCACACTTCCCACCCATGGAACTCCCTTTCATTTATTTGCTTTCCTGATAATTACAATCTTCAAAAGTTTAAATGCAACGTCAATCATCATCTTCTGTCTTACAGAATCTCATTTAGCTTTTGTCCTTTTGTCAATCCTCTCTATTCTCTTCTCTTTCACTCTCTGTAACCCCCTGCACACTAGTGGCATTCCTGCCTTGCTTGGGGTGAAATGATTCAAAAAAATTGTTTTGATCAAAGTTTAGGGGTTCACTAGTTGCCCATAGCTCAGACCCTAACAGATGCTACAGATGTTACGGTAGATGCTGGGAACAACAATTGGTTCTACGCTCCTCAACGCCCCTCCGATCAGAGGCCTTTCTGCCGGATGTAATTTATCATCATACCTAGGACAAAAAAATTCAAACTAAGCTTTGCCAATAACCCAACATCTTGCTATCACTATTATCACAAGTGCTAACATCTCGGCAACATAATTATCATCACAATCATCATTGCCATCTTCATTATCACCATCACCACCGCCAACACTACTCTCATTATGACCACCATCATCATCACTATCACCAGCATGATAATCATCATTGCTATCATCATTATCACTATCATCATCAACACTACTCTCATTATCACCATCACCAATGCCATCATTACCATCATTGTCACCAGCATCATAATTATCACAATCATCATTTCCATCATCATTATCACTATCATCACCAACACTATATTATTATTAGCATCATCATCATTATCAGTATCACCATAACCATTATATCGTCTCCACCACTATCATCATCATAATAATCATCATCATCATAACCACATCACAATCATCATTATCATCACAGCAACATAATTATCATCACAATCATCATTGCCATCGTCATTATCACTAACATAATTATCAAAATTATCATTGTCATCATAATCAATATCATTACCAACATCACAATCATCATTGCCAGCATCATCACCAACACCAGCAACATAATTATCATCACTATCATCATTGCCATCATCATTATCACTATCATCACCAACACTACTCTCATTATGACCACCATCATCATCACTATCACCAGCAGGATAATTATCATTGCTATCATCATTATCATTATCATCATCAACACTATATTATTATTAGCATCATCATCATTATCAGTATCACCATAACCATTATATCGTCTCCACCACTATCATCATCATAATAATCATCATCATAACCACATCACAATCATCATTATCACTATCATCACCAACACTAATCTCATTATCACCATCACCATCATTACCATCACTATCACCAGCATCATAATTATCAAAATTATCATTGTCATCATAATCAATATCATTACCAACATCACAATCATCATTGCCAGCATCATCACCAACACCAGCAACATAATTATCATCACTATCATCATTGCCATCGTCATTATCACTATCATCACCAACACTACTCTTATTATGACTATCATCACTATCACAGCAACATAATTATCATCACAATCATCATTGCCATCATCACTATCACAGCAACATAATTATCATCACAATCATCATTGCCATCGTCATTATCACTAACATAATTATCAAAATTATCATTGTCATCATAATGAATATCATTACCAACATCACAATCATCATTGCTATCATCAGTCTCACTGTCATCATCATTATCATGACCATCATCATATACATCACCATTATAATTCTCCAAGCATATTGTTTTGAGCTATCTTTTTTTTCCGTTCAAAGTTCAATAAAACAAAAATCTCATGTTTCGATCAAATGTTATTTTGATCCAGTCTGATAGATTTTTCAATAGAATCTTTTATTTACCACATCATCATCATCATCGCCGCCATCATCATCATCATCATTGTTCTTTTCCTTTTCTTCCCTTTGAGTTTTGGTTCTTTGAAAGGAAACTTCTTCTATGCTACGAATACACTTTAATTGTGAAAACAATTTCTGAATCTTATTTTGATAAGTCTTATAAAGGTTTTCTTTTCTTTTTTACTATCATTCTCTTTCTTTTCAGTGTTGTTATTTAAAAAAAATAAAAATAAAAACATCATTTTTGGAGGTGGTTACTTTGAATGTGTTTTTCATTAACCATATATTGGAGTTAAAGCCTACCAAGTGTTCAGTCTGAAGAAAACAAATGTGCTGGGCCAAGATGTTGAACAGCCTCTCCTGCCATCAAAAACAACTTACAACCTGGAGGTGGTTCATGAATTCACATATCTTGGCTCCACCATTTCAGACACTGAGGTCATCAGCCGTACCAGATGATCTGCTACCAGGCTGACCTCAAGACTCTGAGAGAACAGAAAGCTTACTCTGAACACCAAAATTGCAGTCTGTAGGGTATACATCATCAGTGAGCTACTTTATGGCAATGAGTCTTGGAGATCTATTCCAAACAGGAGTAACGCCTCAGCATCTTTCATCTTTGCTGTCTGAGATGCATGCTGGGCATCAATCGGTCCGACCGGCTCACCAGTATTTTAGTTCCCATCCATACCCAGTTATCCGGCCTATACCTTGGAAACATGATTTACACTATAGAGAAGAAACAAAGGCTTGCCGCCAGGGAGAAGCATGCTCGACAGAAAGAAAAAAGCAAGGTCACATCAGGGGGAAAATGTTTTCACATACATTCATTGTAATCAAGACTGTCATTCCCATGTGGGCCTATGCAGCCATAACAGAATGCTGCACTGCCATCAGCAGCTGAGGCATAACTCTTTGGATGCAGAGCCAAGGTTTCTCAAGACCAATGGAGACCACACCTATCGAAGTTTTATGCTGCAGACATACACAAGGACAACACTTTCAGTCTAATTTTGTCACGGTCAACTAATTTATTCATTTAACTCTATTATGTTTGAACTGTATTTTTTATTTAATTTATCACATTTCTTTTCTAAGATAAATTATTCAAATAATGTCCTTCATTTTCTTTTCTATGCCACATCCCTATAAAAGTGGTGAAGGCACAAACTTTGAATCCATCTTGAAAATTCAGGATCTCAAATTGATAAATACTAAACACTTCAAATACCACTGTGTATATATTTTGTTTTTTACAATGATGTTCCCTTTGTAGAAATCCCAAGAGCCACTCAAGGTAGAGGCTCACAGAGTAAGAGTCACATTTTATGTGAATATATGGGAAATATAATGGTTAACCCTAGAATGAACAGGTTATGATTATAGTGATTGGAGAAGCATCCTCTTGGGAGTCAGTTCCACAAAGCAGGTAGAGGCTTACAGAGTAAGAGTCACAGTTTATGCGGATATGTGGGGAAGATAACAGTTGACCCTAGACTTGAACGGGTTATGATTGTAGTGATCGGGAAAGCATCCTCTTGGGAGTCACTTCCACAAAGCAGGTGTAGAGTTACAGAGTAAGAGGCACAGTTTATACGGATATGTGTGGAAGATAACAGTTAACCCTATACTTGAACAGATTAAGATCGTAGTGATCAGGGAAGCATCCTCTTGGGAGTCAGTTCCACAAAGCAGTGATTTGTAATAAATTTAGTATAGGTGATAAGGAAATTGAACATAGAATAGGCTGTTCTAGGGTTAGTTTTGTCCAGGTCCGCAATATACTACAAAACCTAAAACATTATCCTAAGAACTTGCCTTGTGTTCTTAAATAACTTTGTCAGATTCAAATTAAATTGTCCAACATTCACTACCATATAGAAAGATTGATATTGCATAACAGAAATCTTCTTTCTTTCTAATGAAATTCTCCTCTTTCTTTATATTTTGCTTAGCTTTTAGAAGTCATCTTTCACCATCCCAATTCATCTTGAGATTTCGGTGTCATATTTTTTGTTGTCTATTAGAACACTTCTCAAATAGTTAAATTTCAGTACTTGCTTTATTCTGCTATCTCCATTTTGTAACTTGCATCTTGGGATACCTCTCTTTCTAACAACCATATGCTCTTTATGGTTTTCTTTATAAAATGCAATAAAGAGACAAAATTAATAATAAATTATGATGGGAAACTTTAATTATATTTTAGATAAATATTGTAATTTACTTTATTTTCTTTCTGGTTGTACTTTTGTGTCATTTGGGAGATGCACTCATTTGTGCATCTGTCATCGTATAGGGAAAAGACGTTTTCTTTTAACCTTCTACTTGCCTCTATCATGTTTGATTATCTAAGTGAACCTGAAATGCACTTTGTGAGTGTGCATTGACAACACTCAGCTGGAGAGATAACAGGAAAAGGAAATGGAAGAAGCAAACTGTTAGCATAAATTATACAGGGTGTGGCAGAAATACTTCTCACATAATGCTAACACACGTGTTCAAGAAAGGAAACTCAGCAGCTGAAGCAGCTAGAAACATTCACTCAGTTTATGAAGAGGAATGTGTGAATGAAAGAACTTGCAGAAGATGGTTTGCAAAATTCAGAGATGGGGATTTCACCCTTGATGATGAAGATCGAACCGGACGTCCACTTGAGTTTGATGAAAAGCTTCTTGAAGCAGCCCTTGAAGAAAATCCTGCTTTATCAGTTGAGGAATTGGCAGTGGTTCTCAGTTCAAACCATACAACTGTTCATCGTCATCTTCAACAACTTGGAAAAGTTCCTAAACTTGGAAAATGGGTGCCTCATGAATTGTCTGAAAACAACCTCAAATCCCGATTTGACATCTGCTCTTCTCTCCACTCTCACCAACTTTTTTCACCTTTTTTGGATAGACTTGTGACTGGCGACGAAAAATGGATCTTTTATCAAAATGTTAAGCGTCGTAGACAGTGGCTTGGTAAAGGGGAAGGACCCCAGCCACAGCTGAGTAGGTAACTTCATGGGCAAAAGGTTCTTCTTTCAATCTGGTGGGATTGCCAAGGAATAATTCACTTTGAATTCTTACCACCTAATGCAACAATTAATGCTCAAATATACTGTCAGCAATTAGAGTGTTTGAACCAAGCTTTGAGGGAAAAAAGACCTGCTCTCGTGAATCGAAAACGGGTGATGTTTCATCAGGACAATGCGCGACCACACACAGCAAGAATCACGTCACAAAAGATCGAAGATCTTGGTTGGGAGAAAATTCCTCATCCACCTTATTCTCTCGACCTTACTCCTTCAGACTACCATTTGTTTCGTAGCTTACAGAATCATTTGGAAGAAACAGCTTTTGTAACACAGGAAGAGGTTAAAACTGACATTTGTGAGTTCTTCGAATAAAAGCCAAAAGAATTTTACAGCAATGGAATTAGTAAGCTTGTTAATAGATGGAAAGAAGTCATAGATAATCAGGGAAAATACATTGTTGATTGAATCTGTAATTAAATGTAACATTTGGTCACTTGTTTTCTTTATTCAAAATTCGGACAGAACTTATGGGATGACCTGATATATGAAAGAGTGAACACTTGGGTCAACACTGAGTGGCAACAATTGTTTCATGCTTTAACACAGGCCATTGTGTTCAAGCATGAAACAGGCTGCTACCCCTCGGTGTCCCCTCTTATATTTATGGACCTTGACATTGCACCCTTTTACCCATAAATATAGCATACCTTAAAACTATGGGATTTCTTTTTTATATCAGTCAGTTAAGTGCAATATGGGATTCATGCTTGGGTGATCATATCTCTATCAATTCATGACTGAATAGACAGAAAATTTTCCCGTAGTAGGGTGCCAAATTTATTCTGCTATTCAACTCATAGCTAGGAAGAGTTGACATGCCGTTAAATCCAACAACCAACCAACCATAGCTAGGAGGAGGGTAGAAGCGTTGGATTCATAACTTGCCCAAGGATATTTGCACGTAACTGAATGTAATGAGCCTGTCTGGAATTTGAACTCAACTCTTTGATTTCTCATTCTGTTATATACATAACTAATTAAAGAAAGAGTACAAAATAATAAAAACTCCCTTCAAATTTGGGCGAACTGAGGAAAAAGATGGAAAGAAATTTGCCAGCCTATGTGAAATTTTCTTTGGATCAATGAAAAACTTGACTTTATAGAGATTGAACTCTCTTACCTTCGGCTTAAACATTTTTTAATATTATTTTATTTCAGATCATTTAATCTGTTGTATGAACATTTCCTCTTCATGAAATTCATTAAAACTACAGACTTTAAAAATTTCTGATTTATTTTCTTGAAACAAGCTACAGACACATCTTCAAGCATGTAAATTCGTGAATAAATTACTTATCTTGTTTTGCTAAAAAATTACCCATGTGCTTCCTCATCATTATTATCCTTGATTAATCTTCTTGGCATGGGTAAACCAACTGTTCATTTTAACCCCGATGTCCTATACCACTATAAGTCTATGCTGTGTTTTTTTATGGATGTTGGTTAACTCTGTTCCACTAAAATTATTCTGGAATGAACCAAGAGTGAGTCATTTAATGTACAATTAGAATTGAATCAATTTCAAATGATTTTCCTTTCCTTTATTCTATTTCTCTTGCAAAGTTTCCTCGGCTTTCATTAATCTTCTTCAATGAATAATGCTCACTTTGTTGCATTCAGATCTGCACATGCTCATTGATAAAAAAAACATAGCCAATAACCAATGTCACTTTATCTTTTCTGAATAAATATAATTATACGTATCAATCTCTTTGCAATTATTTATTCACACTTGATCAGAAATTTCTACATCTTGGCAGCGATAGAGAGATAAAGTGTGCTAATTCCCTCTCAATTGATGAGTACATTTATAGAGAGTTGCCATTCAACCTTGAGGAAAATATAATTATTTAGAAAGTATTTTTGAATCAGTATTGAAAAGATTATAGAATCTGATCAAATTTATTTACTTTATAGATATATATATATAATATCGAGCATCTCACAGTTTCAATTCAACACCTGACAATTGCTTTGTGCATGGAACTCCAAGTCATGTTACTGGTGAGGAAAAAATATATATTTATTAATATATATATTTTTTAATGATGTTCACCCAATAGAAAAGCCCAAGAGCCTTTAAAAGTAGAGTGTTAATGTGTGGAGTTATATTAGAGTAATGTTAGGAGTATAGAGCTGAGTATAGAGATTTTACAAGGAACCAGAAACCCAATCCTAAACAGAAAAGAAGGGATAATCTTCTACTCCTATTCAAAAGAGGGGAGGAGTGTGAACAGGACGATAGGAAAACCTATATATATATACATATATAGGCATGTGGCTGAGTGGCTAGGATATTTACTTCCCAACCAGGAGTCTCAGGTTTGAATTGCACTATAGCACAATTTGTCAGGCAGGTAACTTCTTGATGTTATCGGCCTATAGAGGCAATTCAAGCATGTGACAATTTTGGAAAGTGTCTAAAAACCATCCCATGGGTTGACTCATGCCTTGTGAGTGAAATTAGGTAGACAGAACTATTTGGGAGTCATCAATGACCAATGATTTGAGCATACTGGCCTTGTTCAGACTGTTGATCACTTAAGGAAACTGTAACTAAGGTCCGCTCAGCATGGTTGCAGTATAAACCACAGGTGGGCTCTGTGGGTGTTCAACAAACACAAATGTGCCTGAGCAGGCGCTTGTAATAGGGAGTGGCTAACTGCCCTAGCAGACAAGCATAATTGGATATGAGCTGCCATTAGTACTACTTACACTAATATATATATATATATATATATATATATGGTTTTATGTTATGCTATATTTATGGGTTAAAGTGCTCAATATCAAGGATAGAGCACATGTAAATACAAAAGTGGACAATGCCCAGTGGCAACAGTCAGTTTCATGCTTAAAAATAATCTTCAGGCCACAGGTGTTGTGTTTTGGCTCACCTAATTATATATGCTGGTCAGTGGTGTATTGTGGATAGGTCTATTGTATTATTCTGTTATTGGGTGGGTAGTAACAGCTATGTTTCAGATTATTCTAGGGGCTATTGAGTGGAAATAATTGTGGATTGAAATACAGTTTTTTGGCTATTTTATAATGTTGTGCAATTTTTTTTACTCATTACTTATTATTATTTACTTTATTATTTGTATTGATTTACATTTGTTTATGTGTGTGTTCATAGTTTGTTTATTATATATAAATATATATATATTATAATTATTTCCTTTTTAAAAATATGAATACAAAATCCTTTTGTTGGTATTTGGAATGTTCTTCAGAGAATTTCTGAAATTTATTTTTTCCATATTATTATGATTTTATTTAAAAATAAAGATTAAGAGTGCTCTATCTTAATTGGTAGCTAATGTACATATATTAAAATAATAAGAAAGAACCGTAATATAATATAATATAATATAATCTGATGTTCTTAGCAATTATTTTTATTTTTAAAAAACAATGCTCAATACAAACAGTAGAGCAAAATTTTATAATTATTTTCTTTTTAAAAATATGATTATGAAATAATTTCTTTTGTTGGTATTTGGAATGTACTTCACCGGATTATAAATCTTACTGTTCTTTCTTTTTCTTATTATTTAAATATATATATATATATCTATATATATATATATATATATATATATATATATATATATATATATATATATAATTTAAATAAAAATAAAAACAGACCATTTTAAGGTTCCATGTAATAAATTATTTCACCACAGCCCTTTTAAAGGACTGCGGATCATCAGACTTTACTTCCAAAGGTTGAAACGAAAAATGAAAAGAAATTTACACATTTTTGACGGGCAGTACTAAGAATATGTAAATTAACGAAGTGAGGAAGTGAGGGACATGATTGAGTTAGATGTAAAATTTCTATTCTTTCAAATTTAATATTGTTTGAGGAAGTCAAGACATTGACACATTAAATCGGTTAACTTAACGGAAGTAAAGTCTGATGATCCACCGTCCTTTAAAAGGGCTGTGGTGAAATAATTTATTACATGAAACCTTAAAATGGTCTGTTTTTATTTTTATTTAAATTATTAGCTCTGATTTACATCTGGATTTTATCCTCCTTGGGTCTACCCATACGGATTACCTAGTTTTTCTTAAACTATATATATATATATATATATATATATATATATATAATCTTCAGGCCACAGGTGTTGTGTTTTATTTTAATATATATATATAATATATTTTATATATATAATTTTAAAAAAGCAAAGCCTTATAACAACCACAACAATAGTTGCAACCTCTGCCAACAGGAACAATTAGCAATAATGATATTTCTGGTCCAAAGAACTTTTTTGAACCAGAAATCCAAAGTCTTGAATCCTTGCCTACATATTAAAAAATTCCTCTTAAGCACATATTAGGCTAGGTAAAAAAAATGTACATTTCTGTTGTCCCCCTCCACACACCACCACCACTAATACATTTATAATGCCTTTGCTTTTCTTCTCTTTCTTCTTCTTCTTCTTCTCCTTCGGTATTCACATCCTCCCCTCTTTCTATCTCACCCAACGTCATGCTTTTGTTTATTTATTTTTTTAAATAATATAGTGTTCATTATTTTTTTTAAAAATAAAGCATTGGGAGGTCAATTGATAAAAATTGCCTAAGGATACTATAAGGTTGAAACCAAAATAGTGGATTCAACTGATCTCCTCATTTTTTGATTTTTCATATACAGTGTAACCCGGATATTAGAGACCCGGATATAAGAGAAACCCTGATATAAGAGAGATTTTCTCTGGTCCCAAATTAGAGCCTGTGTTAATGTATATATGATAGACCAAACCCGGATATAAGAGAAACCCGGATATAAGAGTGATTTTCTCTGGTCCCAAATTAGAGCCTGTGTTAATGTATATATGATAGACCAAACCCGGATATAAGAGACACCCGGATATAAGAGAGATTGTCTCTGGTCCCAAATTAGAGCCTGTGTTAATGTATATATAATAGACCAAACCGGGATATAAGATAAACCCGGATATAAGAGAGATTTTCTCTGGTCCCAAATTAGAGCCTGTGTTAATGTATATATAATAGACCAAACCCGGATATAAGAGACTTCTTCTCTGGTCCCGACAACTCTCTTATATCCGGGTTACACTGTGTGTGTGTATATATATATATATATGTGTGTGTGTGTGTGTGTGTATATATATATATATATATATATATATATATATATATATATATATTTCTAAAGTAATGGATTTTTATTTATTAAACCAACATATTTTTTAATAAAAATATATTGGTTTAATAAAATAAAATAAATGTTTGTTTTTTAAACATTATTTTTAGAGTGGATGCTCATATTTCAGTAGATGCTCCTTTTATTTTTTAAACAGTATTTTATTTTGTTTACTGACCTGAACATTTGAGAAATCATATTAAAGAAAAATGCACCCTCTGACAGGATTTGAACCTGTGTCCTTCTTTTCAGGAGAAGCTATTGTTAGATCTGATATGCTTTAACTAACTTGGCTACAAACAAGGTTTTATTTGCTTTTAAGCTCAGCTTTCTCATTCTGGATCTAACAAGGGTTTCTCCTGCAAAGGAGGATGTGTTTTAAATAAAGTGTTCAGTTCAGAATTGAACCAAGAATGCATATGAATACAAACGTGCTATAAAAATCAAGGATACATTAAAGTTTTTATTTTCCCATATTCAACACACAAACCATGTTTTTGTTTTTAAAAATACTAAAATGGTTAAATTTATTTATCAGAAATCATCCAGAAGAATTATGAAATTCAGCTGGATTCATCAAAAAGTAGGATTTTATAACACATCACATTTTCTGGCTAAGATAACACGTAAAGAAAATAATATTAAAATAGATACTGGTTATACAGGGTGCGATGGATAAATTGTTGCCATTTTATATTTTTAATTTCATGCATGTGCATTGTTTGTTTTGATTTTGTCAACTTAAACAACGAGACCATCCAGTAGAGTTGCAGGAGATTCCGAAGTCGTCTAGAGACTGTGGTTGAAACCAATGGCAATTTTAATGAATAAATTTACTCTTTAGTAATCCAAGATATTTTTGTGTAAGTTTGGTAAATATATCTGTTAAAATGAGGTGTCAGTGTTATTTTCATTTTTTCATAATTTAGATGACAATTTATCCATTGCACCCTGCACATCTTAATAAAAAATTTAATTAAATTATGCATTTTCCTTAACACTTGAATAACATTATCATAAATTATCATTTGATATCTGTCTATATTTCTGAAATGAGGTATTGCAATTATTTACATTGTTTGGACTGTTATCATCATCTTTTTTGCCATATTCACAATGTTCTGGTCATTGTACATTCTGGCCTTCTTCAGGTGAATTTCAAACTGAGACCTTTATTTTGTCCACTGTGGTAAATTGTTCTAGTTCCACGGGCTATGCCTCTTCCAGATGTCTCAGTTATCTCCCTTTAACTCAACTCTCCAAGTTCTTGTTCACCACTACAGTAGCCAGGTATTAAACTCACAACTGTTTGGGTCAAGTCAATGCTTTTATCCACTGGGCTAAGTGTGCATTAAAAAGTCGGGCAGGAGGAATGAAAAAAGAAACAGAATAAACAGTTCCAGTGAGCTTAAAAAGGAAATTATAAACTCAGTATTAAATTGTATTTTAAGCATAGTTCCTCGTCTCTTCCCAGTATTTCTATTATCTTGCTATTCTCGTTGCGTTATACTATTCATCAACAATCCTTCTGATGAGGTGCTGGCCAAAAAAAACGGTTACCTTTTCAAGGGAAAAAATATGCGTTTTTCTCTGTTTATATATATATATATATATATATAATATATATATATATATATATATTTATTTTAAAATTATATTATCATCATCATGAGAGCAGTTTCAGTATGAAGTCACATTGCTAATCAGTGAGATTTCTCATCTTCAGCAGTTTTGTAAATAACTCTTTTCCAAACCTCCATGTTCTTTGTTAACTCACAAGAGTGCTGCAGATCTTGTAATCTCTTCAAAGTTTGATGGGGAACGATAGAATTTTATTGATAGTTCTCCCAATGTTCTCATTCAATGTGTCACTGGGTGTTATTCTTTCATTTGGTATTGATGACAAAACCATTTTCATAATATTTACTCTTTCCAAAGCTATTAACTTGTGTAACTCGGATATAAATATCAAGTCCTCTGATTTTGGTTTCTTGGGAACAACATATATCAATTTTTGTATTCCATTTCCAAAATGATTTATTGTCAATATTCTTGTATTATTTCCAACTGTTGTTTTCAATTTGGTTGACGTAGATATTATTATAGATAACATTTCAACCAAGAAACCCTCTGGTCATCATTAAGTGACCATTGATTTGCTGATATGAGATATCTGTTAATTACTGTGATATTTAATCCCTGTGATATCAGTTATTGGTCATTTATGCTAAATTGGTGCTTACTACCTGATCCATCAAACCATAGTTCCAAATAATACCATAATAACATACATCAATGTTTTAACTATCGACGTCCTGAACTAATAATTCCTGCTTTTCTTTTTCGCACAAGTCTGCTCACATTAAAGGTCCTGGTGGTAAATGTTATATCGCAGGTTGTTGGAATGACAAAAATGAATGAAAATGGGATTTGTCAATGATTGTGCTAGCACAAAGTCTCAAGTCATTGTGATCGAGGGTTTGAGTGTGCTGGCCTTGTTCAGATTGTCGATCACACTAAATAACAGACACTCTCCCAGAAACTGTAACTAAGGTCTGCTCAGCATAGTTGCAGTATAAACCACAGATGGGTTCTGTGTGTGTTAAACAAACCCAAATATACCTGAGCAAGCATCTGCAATGGGGATTAGCTAGCCACAATGGTAGACAGGCATCCTCAGATATGAGTGGCAGTGACATTTAGATTTTTGAATAAGAATCAGTTGACATCAAAGAATACAGATTCTCTCGAGGTTTTTGAATGTCAGTCTAGGTTTTGTTTTATAAAATATTTTAAAACAGATTTCAGATTTTAAACATTTCAGTATTTTCTGTTTTTATTATCTAATTAAATGCAAAATGATAAAAGAGTTATATCGCAAGTTCTTGGGATGGACAAAAAGGAATAAAAATAAAATACATTCATGGTAATTGTTCTGATGAACATTCCTCTTTGGTACCTGGACTTTATGTATTACCAGATTGGCATTTAGGTCTCATCATTTAACAATTGTATAAGCAAGATGTAAATCTAAGTTCTATGCTAACATTTTCTTCACTCGCACTACTTGCTGGTGGAAGACTCTTCTGGCTTCTTGCTTCCCAGTCAGTTTTGATCTTCAAAACCCATATCTCTTCAAATAGTAAAAGACAATGAAGATATCAGTTTTCAAACTCTTAGCAATCATCTCCATCAAAATTTTCAGATCATTCTCCATGATGGCAAACAGAACATCTTCATCGATGTCAGAAGTTTGCCCGGAGTGTGGCTGATTGATTAGGTTAAAATCACTCTGATGAAATCACTCTGACGAAATCCACCAAACCACTTTTTGAGTGTCCGAATAAATCATCTGAATGTTTTTGGTTGCAATTCTGACACTTATGTCTTTCTGAAATTCATAGAACATAATATGACAAAAGTGCTATATTTATCCTCCATCTTTAAGGTTCATTTGTAGACAAAACTTCAACATTCAACAAAGTCTTGCTCACAACTGAACAATGCAAGGTTTCAATATAGAACACATTAGAAATCAGCACTAAAACAAATGCCAGTGTCATTTTATATCAACAAAGAAAATCAGGTAAAACTTTTGCAATGATCTGATAAAAACTGGTTTTCACATAATTTTAAAACATTATTATAAATTTAATGGCAATAATTTAAGCTGAAAATGAGTTTAATTCAAATAAACATGTTCAATTTTCAGGCTCTGATTTTTATAAATATGTAACATTGAGCCAAATAATTTTAAAAATCACTCTGCTTTTATAACCCTGTTGCTTTGCTGAGTGCCACACTTACTTTGGTCCATCTCTGGTGAGCCTGCTCTGCACTAATCTTGCACCTCCCCCCCCCCACATTGTGTTTCAGTATATGTAGGAATATTGGTGAAGAACTGTCAAAGGTCAGGATTGACTCCTCTCTGTCCTGGCTATGCTTAAAACTAAATTAACTTCAATGACACTCATTAACAAGTGTAAAAATAACAACTTTTTTTATGGTACTATTGTCACCTTTAAGTCCCTTCCGGCCATTCAAATGTCCAATACCCATGGCTGATCAATGAGGTGATCACTTCGATCCAGGCCTTGTCTTATCCCATTTTGTGATTAGTTTTGATCATAAAGTTGGTTAGGATCAAATCGTCGTCAGGTATCTTTGTATTGGGCTGGCCCAAGTGGAATGAAGACATAAGAAAAAGTAAACACTTGAATAAAAAAAAAAAAATGTTTATATATGTCCCTGTGTTGGTTAGTTCGTTGTCAAAATCTAGCAGTTCATATGCAGAGATTTATTGACCCAACCCACTTCTTAAGCAAGACACTTTGCTGGCTTGGCGAAGTTTGGCACAAGGCTGACGTCGGAGGTTCTTTTCAGGCAGACACTCACATGAGTTGTTTCTTGTCCAGTGGCTGGAACAATCTCTGTCTCTTGCTTCGACTCCTTCGTATTTATTACCATTCACCCAAAACCGGTGTGGGGGGCATAATGTGGTTGGGGAATTCAGTATATTCTTTACCTTTCAAAATCTCCCTTTCTGCTGTCTGTCTTCTGAAAATTAATTACTTCCCAATTTGGGCGATCCATCTTTTCCATGGGTAGCGATCATGGCATTTTATTTTGACCAACTAAGGCTTACAAAATGAGAAAAAAGTTATGAGCCAATGTGAAATCGCTTTTTAATATAAATAGGCAGAGAAAGTTGAATCAAGGCAGAGAGAGAAAAAAAGCAGACAGAAGCAGGAGGCAGAAAGCCAGAGTTCCTCGTGTCTGAATAAAGCCGGTGTCAAATTACACACTGATACATTATCAACCTCTAATGAGAGCAGGGCACTTTCAAAGAACTCTATTCAACTCCAAAAACAAAGTACTTTAAAATATATCTTTTCATTCATGTGCAATATAACCGTATAACTTTTATGTAAAATAATGGAATATTACTTTGTGTCTGATGATTTACTATGAACATTTTCTCTTCTTGACAATTCATTGAAACTACAAACTTTAAATATTTGATTCCTTTTCCTGAAACAAACTACTGACAACTTCAGAAGCATAAATTTGTAAATAAATTCCTTATCTTGTTTTGTTAAATATAACATGTGTTTCCTCATCATTATCCCTCAATACTTCAAACTCACAACTCCTTGGGTCAAGTCACTGGATTACTTCGATCAACGCTTTGTATCCTTGGGAAAACTGAAGTTGAAAAAAATTCATTAGAAACAAAGGAAAGAGTGCTGAACTTCTTTGTAATATCAATCTTCTTGTATGGCAGTGAATGCTAGACAATCTACCCACAGATGAGGAGAAAACTGGAGGTAGCGGCAATGTGGTTCTATGGAAGGATACTGAGAATTCTGTGGATAGTGTGAGTAAGCAATAAAAAGTCGCAACCATAGTCGTGATTGTCAAGTCAATGGGAATGATCCTTTCTTTAGCTGCATAGTATGTGCTTTGCCAAGGCTACATACAGTTTTGGATTCAGACTTTTCCTTCTCCTAGACCAGTAGCCACCCAAGGCAATAGAACCCAGTTTGTCCTGCTATTTTACCCATAGCTGGGAGGAGAAGAATAGGATCCATACCTTTCCCAATGGTATTAGCACATAAGTGAATGTAATGAACCCAGCTCACAGATTCTTTAATCTGAGCTGCAATCCATTAATCTACCCTACAAGAAAATCTTAAATCTATATATAAAATTTGTGACTTCCATTAATCTGTCTGTCTACCTGTCACACCCTTTAAAATAGCTGTACATTGGCCAATCGAAACCAAATTTTGGGTCGAAGTGCAAACAGGTAAGTGAATACAAAGTACAGTTGGTTTTACTCAGGTGCATAAAAACCATGAAGTAGGGTTTTTGTCAAAGTATTTTTCCAAATGAATCCACATATTCAAATTTCATCAATTGGTGTGCAAAATTGAATGACATGTAGACTTTGTAAATCTTGACAAAAAACGTTAGCGATAGCTTCAACAATCCTAAATACTGTGGGGACTTTAACACGTGTCAGCCTGTTGCAAAAGAATTCTAGTGTAACGAAAAGAACACTTAGATTCAGAATCAGAAACTGAGTTGAAATTTCTTGGATGCAAAACGAGGAATGAAGTCTTGGAAAATTTGATCCTCACAAGGCATACCGAGGGCAAGAGATGTAGGTGTAGACAATGAGCCACCTACCTGACAAGCTTTTGTGAATGGATGGTGCAACAGGGGGAAGAAGGTTTGGCAAAAGGAGAAACGTTGCTGAAGACCATAAGGGATAGGAAGCTATGGAGAGCCATGATCGTTCACATCCTGAAGGGACACAGTACATAGAAGGGAAAGAAGAGCCTATCATTTTCAATTATGTTGAGCTTCCATGAAATCAAGGTCCAAATCAAACAATCAAATTCTATCCAAAACAATTATTCTAATTTCAAAAACTGAATGTGTAAATGATTATTTTGGCCCCCAGGCTGAGAGAGTTGGAAATAAATTGTCTCAGCAAATTTGGGGAAGTTAATCGAACCAATAAATTTCTGGCAGTTCGCATGTTTGGAGAAAGAAATCTATTTGGAGAGCTGCAAGTTCTACTCCAGGAGGAAAACAGAGAAGTAAGTGACAAGGGTTGGGGTTGTTGGGACTAGTTGAACAGTGGGTGGGAATTGAATTGGGCAGTTTTGCAAAGGTCATTATATGTGCAGAAAGAAAAAGGTGAGATTTGCCAAGTGATAACTGTTAAGGAGAGGGCGTTAATTAGTTGGTTTTATTTTGAATGATGTTTAGAAAGATTTTGCTTCCCCGAGAAGCTAATCTGACTTAATCTCCTAAAGTGGGATTAAAGAAATTAAAGCTAATAGAAGGTGTGGAGTGGGTAGGCATGATCAAATGCAAAATAAGTAACAGAACTGTCCAACAAACAGAATTGACAAAGTTTACAATAACAAGAAAAAGAAAAGGGTAAAAAATAGTATAAGCAAGCAAACAATATATGCAAGCCAAAGCAACAGTAAAATGGCAAAAAGTGTTTTGCAATCATTCCTAACAGAGTTTGAAACCAACACCCCTCCCCTCAAACAAATGGATGAGTGCAAAACTCTTTCCTCTCCCCTTTTATCGGTACACAATTGCATGCTGGGATTTTTTCCTACCCAATAAAATAGGTTGGTTCTCGGTTTCATTTGACTCAGTCCAGATCTGCCATTTGGTTTGGGCTGACTTGTCCAACTGACTGCCTTCGGGCAGAGAGGAACACAGATGAGGCTATGCTGAAGGGCAAAGTCACGTCTGGGGAGGTAGACAAATTCAACCCATGTATGTGGAGTCTACGGGGAATTTTTACCCAAGCCTACAGGCTCAGATTCGCCCCACATAAAAAAAAGCCTTGTGCCACATCCTACTTTGTGGGGAGGTGAGGTAAATGACCTCAGTTCAAATCTGCCATTTCAGGTGATTTGGGCTGACTTGTCGAACTCTCTGCCTTTGGGCAGAGATGAACCCAGATGGGCTAATGTCTACCCTATGCATGCATGGTCTATAGGGGTTTTTATGTCCAAGCCTACAGGCTCAGACTCGCCCCCACATAAAAATGGCCTTGTGCTACATTCTGCCTTGTGGGAGGGGGGTACTAAGGTAAATAATCTCAGTCCTGGTCAGTCTTGTCTTGAAGTCAGAACACTGTTCACTTGTCCAAACTTGCTTTTCTGTCCTTCAGCCTATAATAAGGCAGAGGAAAGTGTTTTACAGGCATTCCCAACAGAATTTTAAACCAACAGAAGTTTGTATGAGTAAATAGGTATGTGTATATTTAGAACAAAATTTATGGTTTGGCAGCAAGGTCAACAGGTATCACTCATGTTACAGATAATGTTGACTGTGTTCAGGATCATTGAATCAATGCAAGCAATCCTTTCTTTTCGCTGCATAGTATGTACCTTGTCAGGGCTATATACAGTTTTGAATTCAGAGTTTTCCTTCTAGAATGGTTGCCACTCAAGGCTATAGAACTCAGTCTGCCCTACTATTTACCCATAGCTGGGTGGAGAAGTGTTTGATTCCCCAGGGTATTAGCACATGTGAACCTATTGAATTCATCTGGAATTCAAACTTGGCTCTCCGATTCCTCAATCCGAACTGTAATCCATTACTCTACCATGCCTCCAGAATGTGTAGGCGGGTCTCAAAAATGCCAGAACACTGACAACCCAAACTGAGTTGGGGTGGTTTGAACCTCATGGGAATAGAATTCTGATAGATCGATTATCTTTGTTTAATTTTGATATAAAACCAAAAAGTACTCCAATACAGGTAGCACAGCTGCAAGAATAGAAGGGTGAAGACATCTCAATGTCCCCAGATTCCTTAGTAAGACAAGTGACCATGTGGTGATTGGTATTGACTAACCGGTTGACATTTATCCTTTCTATATCCTTCTCTATCACTCCAAGAAATGTTGCTACTATTACTGTCCCTCAAGAAATAAAGCGAGTAAAAAGAAACCTACTGAAAAGTGTCTGTTGTTCATTCAGTCTCTGATGTAGCATTGGGCTCTGAAGAATTGAAATCAGAAAAGCAATGTTCAGCATAAAATTATTTCTAAAATAACTTCATAGTCAACATCATAGAGCTCACACCACATTTTTATTAGGAATTCTATAATTTTTTTCCATAGTATTTGCTTCAGCAGGGCTACATACTGTTTTAAATTCAGAATTGTCTTCTCCTATACTGCTTGCCAAACATAGCAAGAGAGCCCAGTCTGCTCTGTTATTTAACCCATATTTAGGGCCACCCTTCATGACAAGGTCAAAGATAAGGACCCATACTAAACATGAAGGGCTACTCTCAATAGTACATACTAAAAAGCAAAAGAAATAATTTTCATATCTCATAATCTATACAAATTAAAATAAAAAAAATAGTTCTGTTTTCTGACAAATTTATGTAGTCCAGCAATGGTTGCCAGATTGCTAGATTAAAGAAATGCAACCTATAATATGATTGCTAGATTAAAGAAAAGCAACCTATAATATGCTTGCTAGATTAAAGAAATGCAACCAGTAATATGTACTTGTTTGCAGATTAAATCTACTTGTCTTCTTTTTAGTCTGTGTCCCTTCAGGATGTTGGTGATCATGGCTCTCCACAATTTCCATTCCTTTGTAACTCTTAATAAATTTTGTATTTTTACTTTATCAGTGTTAATATAAATTGTCATGAGCAAGATGTTGGGTTTACTGAAAAGTTTGTTTTACTTTTGTTATTAGATGGCATTAGAAGCATTTAGTCTTAACTAACTTCTTTGAAAAGATCGCTTTTGATTGTATAGTGATAGCTCTATAGTGATATCAGCATTCATTTTTATTGGGTTGGTCAAAATGTTTGTTCTGTTTTTGTTATTAGATGACATTAGGAGTATTTAGTTTTAAATACATTCAAAAAAATCTTTTCTGGATCTATTGTAAAAATTCTTAGCATATTAGAATGGATTTTTAAAAACACATTGTTAAAAGCAACAAGTAACCTACATAAAAATCTTGTGTAAATGGAGACCAAAACATGGAGGTATATAGTAAAATGATAATCATTGTACTCAATTCATTGGTGAATCTGTAGATATGCCAATGAATCTACAGGCCTATGATGAAAAAGCATTTATTTTACATGACAAATATTTATTTTTCAGCATGATCTATTTCTTTGTCAAAGCCCTTAAACCTGTGGTGAATATGTAGGTACCTCAATAAGTCCATAGCCTAATGACAAAAAAAACGACACAACAAATATTTTTCAACATAGTCTCCTTTATTGTAAATGTACTTAATTCAATGGTGATTATTAATCACATAGATTGAACATTATAGAGTAAAAATTTGGTCTACCTATTTATTGATCCACAATAATAATATGTGTGCTCTTTTATTTCAAGAGATGTACCTATATATCATAACTCATGGCAACACATGCAAATTAGATTGCGCATTGAATTGTGATAAGACAATTGGTGCCTTTAAGACGAAAGAGAGATTAAAAAAAGAATGGCATGAACAGCAGGCAAAGAAATGCTGTTTATCTGGCCAAGAAGCAAATATCACTTCCACTTTTGACGATTGCTGGACAAATAAACTTATGCAATCTTTTTTGGCCCGCAACTTATCACTGACCAATTTCATCTCCTTGGTATCCGTCCAAAATGAGTTAATGCTTTAATTACATATTTTCTAGCAAGTATTGGTTCCCTTTTCTCTCTTTACAGCTATCCTCATCTTTTTTTCTCTGAGCTGCCTCCATATTATATATTATTATGTGCCATGTCCTTTCAGGATATAGGTGATCATGGCTCTCCACCTCCCTCTATCTCTTGCAGCTCTCAACAAGTTCCCTCCCTCTGCTTCCTTCCCCAGACCACGTGCTGTCATCCACAATACCAAATATTGCACTAGAGGTAGTTTCACCCAACACCACCAATTGCTACAAAACCAAAACATAGAGTTATGTTCTTAAATAGCCTTGTCGAATCAAACCTTTTATGTGGATACCATGCATTGTGCCAAACCCTTTCAGAAATATCTAAACTGTCAACTGTATAAAACCTGCATTATCAGATCACTGGTTAGAAATGACTTTGAGCAAGTGAAGTCTGTATGTCTTGGTGAAGATTGCACTTCTTCAAGCCTTGTGGGCTGGTGCTACAGAATCATAAAGAACTGTACCAAATAACAGAAACAACATCAGTTGAGGACTTTCAACAGTAGCAACAGCTAAAATGGATAGCACATGTAAGTTGAAGAGAAAAACTACCTTTAAAACTATACATTTGCTCTCACCTATCACCCAACTCCAGGTAGATCTTACGACCTGCCAGTCCAGAAGCACCTCTTTGCCCTTCTGTCTTGAAATAGCTTGACCCCTTCAATGTCTGCCATGGTGGATCCTCATTGCTCTACTGTCTCTGTGATGTTATGAATTCATCTTTTCCTGAGACATCCCACTGGTGACTTGGTTTCCAGTTGTAACATAATTTGTGGATTCTGGAGTCATCCTGGCACCATATCATCTCAGCTGAGCTTCCTCAAAGACTTTCATGGTGCTACATATGTTCAGTTTAAATACAAAAGGATTAATAAAAATAACTTCAAAGGACTAGTTTATAATCTTTTCCTATTATCTAAGGGTTGTTACCAGACAGAAAGGGAATTAGCCTTTACCATGAAGATTTCCATTTTAATTTATTCATACTGTATATATTTATATTTGCATGTGTGCATTTATATTTTAATGCATTGACAGACCTAAAAATATTTCTCAGTAATTTTAAAAGCTTTATAAAATAATTTTGTTTATTACAGAATAATTTCCAAAAAATTCAATAAGATCTTATAATTACCTGATTTTTGAGGGGTTTAAAAAATTAACATTTTTTTTCTTGTCTTCAAATTTTATTTCATTGCTCAGCTCAAGGTAAGGGTTGTCCAGACTGAGTGGGAAGGAAATGTATTCTTTTAATATCTTATTTGAAACACAATCCCTCGTCAGTCATGTATCGAAAGTTACATGATCGCCTAAGCGTGTGTTTTATACATGGCACATAACTGACTGACAACTAAAAGCTTTGGCCATAAATAAAATCCCAACTCTAGCCCATCCCCTTGTCACCAACCCAGACTAAGTAGGGTTAGAGGGTGGAGGAGCAGCACATTTTCACCAACTGCTATCTAAACTGAATTCAAAACACCCCATTCCGAGACAAGCTAGGGCTGATAAAGACTGGAAAATTAACAAACCACTCCCATTAGAATAGACAAAATAGAACAAATAAAAATAAATACATAAAATACAAGTAAAGATAATCAACACAAAGAAATAAAGTAAACAACAAACAAATTAACAAACCAATAGCCATTAGCAATCAATCCAAAAATTGGACGAGAAAATACCTATAACTATGACTGCTATATAACGATAAAAAAAAATTGAAAACCAAATAGAATAAATAAAAATATACAAAATAAAAAATAAGCAAATAAATAAGAAAAAAATAAGTAAAAATTAATCCAAATAAATAAATAAATTAACAAATCGCTCCTGCTAAAATAACTGTTATAACTAATAAATGGGTAAATAGGACAGACTGGGTTCTATAGCCTTGGATGGCAGCTGGTCTACAGCAGAAAGAAATGGCAACCTACTGTGGGAAAACTCGTCAGTCATGTATCGAAAGATACATGATCACCTAATGCGTGTATCACGCATGGCACATAACTGACAGAGAACATATAGTTGAGCAAAAAATAAAATTGTAATTTGAACTTGAGGAATACAAAAACAAAAATCAAGAAATAAGGAGAACTTGAAATCATTGTGACCAACTTAAACATGAATATCCTTCAAGTCTGTTCCCAAAGAAGAAAAATGTTTGGAAATTTGCACAAGGATGCTTTGATATAAAAACTTCATTCATTCTTTTCTGATACAAAAGATTGAAAAACCAATATGTCTGCCTTTTAGAGAACTAAGACTGACAATGGGGACTTCTAGGAAAGATATTAAGCCCATAGTTGCTTGAAATAAATACACTTTGCTTATATATTTATTTATCTCTTTGTTTATGCTTCTGTATATATGTGGGAAGCTTTTGTTTTCCAAAACACCAAAATATGAATATTAGATTTTTAAAAATCCTTTTTAAGGTTATTTTTTTATTATTTAATTACTTAATTACTTTTGAAAGATATTTTTCTTCTATAACAATAAATAACAAATAAAAAATATATGGAAAATGTTTACTTCTATAACAATAACCTTAATCATATCTATTCACAGCAAGATTCACATTAAAAAACAGCTCGTTTCTTTATATATGATCGAAAAACAGAATGAATGGCTCAATAAAAGACCAGAACAATAACAAATTAAAATATATCTAAGTAGAAAAAAATATATTATTTAAAATCTTACTACTTTTCTTAAAAGTCTAAAAAGAAAAATCAGTATCCTCAATTAGTGTGATATAAATAATTACAAATTTAGTATTAATTTGGGCAACTTGGAATTTTCCATATTATATTGGTTCACTGTGTCGTGTGAGACAATTTTTCACTCCAGAATTTATCTTATATATCTATGTCTACCATTTACCAAAACTTAGAATATTGCTGCCACGTATGGTCTGGTGCTCCTGCTATTCACCTTGAACATTTAATAGTCGCAAGAACAGTAATATTGGACAACTTGGAATTCATTGAAACACATTTCATTAAATTCAACCCATGAAGTCTGTCTGTTTAATTTCTTAATGTATGTTTCTAACTTTCAAATAAGATGTTGTACATCGGGGTCAATATTATGGATAAACTGTCCAAAGTTTACGTCCAAGTACTTTCAAACGTCTTGGTCATTATCAAGAATTGGCTGTTGTCAGTATGATAGGCACAATTTCTTGGTGACATCCTGACATTTTTTTTTACCATACTGGAGTTTGAATTCATTCAAAATAAGATCATGGGTCATGGTTAAATCGATCTAGGTCATGCCAATTCTTGATAATGGCCGAGATAGTCGAAAAGATTTGTTGGTTGAAATTATATAATCATAAACAGTTTTTGTCAAATTTGACTGATTATGTTTGTATGTTTAACTTTTTATTGTTTTGTATGTTTTGTTCAAGTATTTTTTACTATTTCAGTCATTATCAAGAACTGAATGATACATATATATATATATATATATATATATATATATATACACGTGTGTGTGTATATATAAATAAAAAGAACAGTAAGATATATAATCCAGTGTTCTTATTGATATTTTTATTTTTACAAAATAGTGCTCAATGTAAATTTACAGAGCATTAATATTATAAATTAACTGATTTAAAATATGTTTTTTCGCTACACAGTAATAACCATGTTTCAAAAATGGAAGCTAAAAGATTCAAATTTAATTTTGTAATTAAATTAAAAACATTAGTTCCATTTCATCCTCAAGTGAATTTTGGAGTAACTTATTTTTTAAATTTACTGAGTTTTATAGGCACAGAAAAAATTCATAATTCACTGTTTCCAAGGATACAGAGAAATCCAATCATTCAGACAAGGAGTGGTAGCATGTTCATTTTTATTAATTTTTGTTGTATCAGTTATTAGTTACGTTCAAAAAAGGGGTTATGTTTAGGTAGGGTAGGGATGTATTTTTCAACGAATTCTGACACCTGTTAAATGCATGTCTGGGGTTTTTTAAAAATTTTATTGTTAATGGCAAAAAATTCTTTCAGCATTTTTTCTATTTGTATGCTTAAAGATTTTTTGGGGATGTTTAGATTAGAATACGTTTTATTTAACTACAATTTTAAAATATTTTCACTTTTAATTTTTAATAGACTATATTTCTTTAACCTATAGAAAAAGACTATGTATAAAGGCAAAAATGAATTTTCAGTTGACAATATGAATACAATAGTGTTTTCTAAATTCTTCTAGTTTCTCAGGACATTTTGTTTGTTGTTAATAGTTACTTTGTTTTCAATAAATTCATTTAATTTTTGCCTTGAAAAGTCCACTTTGGACGAAACATGTCAGCTAATAATACAGTTTTCCTATTGTCTTTTACCTTTATATATATATATATATATATATATATATATATATATATATATATATTGGATTACAACAAAAGTGCATAGCAATTTTAAAGTGAATTTCAAAGACAATATTTAGATATTTGTACATAGATTTATTCAACTGCATTTGTGCCATTTTGCTGCACTGTGTCATGTGTAAATGAAATCATATGTTCAAATGTCACCCATTAAAAAATGCTAAACTTTCCAATCCAATATATATAAACGAATTGCATGACAAAATTTAAAATAATTTCTCCATATATTAGAAAACAGATTAAGAGATATAAAAAAAATTCTTAAACAATTACTTTTGGTTTGAGTAATTTCAAAAACTTTCAAGTTTATATACCCTGGAAAAAGATAAATGAAAGACTTTGCAAAATGTCATTGTCAGTCAACTCAAAAATACTTGCTCATCGACACCTATCTATGACAAATGACTCCTTTTCCCTAAAGCAAAGAGATCAAAAGCCTCAGCAAGAACTGAAACCACATACCAGCTTCTTGTATTTAATTTTCTCATGTAAATTATGAGTAATCACTTTCTTTTAATCATTTTATCCCCCAAGTAAGGCAATAATGCCACTAAGATTACTGGGAGTGAAAAAGAATGAGAAGAAAGGACAATAAAAGAAAAGAAGTCAGGAAGACAGAAGATTGTGATTGGCATTGCATTTAAATTTATGAAGGTTGTGGGTAATAGGAATGCAAAAAACTGGAATACAGTTCCACAGGTAAGCAGTGCGAAAAAAGAAACATGGTTCCATCTAGCTAATTCAATAGTAAAACAACGAGACCTACTTGCCAACCTACCATTGTGCTTAAATTCATGCAATTGAGGTATGAAGGAAGAAAGCTCATTAGAACATTTGCCATAAAAATATTTATAGAAAAGACAGAAGGAAACCCCATCACATCAGTGAGAAAATGAGAAAGTGACAGAAGTCAAGATGCCAGGTCAGCATCTTTAACATTACAGACCCTTCTTTGGATTTTATCAAAAATCTTGAGATATATAGCAGGAGCAACAGATGACAGCAATATTCAATGTATAGATGAATAGTAGATTTAGAAATGTACAAGATGGATTCTGACGAGAAAAATTGCCTGTCACAACATAATGAACCAACTTTCCTATCACCTAACTTAACAATCGATTCAGTATAGTCCTGCCACTTCATGTCAGTAGAAAATGTGAGACCAAGAAGGTGTAATGAGTTGTTCTCTTGGAGGCTAGCATCAGCCATACTGAGGGAGGGCAAAAAAATAAAAATAAAAAGATAGCAATTTCATTTTGGAGACATTAAAATTTACAAGCCAATCCTTGCTCCAGTTAAGGTCATTTTTGCGAGCAGCTGCCAGTTTTACTTTGTTGGACCTATGAACTTCCTCTATGTCAGGCACATGGCCATTTCTATGAAGATTTCAAATAATTACATTTGCAGGAAATAAAATGCGGCTTAAATTTTAGCAATTATTGGCAATTTATTTATTATATTACTTTTGACCATGATAAACGACTAACACCAAAAAAGAATTATACTTTAGTGAATAATTTTTCTCGGTGATTTAGTTATTAAATTATCAGTCATGCTGGAGGAACCTTTGTTGTAAGAGAAGTTGATCTGTAGTGACCCCAATATATACTGGGCTTACTCCAAATTATATGAAAATAGATTTTGCGCATCAAAGAAATCAGGTGCATCAACAAGTAGATTTATAGGATGTTCCAATAACTTGGACCGATTTTAAATGTGAATTAAGTTTAAGCATCAAATGATTTTTTCTTTCAGAGTTAACAACTTAAGTCTTTGGCAATTTCAATCATGGAAAAATTAACAATCAAACAATGTATTAAAGTTATCGAAGCCTATTTCGGAGAATGGACATTCAAACAGAAATGCATTTCGCGCACTTCGATTTTTTTGGTCAACATAATCGACCAACTGAGAGTGCAATAGGAAACGCTGTAAGAGAGGTTCAATTCCTGTGTGCGATGATGAATAGAGGGGTCTGGATTTTCGGCCACATTCTCGTGCACTGCAGCAATGTTTTCAGCTGAACAGCATAAACAAGCTTGCAATGGTGTTTTCACGTCTGCCACCGACCCAGTTTGTTTGAATTTATGAACAATTTTTCCACTCTTGAAACTTTAACACATTTGATAATTAATCTTTCCATGGTTGAAATTGCCAAAGACTTAAGTTGTTAAATCTGAAAGAAAAAGAAAAAATCATTAGACGCTTAAACTTAATTCACATTTAAAATCAGTCTAAATTATTGGAATACCCTTTAAAAGGTGTCATCATAACCACCAGGTGAAGATTACTTCTCCTAGACCAGTTGCCACCTCAAGGTAAGAAAGCCTAGTCTGATCTTCTGTTTAATCTATAGCTGGAGGAAAGATGGATTTATTCCTTTTCCAAGGCTGTTAGTGCTAAGTGTATGCAATAGAATCAAAAAGGAATTGAACTTGCTGCATCTGATTCACTTTCTGCAAGAACATCCCTCACACCATCCACATTGCCTCTTGTTTAGTACTGTTTAGTTATTGCTCCCCACACCCAGTTTCAAACAGAAACTACTGCTATGAAGTTATATCCAGCAGAGGGTGTGGATTGCACTTACTATCTCTGGCTTGCTGTCAAATATGAAATTCATCATTAAACTCTGCTTCAAACACTTTCTCTTCAGAAGTGAAAAATATCTGAAGTTGACGGGGGGGGGGGAGAAACTAACAGAAATTCATGCAAAAGAAGAAAACATTTTCTCTCTAATCTTCCGTCTTCCATCTTTATTTCTCCCGCTCTTTTTTTCTTTTACTTTTCTGATATTTATTACTTGATTAAACACAGTGCAATGAGTTTTGTTCCTTTCTGAGTTTACAAGGCGAGATAATTGCTAACTTAAGTGCATATTAAGCAATACTTTTTACTATTATTAGTAATATTCGACTAAATATAAAACCTAACCTTTTACTGGAATAAACGGATTATTTTTAAAATGTTATTTTAAAACATGGCCTAATTTTATTAATGAGTGCAAAATCTTGACATTTTATCCTGGATTTTAAAACTTACAAAAATGAAAAAAAATAAAGAATGAATAAAAAGATTTTGTTTTTGTAAAATATAACATTTCTTTTTTCTTTGACTGAAGTTTTACAAAGTTGTAAATTGTATACTTGATCAAAAAGTCTTTGTGTGCTTGAAAGATATAATTTGTGTGTGCATGCATCGGACGTATAATGGTATCTGAAACAAAAGTGGAGATGATGACACAAAGTCAGTCAGTTGGTTATGTGCCATGCATGATACACGTTTAGGCAATCAGGTATCTTTCGATACATGACTGACGAGGCAGATTTTTTCTTGCAGTAGGTTGCCATTTCTTTCTGCAGTAGACCAGTTGCCATCCAGGGCTATAGAACCTAGCCTGTCCTGTTATTTACCCATAGCTGAGGAGAGAAGAAGAGGATTCGTACCTTTCCTAAGGGTTTTAGCATGTAAGTGAATGTAATGTATTCGACTGGAATTCAAACTCGGCTCATTGATTCCTCAATCCGAGCCGCTATCCATTACTCCACTGTGCCTCCTGACATAAAGTACAAAAGATTATAAATGACATGTTTCACTGACATTTGTTGGTCTCAACTTCTTCAGGTCAGAATGAAAACTAAACTGTAAGGAAAATACGTTGGGATTTTTGATGATAAGAGGGGCAATAAATTTGTTTCATCTCATCCAGTGACCAGAAACCTGGAAGTATTTATATATATATATCCGATGCGATGAGAACGAAAGTAATATATAAAATATATAAATTCTAACGTTCGCAGCATTCATTCAAAAAAGAGCTCGATACAGCGATAATTCATGCAAATAATACAGCGATAATTATGTATGTGGGGTCTACTAGCAAACCTTTTAAGGATAGGTATTAAAACCACTTGAACTCCTTTACAAATACGGCCAAACGAAATATGACATCACTTTCGAAATATTTTTGGAAAATCAAGGAAGAAGGAAAAACACCTAAAGTTAAATGGAAAATCCTAAGACAAGCCAGAACCTGTAATTCACTGAGCGAACCTTGCTTCCTATGTTTACAGGAGAAAATATGTATCATTGAACTTTTACATAATAACCAATTATTAAACCAGAGATATGAGACCACCGTTTTCTGTAGCCATACTAAGGATTTAACACTACAATCCTGCTAAATTCCCAATCCCATAACTATGAATCTTTTATAATTATATATCCACAAAAAACGCTCTTTCGATTACATAATAAATAGTGATAACCCAAACATAAAGAAATGCAATCCAACTTTAGAATTCTTATCGAAAAACCTAAAAATAACTACTCCTAATAATTATAAAAGTTAACTCGAAATTCTTTTTACCTACCAAAATGTAATATTATCCCCTATCGCTATCTTCCCTCCCCTACCTCTCAAACTTAGGACGCTTGGTAGTTGACCTACCTAAACTTTGACCGATGTTTATCATCGGAAGAATGTCCACACTCCATTCAACATTAACTACCCGACCCACCCGACCAAACTGCTGTCAACAACCACTATTGTTTCACTCAGATACTTTATGTATATTTTGTAAGTACATTTTTCTTCTCAAAAAATGGAAAAAGGAAGTGACGTTTTACATCCGGGCTTGCCTACAAACAGGATCGTTCATAACCATTTCCGACCCTCACCCGTAGATGTGCAGTTAAATTGCACTGAAACCAAGTTGCATCTTTGTTGTGAGTAAAATGGTTTTGTCTATATGATAAAATTATAATAAATATATATATATATATATATATATATATATATCACAAAGTCACAAGTCATTGTGGCTGAGGGTTTGAGTGTGCTGGCCTTGTTCAGATTGTTGATCATTCTAGATAACACATTCTCTCCCAGAAACTGTAACTAAGATCTGCTCAGCATAGTTGCAGTACAAACCACAGGTTGGCTCTGTGGGTGTTGAACAAACACAAATGTACCTGAGAAGGAGTCTGCAATAGGGATTGGCTAGCTGCCCTAGTAGACGGGTATCCTCAAATACGAGTGACCAACTATTATTTCATATATATATATATATATATATATATATATATATATATAATATATATATATATATATAATTAAATGTTATTTTTAGTGATAAAATATGTTGGATTAATAAATGAGATCATGGTCACCACATTGTGGCCATGTTCATAGTTGATACATTCATAAAACATTCCATATATCCAGCTAAAAGTAAAATAACATTCATCCTTGATAATGGCTAAAGTACAGCCAAAAGCACTTGGAAAAATTTGGACAATTTTTATATAATTTTTGTCCTAAAAAGAGGAAAATTTTACAAACAGATGAGAAATTATATAAGTGATGTAATGAATATGCATACACCTGGATTCCCCCTCACAGTGATATGATTGGCTGGTGTCAGTCATAAATACTGACTGATGTGGAGGTATTGGAAGACACCATTGGACTAAGCCATTTGCGACGCCTATTGGCCTACGCCTACGACTACGATGAGTACCAGTCCATTACAGCTACCTGCAAGATTGTACTACTTGGTTACAGTAGCCAAAGCGACTTAGCTACTTCGAACAAATATATCCCTTTCGGGGACATATCAGTTGGTGACAAGATTCGATATGACATCACAAGTTAAATCAAAAGGAAAAAATATACAGTTGACAAAACTTACTAATAAAGAACGTTAGAAAGACTTGTTCGATGCTTACAGAAAGTAAGTAATTTTTCCCCTCATTTTTGTTTTAATGCTTATTGATGAGGAACGTTAGAAAAGGAAAAACATGTGCAACACTTACAGAAAGTAAGAAATTATCCCCTCTCTTTATTGTCTATATAAATTGGAGAAAAATTTTTTCTTGTGGATACGTTGACAGAATGGAACAAATTGTGGAATTAACTAAGGTGTTACAAGTCACTTTACAGCAACAATTCCAACAACAGCAACAACAATTTATGCAGCAACAAGAAAGGTTTGAAAAATTATTCGAACAATGGGCAAAAGACAATAAAGCACTTTGGGAAGATGTATTATCTAGGACAACAAAAGAATCGTGTTCTAGATTTTTTTCTGATTTCAAATTCACTTTCTGAATTTAAGTACGACCCTGACAGTGGTTCATTGTTTCTGGCTTATTTTCGTAGGTTTGAAACAATATTTACGAAAAGATGCAAACAATGGTCTGACGAAAAAAATCATTCCATTGTTGCAGAAGTTGGGAACAGAAGAAAATACAAAATACGCGAATTTAATCCTCCCAAAGAAGCCAGAAGAAATGACATTCAGCAAAACAGTAGAAATTTTGTTGAAAATTGTCAATAAGAGAGACAGTCTGTTTCATACACGATCCAAGTGTCTAAATATCGTAAAACAAGAGGACGATGATTTTGTCACATATGCAGGTATCGTTAACGCACAGTTTAAATTAAAGGAATTGTCAAGTGACATGTTCAAGTGTCTAATTTTTGTGCAGGGTCTAATGACACTGAAAGACAAAGAAATTAGATTAAGAATCCTCACTATCATGGAACAGGATCCAAAGATTACGCTACAAAAAGTAATGGAAGAATGTCAGTGAATTATAAACATAAAAAAAGATAATACTCAGATTGAGGAGAAGAGCATTTTGCGAGTACAAACTGTAAGACAACAAAAGTGGATACAAAATAAAGAAAGAAAAATTATATGCAGTTCGTGTGCTGGACAGCATATAAAGAAGATTGTTTCTTTAGGGATAAAATATGTTTTAATTGTGGCTGTGTAGGCCATAAAAGTTCCCATTGTCGGGCAAAACAGAGAAAAGTAAAATCAAAGTCTCAAACAAAGGTGAGTGTAGTTTTGTCTAAAAACGAAATTGAGGAGGGTCAAAGAAGAAAATACCTCAATGTAAAAATAAATGGGCAGACCGTAAAATTATTACTCGATTCAGGAAGTGATATCTTGGTGATAAACGAGCAAACATGGAAAAAAATCGGTTACCCACCATTGACTAACACAGACAAAATTGCCAGGGGAGTGTCAAGAAAAAGACTTAAGTTTAGTGGTGAATTAAAATGTAACATTTCGTTCATGGGAAGAAGTCACAAATCGAAAGTGTATGTGCTCCCTGGGTCAGTAAACCTCTTTGGTTCAGACTGGATTGTATTGTTTAACTTGTGGGAATTACCGGTAAATTCTTTCTGCAACAAAGTGAACATCATAGAGAACTATAAGACGAAGTAAACAGATTTGATTATGGAATTGAAAAGTGAATTCCCTTGCATTTTTTCAGAAGGACTAGGTCTGTGTACAAAAACAGAAGTCAACTTCGAATTGAAAGAAAATGTTAAACCAATCTTTAAACCAAAGAGAAAAGTACCATTTTTGGCACTAGACACAATAAATGAGGAATTAGAAAGATTAGAAAAAATTGGTGTAATTTCAAAAGTCGATTACTCGTATTGGGTGTCTCCAACCATATATATAAAAAAGAAAAATCACAAAATCAGAGTATGTGCTGATTTCTCGTCAGGCTTAAATGACTGTTTGAAAGACCATGCGTACCCTCTACCGTCTCCGGAGGATATATCCACTAAATTAAACAGAGGTAGAGTGTTGGACTTGTCAGAGGCTTACCTTCAGGTTAAAGTCAGTGAAGAATGTTCGAAATACCTGACAATAAACACGCATAAAGGGATTTTTAAACTAAATCGTCTCCCTTTTGGATTGAAGGTAGCTCCAAGCCTATTCCAGCAAATAATGGGCACAATGTTGGCTGGTATGGAGTATGCAATCGCATACTTAGATGATATTTTGATTAAAAGGGAAAATGAGGCCCAACACAAAACGCATATTCAAGCAGTATTTCAGAGAATTGAGGAATACGGGTTCAAGCTGAGTGCTGAAAAATGCGAGTTCTTCTTAAAGAATATAAAATATTTAGGGCAGATCATTGACAGTAAAGGAAGAAAACCAGATCCAGAAAGGGCTGAGGCTATAAAAAATATGCCAGCACCTGATAATGTGGCTAAACTCTAGGCGTTCTTGGGATTAGTAAGTTACTATAGCATTTATATCCCAAAAATGTATGATATGAGAGCTCCTTTAAATAATTTGGTGAAAAATGGCGCAAAGTGGATATGGTCAAAAGAATGTGAACAGGCTTTTACAAAAATGAAAAGCTGTCTATTAGCAGACCTATCGTTAGCGCATTTTGACCCGAAGAGGAAAATCATGGTAGCAGCAGATGCTAGTAATGAGGGACTAGGTGCGGTATTGCTTCATAAATTCAAGGACGGATCTACGGATCCAGTAGCACATGCCTCAAGAATGTTACTGCCCGTGGAATGAAGTTACAGTCAAATCGAAAAAGTGAGTTTAGCAATAATCTATGCTGTAAAAAAATTTCACAGGTTTCTATACGGAAGATAATTTACTCTGCAAACAGATCACAAACCACTGGTAACAATATTTGGTTCAAAAAAAGGTATACCAACTCACACGGCAAATTGACTACAGTGTTGGGGTATAATTCTATAGAATTATAATTTCAAAATAGAATATGTGCCTTCAAAAAAGCTAGGTTACGCCGATGGGTTGTCGAGGTTAATATCTAAGTATACGGAACCACTGGAAGAAACAGTAATAGCAGTGCTAAGAGACAAAAGTGAATAGTCGGGTCTGTTATGCAACACTATTAGAGAACTACCGGTTATGCTAGAAGATGTGAAAAAAGCAGCGGAGAACAATGATTTCATTAAAAAAAAAGGAAAAAGCAAGTCTGGTTGAATGAGAAAATGAAAAAAGGAATTAGTGTGTCACCTTTTTCAATTTGCGAACACGTATTGCTATATGCAGACAGAGTTGTAATGCTGGTTACTCTACAAAAGAAAATTCTGAAAGAATTTCATACTGGCCATCCAGGGATTTCGAGAATGAAATCTCTAATCAGAGGCTATACTTATTGGCTGAGGATGGACCAAGACATAGAAAATTTGGTGAAACAGTGCAGAGGATGTCAACTGACAGCAAGGAATCCACTGGTAAAGATTCAACCATGGCCAAAGACAGATGTCCCATGGACTCAGTTGCATATCGACTATGCAGGGCCCATAAATGGATCTTATTACCTGATTATTATAGACAGTTTCACTAAGTGGCCAGAAATTGTTAAGTGCAGACATCTGACTGCAGCAAATACAATAAACACACTTGATGAAATTTTTAGTCGCTTTGGACTCCCTAAAACTTTAGTCAGTGAAAACGGAATGCAGTTTACGGGAAGAGAATTCAAGGAATTCTGTACATCGTTGTCCATTGATTGCATGACAACGCCAGTATATCATCCAAGATCGAATGGACAGGCAGAAAAATTTGTGGACACCCTTAAACAAGTGTTGAAGAAAAGTCAAGACGTGGACACAAATGAAAGCAGTATTCAGAAATTTTTGGCAGTATACAGAATCACACCAAACCCGAATATGACATCAAGGTTACTGCCAGCAGAGTTAATGTTTGCGAGTAAAATACGCTCTGTGTTTGACAGGCTGTTGCCTAGTCCGGTGAAAAAAACTGCTAAAAATGAAAACCAGATGATGAAAGCGTATAAGCCAGGTGACAAAGTTTTTTCAAGAACTTTAGGGCTGGAAAAACGTATTGGGAAGAAGGAGCGATAACGAAAAGAATTGGACAGATCATATATGACATAAAAGGGGAAAAATTTTGGTGCAAAAGACATTGGAATCAATTGAGACCCAGACACACTACGGAGGTCACGGAAAATACCAAAGAGATTCCAATGGAAGTCTTGTATGACGCATTTGAAGTTCCTGTTCCAGTAAGTCAACCTTCACCAATGGAGGTATCCCTGACCTCAAGGCCAGAGGTACCAGTGTGTCAAACGCCACCACGGCAAAGAGGATTGAGGCGAAAAAGACTTAGGTAAAAAGTTAATCGATTAAGTCCAGACCCTAAAAAGAGAAAATATTGAAGCTAAATTTCACAGGAAAATTTAGCTCAGGGGGAGGTGATGTAATGAATATGCATACACCTGGGTTCCCCCTCACAGTAATATGATTGGCTGGTGTCAGCCATAAATACCGCCATTGACGATGCCTATTGCCTACGACTATAATGAGAACCAGTCCATTACAGCTACCTGCAAGATTGTACTACTCGCCTACAGTAGCCAAAACCACTTAGCTATTTCAAGCAAATATATCACTTTCCGGGACATATATCAATAAGAAAACTCAACCACTTTACTTTGTATACTTTGCATAAAAGAGGGAATGCTGCCCAGATACACAAATATATGACTACATGTCTCTCTCGACAGATGCCTTACCTTACACCTATCTGACCACAGCTCTATTAGAGTCCATTTAAACTCACACACAAACTTACCAGACTTCATCCAAAACATACTAGTAAAAAATACAAACACAATAACCTCATCTACATGTAAAAATAAGATTTAAAATAATGGAAGCCTTAATAATAAAAAAGAAAAAGCCAACACTTAATAATATTAACTACGAACACGGCCACAATGTGCTGTGTTCACAAAAATAAAACATCCCTATAACTCTAGAAAAATACTCACACCCTATACACCCAATGAAAATGAAAAAATAAAATCATCCTTGATAATGGCTAAAAGTATAACTGAAAGTGCTCAGAATTATAGAACATTTGGACAGTTTCTACACACTCTGTGTCCAAAAGAGAAAACACTTGTTCAAACACCAAAAAAAACTAAATAAAAAGTTTAATCATAGTACCTTGTCTGTCATCTTTAATGAAATATATATATATATATATATATATATATATATATATATATATATATATATATATCTTTCATTGAAAATGGCTGACAAGAAAGATTTAATTAATTTTTTATTGAGTTTTTACAACAATGTAACAGTTTTTCGTTTTTCAGGGGTTAAAATGGAAAATTAATAGATTGCTTGAAAAACTCAATAAAAGATTAATTAAATCTTCCCTATTGGATGTTTTCAATGAAAGATGCATGAAAGAAAGGTTGCTGACCAACTACACATCTCTCTCTCTCCCTCTCTCTCTCTCTCTATATATATATATATATATATATATATATATATATATTATACACAATACTCTTCAATAAAACAAACTGAGTTCTCTCAGTGACCGGCGTGTTTATCTAAAAATAAATACACTTAAATTCACCATCATCCCTGCCATGTGCCAATGGCTTAGGAGTAGATTCTCCAACTGATGCCAATTCACCCTGGTTTCAACCCTAGCTAGAGGCAACTGGACGTCTAGCCACACTGATTAGCTGTGATACACCGAAAGTCTGTCTGTGGATGATAATATATATATATATATATATATTATTCCTACCTTTGATGTATGGGACATATTTTGACATTACATTTATGGGTAAGATGTAATTCTTAAAAATATAAGTAATTTTTGCACGTTCTTTCAATGTCTTGTGTAAAAAAAAAGGTTATGTTGTGCCTTTTAGATGTTATTATTTATAGATGAATCCATTTCTAGAGAATAGGCTAATCTTAATGTCAGCTAATGTAATAATTATTATCAGAACTGAATTTTTAAGGAGCTGAACCTTTTTCAGAAGGTCAAGGAATCTATCACAGAAAATATCAAGTAAGATGCTGTTTTTTCCTCTCTCTGAAAATCAATCCTAAGATTTCTTTTCGCAGCTTGAGTTTAAGTTTAGTTCATGAACTTCAGAGATTATTCTAAATTGATTTCCTAAAATCTTGGAGAGATTAGTGTGATCCCATAACAGAGATTCTTATACAAAGAATGGTAATTGATTGATTTGTTTTAATGGCATATCAACTCCTTTATGGGTCATTTGATGCCAAAATAACATATATGAGGCATCTTAATTTTAAAGAAGTCAAGGCAATTCATAGATATTTAAGAAAAAGAATCTGTGAAGAGCCATGATTACATATATCCTGAAGAGATAGGCATTTAAGGATTTATTTATATAACAGCACATCAACTACTTATGGATCATTTAATGCTGAAATTTAATTTTCTTGGGGGCTTTGAAATAATAAAAATATATGTTCTTTTGCTTTCACAATTGAATACATGGTAGATGATACTCAGCTTTTGTGCATATATATGTTTGTGTGGACATAATTACGAGAGGCAGTTATATGTGTGTTTTATCTTGTAATTTTGTTGAATTTATATTTTGGAATACAGTTGAAGAAATTGTCGAATATAAGGATTGATGTCACAAAAGAATTCTTTCAAATTGGTAATTCTACTATAAATAGGTATTGTTGGTAATTTTTTTATATACTAATGTATTGCTGGTATTTTTACTATAAGAATCTATATTTATACTTTTATAGTGTTTTTTGGGGGCGGGGGGGGGGTCACTATTTGCCCAGAGCTGGGACTCTGGCAGGTACTACCACCCTGGGTCAGAGTGGACATGGAAACAACAGTGATTGATGATGCTCCTCGAAACTTCCAATCTCCCAATCAGAGGCCTTGCTGCCAGATGTAGTTTATTGTCATACCCAGGACAAGAAGAGAATAAGAAGACTTTAGTGAGAAGTGAAGGAAAGGACATTAAAAGCACAGGTTTCAGGAAGACAGAAGATGGCGATTGGTGTTGGATTTAAACTTTTGAAGATTGTAGGTGGCAGGGAATTAAGAAATTGGAAGGGAGTTCCACAGGCGAGAAGTGCGAGAAAAGAAACTATTAGAATAGAACTGACGGTTACATCTATCTAGTTCAACAGTAAAATGGTGAGACCTAATTGCCAATCTAGTAGCATACTTAAATTCATGCAATCAAAGCACTAAGAATAGCACATCAAAACAATTTACATGGAAATATTTGTAGAAAAGAAACCACGTTGGTGGGAAAGTGACTGAAGTTGAGATATCAAGTCATAATCGATTAAATTTTGTCAAGAAACTCAAGGTGCATAGTAGACGTGCCAGACCACATACCCTCTTGCCACTGGCGGGTTTTCAAACAAGATGATACATGGGAGTCAAGTGGGACACATTCGAGACACATGACCTGTCCAGCGAAGGTACCAAGAGGTACATATTGATCACTACAATCTTAGCCTTTACATGTCTCTGGTCAACTGTTATTTACTTTCTCTAACCCTCTACCTTGAGAGGCTTTTGGGCTTTGTATTGGGTGAACAACAGTAAAAATAAAACAAGAAAACTGATTTTGAAAAATTATGTTGTAAATTTTATTTCTCATCATTTAACAATCAATAAATGAATTATAACATTTTTTTCTTTTTTCTTTTCTTTCCGCAGTTAGCTTATTTGCTGTGAGTCAAGTCACAGTTTTTAGCAGTGATATTTCTGGTGAGTAACTTTTCAATATTTATTTTCTTTATCAATTGATTCACGTGTATGGTAGATTTATTTTGGATTTAATTACTTCAAGAATGTTCTCATCTTCCCTGCTTAGGCGTTACCAAACTGCTTGAATGGACGTTTGCGTAAAGGTTATTGATACAGGAAGTTGAATCTGCAAGCCAAGTTCAAATCTCATCCTAGTCTGTTGTATTCCTGTTCCATTAATACTCTTGTGAAATGCATGAATCTTTTCTTCCTCCAGTTATAGGCAAAATAGTAGGGTAGACTGGGATCTCTAACCTCAAGTTGTAATCAGTCTAGAAAAGTGGTTACCAAATGGTGCACACATTGTGTGGCAGAAGAGGATAGCAGATGTGGCAGAATGATTGAAAGACAATCAAAGATTTAGGAACAGTTTCAAAAACTTCATATGCCAAAAAAAATATGATTTCAAAATTTAAAATATTATTATGGATTAATTGTAATTGCATTATATCAAATATTAAGAATATAGTAAGTAAGGTCTGCAAATTGGAGGAGAGAGTTATCAATGATAATGTTCTGACTTCAAATATGTGGTTATCACCCTTGAACCCTCTCTCTGTTATTTTAAAATTTTTACATGTACTTTTTATCACATAAAATTTGCTGAGGCGCGAGCAAATTTTTATTCTGAAAATGTGTCTCAGAGAAAAAAGTTTGGGAACCACTGGTCTAGACAGATGACTGAGTTCAAAACCAT
>OZ038519.1:20118475-20130975 GCA_964036315.1 Acanthosepion esculentum
ATCACACCTTGCCTATGTCACAACCCTCAATACCTACATCACACCTTGCCTATGTCACAACACTCAATACCTACATCACACCTTGCCTATGTCACAACACTCAATACCTACATCACACCTTGCCTATGTCACAACCCTCAATACCTACATCACACCTTGCCTATGTCACAACCCTCAATACCTACATCACACCTTGCCTATGTCAAAACCCTCTATACCTACATCACACCTTGCCTATGTCACAACCTTCAATACCTACATCACACCTTGCCTATGTCACAACCCTCAATACCTACATCACACCTTGCCTATGTCACAACCTTCAATACCTACATCACACCTTGCCTATGTCACAACCCTCAATACCTACATCAGACCTTGCCTATGTCACAACCCTCAATACCTACACCAAACCTTGCCTATGTCACAACCCTCAATACCTACATCACACCTTGCCTATGTCAAAACCCTCAATACCTACATCACACCTTGCCTATGTCACAACCTTCAATACCTACATCACACCTTGCCTATGTCACAACCCTCAATACCTACATCACACCTTGCCTATGTCACAACCCTCAATACCTACATCACACCTTGCCTATGTCACAACTCTCAATACCTACATCACACCTTGCCTATGTCACAACCCTCAATACCTACATCACACCTTGCCTATGTCACAACCCTCAATACCTACACCAAACCTTGCCTATGTCACAACCCTCAATACCTACATCACACCTTGCCTATGTCAAAACCCTCAATACCTACATCACACCTTGCCTATGTCAAAACCCTCTATACCTACATCACACCTTGCCTATGTCACAACCTTCAATACCTACATCACACCTTGCCTATGTCACAACCCTCAATACCTACATCACACTTTGCCTATGTCACAACCTTCAATACCTACATCACACCTTGCCTATGTCACAACCCTCAATACCTACATCACACCTTGCCTATGTCACAAGCCTCAATACCTACATCACACCTTGCCTATGTCACAACACTCAATACCTACATCACTTCACTCACCTCAGTTGGTAGACTTGCATGTCTTTTAGTCTTCCAACTAGTGTGTCTACTTACATTTTTATCTTGGTCAGCCTATGAACTTTCCAGATGACCATTGTAAATGCAACACTGTTTGATTATTTTCCCATTAACTCTCTCTCACACACACACACACACACACATATTTGTGTATTTAGGCAGCAATCCTTCTTTCATGCACATTTCATTAATTACTATGGAAATGGCTGGGGCAACCATTTTGATAAGGGGTCTAACAGTTAATTTTTATCAGTCACCTTCGGAAAGAGGTCAAGCTGAGGTAGGGTGGGGTGTCCATTTCAAAGCAAATGATGGCGCTCATGTACGCACATCGTCCGGTCAGTCACAGCGAAAGATAATTTTTGGCACCATGATATGTCTTGAAGTGTCTAGAGAATTTTGTTTTATTTTATTTTATTTATTTATTTATTTTTTTCCACAAATGGCTGTTTAATATATAAACGCGTCGCACTGGTCTACAATTTGTTTTTTTGACGACTTCATAAAGGGTTTTTCTATTTTATGATTGGGTTAATGGTGATGTCAATGGTGATGTCAAAATTGTCATTAGTGTTTTTAATCCATTGCTCCCTATTATGGCTGAGGACAGATTCTTTTGCACTACCTCGGCTTGACCTCTTTCCAAAGGTGACTGATATGTAGATAAAAATTAACTGTTAGACCCCTTATCAAAATGGTTGCCCCAGCCATTTCCATAGTAATTAATTTTGCGAACGAACATGCTTATAAAGATGCATAAATTTCAAGTTTAGTTATTCCTAAATTTTCGCTTGAGGATGAAACAGGGCTTGATACCTTAATTCAATTTAATTTTAATAATTATATTGAGGGTTTCGTCTCTCGTTTTTGAAACATGAGATCTCTTATGTAGCGAAGGAATCATTTTTTTTTTTAAATTATTATAATTTAAGCTCTACTTCTGTATGGAGCACTGTTTTTTAAAAATAAAAACAAAAATACTAAAAACTCTAGATTATTTACCTAACATGTTCTTTCCTATTTTTCTACATACCTGCACATATATATATATATATATATATATATATATATATATATATATATATATATATATAATGTTTACAGGCATTGTACTTTTACCTGCACATTAATTTAATGTTAATTGTTGATCACATTATATTTAATGAAAGTTTATCTGTTGTGGTAAACTGTCATGTGAGTCTATACCAACACTTTCAAGGAGGGGATCTTGGGACTCATACTAAGTTAAAACTTTAAAGCTATCATGCCCATCCTTAATGTTTCCCCTGCCACCCACTTAGCCAGCTGGCTCTAATGAATTTGCAAAATAACTGTCAATTCCTACCATATGTCTGTCAAATGAGCAAATACGAATGTGGTAATATGGATATGTTTCACATGGAAGCATATACATGGGAGGTCTTCATTTTTTGTGTCCCTGTCATAGAGAAACCCATCCCTGATGTAGGCACCAAGTCCATGACTGTAGTGATTTAGGGGGTCGTATTTTGTTATAATGGGTGAGTAGCCCAGAATTGTGAGCTCCTGCAATGGGATTGAGGTATTGATACCTGTTTCAGGCAGGAACAAGAGGTCAGGTTTAGACTGAAAGAAGTTTAGACTGAATATTTTCCCATATGATCACCAAAGTTAAGCAACATTGAGCATGGTCAGTAGCCAGATAGATGACCACTTTGGGAATAGCAAGTGCTGTAAGCTTAGATGTGCAGGTGGTTTAATGGATAATGGCTTGGAATTGTTAATCAGAGAACAAAGTTCTAATTCCAGTTGGTTTTGTTATATTCACTTACATGCAAATATCTTTGGGAAAGGTATGAATCCATCTCTTCTGTCCCCAGCTATGGGTTAATTAGTAAGACTTGTATCACTAATCCATTATTACCTCAAAAAAAAAAGAATTTTACAATCTACAAATATTTTCTGGCAAAGGGTTTATAAACCATAGAAAACCAACCAATGAATCAATCAATCAAATACTGATTAGCTACATTCTGTAGAATATAAATGTATAGAAACTACCGTGACCAAAAAGTGAGGGATCATTTTATGTAATGATTGTAATATAGAATTGAACCCCACGTTATATGCACATTATAATTTCTTGTTTATTTATCAATGCCACCTTTCTCCATCCCTCAGCTGTGGGTTCATTATTAAGACTTGTATCACTAAATCATTACTATCTCCAAAAACCAAAAATTCTCACAATCTAAAAATATTTTCTGGCTTTAAATAACCTTCAAAGGGTTGATAAGCTGTAAAAAATGAATCAGTCAATCAAACAATAACTGATTAGCTACACAGACATGTCTTTTAGATTTATTCACATTTTGTGGAATATAAATGTATAGAAACTACCGTGACCACAAACTGAGGGATCAGTTTATATAATGATTGTAATATAGAATTGATCCTCCACTTTATATGCATATTATAATTTCTTGTTTATTTATCAAATTCTGATTAGGTATGAATCCACCTCACCCCCTCCAGCTATGGGTTAATTATCAATTATCTCCAAAAACAAAACAAAAATTCTTACAATCAAAAAATATTTTCTGGCTTTAAATAACCTGTAATGGTTATAAGATCAGTAGAAAGTGAATTGATCAATCTATCAATCAATCAATAAATAAAATTTGAAATGACTTGAATTTGATAAATATTGTGTTGTCAGACATTGTGTACAATGAAATAATTTATTTGGTTGAATTTCAGCTAGAAAACCAAAGTAGATAGCAAAACAAAAGAAATGCAGAAAAATCTGGTTTACTTCCAAAAAGTGAATGCTTAGTCTCAGAATGAAAAAAAAAAATTTCTCGGACAAATGTCAAATTGAAGTTTTTCCAAGTATGAGACAATATGTGAGAAGACATCCAATTCAAGATTTAGCATAAGATATACTTAAAAAAAACAAAAAAACTCAAAAATAAGTAGCAGTAAGTAGAGTAGGAATGAGGGAGCAATTCTAAGTGAGTAAGGGGAAAGGGTAGTCATTTTATGCAAAGAAAATTCAACAAAGACTTTATAAAGGCAGACCACAAATACAGAGTGCGATGGATAAATTGTTATCTAAATGATGCAAAAACGAAAATATACACTGACATCTCATTTTAACAGATATACCAAAATGACCAAAATTACACAAAAATATCTTAAAATACTAAAGAGTAAATTTATTCAATAAAATCACAATTGGCTTCAACCACGGCCTCCAGATGACTTTTGAATCTCCTGCAACTCTTCTGGATGGTTTCCTTGATTAAGTTGGTGAATGCTGCCATAATCCTTGCCTTCAGTTCATCTTTGGTGTTACAAGGAATTTTCTTGGTCTTTTGCTCAACTGCACCCAAAACATAATAATCAAGTGGGGGGCGGGGTCAGTTTGTTGGATTTAAAAACATCCCTGGGATTTTGAACAGGACTGCACCCAAAACATAATAATCAAGTGGGTGGGGGGTCAGTTTGTCGGATTCAAAAACATCCCTGGGATTTTGAACAGGAGTAGGGGTATGTTCCTTGTTTCCTGTTTAGGATTGGTTTCCCAGTTCCTTTTAAAGTCTTTTCATTCTCTTTCACTCTCAGTAGCCCCTTGCATCTTAGTGGCATTATTGCCTTTCTTGGGGTAAATTGATTAAAAAATCTTTTTCCATTTCACTTCTATCTTTGCTTGTTTCTTTCTTTCTTCTCACTGAAACCAAGTAGTGTTTCTGATATGTATTTTCCCTCTTTCTACTCAATCTAACAAGTAGAATTATAATAAGATTTTTGGAACGTACTAAAGAGGAAAGAGAAAAGATAAATACCCAGATTCTACTGATCATCTTTGGAAGATCATTGAGTGCGCAAATATTGATCCGTCCTTTACTCTATAATTCTAATTTGTTTTATTTTTTGAAAACTTTTTGACTATATTGAATCCATTGCTAGGTCTGCTGCTAAAAATAGTTATTCACTATGTCATGCTAGACAATTTTTAACTCCAGAATCTATCTAACATATCTATAAATCTACCATTCATCCAGGCTTAGAATATTGCTGCTAGATATAGGCCAATGCTCTGGCTATATATTTAGAGATTATTCATAAAATCCACAGAAGTATCAGCAATATTATTGGTCATGACTTGGCATCTCAGTTTCAGTCACTTTCCCATCACCCGAAAGTTGCTTCCCTTTGCCTTTTCTATGAATATTTTCATGGTGATTGTTCGGATGAACTCTCCTCTGTGGTATCTCTTTCCTATGGTACCTTTATGGTAATTTTATGAACTTAAGCGCAGTAGTAGATTGGCGAAAAGTTCTCATCAATTTACAATTGAATTGGCTAGATGTAGCCATAAGTTCTATGCTAACAGTTTCTTTTTTTGCATTTCTCACTTGCAAAACACTCTTCCACAGGGAGGCTAGGTTACAGCGGTGGGAAAGTGACACATCCAGTGCACTTGCTATACATTTAAAGATTCTTGATGCTTACCAGCCAACTTTGATTTTCAAAACTTTAAATGCAATGTCAATCATTATCTACTGTCTTCTTGACCACTCTTCTGTTATTCTTGATCCTTAATAATATTTGTTTTCTAATTCTTTCATACCCAGTAACTCCTTGTGTCTTAGTGGCTTTACTGCCTTGCTTGGTGTGAATTTGATTTTAAAAAAAGAAAAATTCAATTGTTATTATTTTTGTTATAAATTGACTTAAAAAAATTTACTTGGTAGTGCTTAAAATATTTTGAAAACTTTTGTAATTCTTGTGAAAATTTCTATTCTTCTTACCTGAGTGATGTCCCTTCAGGATATAGGCAAGATCAGGTCTCTCTACAACTTCCAGTCTTTCATAGCTTCCACACTCCATTTACTCAAGCTCACTAAGTAGGTTATGTGTTGTTTTTCTCTGACCCTCTTACCTTCAGTCTCTCCTGTGAGTATCAGATTTTCAAGCCCTCTTTCCTCATTATGTGCCCTAGAAATTTCAAATATCTCTTCCTGATGTTAAGTATAAGTTTCCTTTTTGTTTCCATTTTCTCTAAAACTTTCTCATTTTCTCTAAAACTTTCTCATTTTTGGTCCATGGTATTCTCAGCATCCTTCTGTAGAACCACATTTCTGTTGCTTCAAGTCTCTTCTTCCTCTGTAAGGAGATTGTCCAGCGTTCACTGCCATTTAAGAGGACTGATATTACATAAAAGTGCAGTACTCTTTTCTTTGTTTCTCTTGCTTCAAGTCTCTTCTTCATCTTTGAGGAGATTGTCCAGCATTCACTGCCATATAGGAGGACTGATATTACATAACAGTTCAGTACTCTTTTCCTTGTTTCTCTTGCTTCAAGTTTCTTCTTCATCTTTGAGGAGATTGTCCAGCATTCACTTCCAAAAAGGAGATCTGATATTACATAACAGTTCAGTACTCTTTTCTTTGTTTCTCTTGCTTCAAGTCTCTTCTTCATCTGTGAGGAGCTTGTTCAGCATTCACTGCCATATAGGAGGACTGATATTACATAACAATTCAGTACTCTTTTCTTTGTTTCTCTTGCTTCAAGTCTCTTCTTCATCTGTGAGGAGATTGTCCAGCATTCACTGCCATATAGGAGGACTGATATTACATAACAGTTCAGTACACTTTTCTTTGTTTCTGATGCTTCAAGTCTCTTCTTGATCTGTGAGGAGATTGTCCAGCATCCACTGCCATATAGGTGAACTGATATTACATAATAATTCAGTACTCTTCTCTTTCTTTCTAACAAATCATACAGATGCTAACAAAATTTTTTAACAAAATTTTTCTGTTTCTTAATACTGTTTTGAATCTGGAAGGTGTTCTTGGCCATCCCAATGTGCCCTCAGATCTCATACTTTACCTGTTTTATATACAAAATATACAGAAAATAATTAGAGTAGAGTAATTGGTCCGGGATAAGTATAATTGGCAAAAATACTTAACAAACCGAAGTGACAAATTTTCTAATAAACAACAAATGAAAGAAGAAAAGGGGGTCAAAATTATACCAAACATACAATAAATATGCAAGTCAAAGCAACAGTAATAAGTTGAAAAGTTTGCAAAGTAAAATGGTTTTAACATGCAAAAGGGATACAGTCTGATTATAGTGTTCTGACTTTAAGACAAGAAAGAATGAAAATAAAGGAGATGATAGTGGTTCATTTTATTGGTTAGGAAAAAATCCCAGCATGCATCTGTATGATCTGTCTATAAATTTGGGGAGAGGAGATTTTTAGCAGTCATTCCTTTAATTGAAACTGACAGTTATAAACTGACTTAAGCATCTACTTGAGTGTGCTTAAAATATTTGCTCAGGAACATTTTTCTAATTGTTTACCTGTTATATATACAAAATATACAAAAAAACATTAGATTATTATTGAAAATTTTTTCTCCCCACAAACTGTTTTCAGAGAAAGATTTCATAAATTTCAAATGAGCATATTTGTAATTGTTCAGTTAATGAATGCTTAATATATCCTGTCTGGATATAACAGCTATTTTTACCATTACCATTCTTCCATTTCACCATTATCCTTCTTCCATTTACTGATTACACTTCTTCCATTTTACCATTAACCTTCTTCCATTTTACCATTAACCTTCTTCCATTTTACCATTAACCTTTTTCTATTACCCTTCTTCCTTTTTACCATTACCATTCTTCCATTTTACCATTAACCTTTTTCTATTACCCTTTTTCCTTTTTCCCATTACCATTCTTCCATTTTACCATTACACTTTTTCTTTTTTCCCATTACCCTTCTTCCATTTTGCCATTACCCTTCTTCCATTTTACCATTACCCTTCTTCCATTTTCCCATTACCCTTTTTCCTATTACCCTTCTTCCCTTTTACCATTACCATTCTTCCATTTTACTGTTACCCCTTTTCCTTTTTACTATTACCATTCTTCCATTTTACCATTACACTTTTTCTTTTTTCCCATTACCCTTCTTCCATTTTGCCATTACCCTTCTTCCATTTTACCATTACCTTTTTTCCTATTACCCTTCTTCCCTTTTACCATTACCATTCTTTCATTTTACCATTACACTTTTTCCTTTTTCCCATTACCATTCTTCCATTTTACCATTACTCTTCTTTCATTTTACCATTACCCTTCTTCGATTTTACCATTACCTTTTTTCTATTACCCTTCTTCCCTTTTACCATTACCCTTCTTCCATTTTACCATTACCCTTTTTCTATTACCCTTCTTTCCATTTACCATTCCCATTCTTCCTTCTTACTGTTTTCCATTGTTTCCATTCTTTCTTTTAACATTACCATTTTTCATCTTTACCATGTCCTTTCTTCCTTTTGTCCATTCTTTCATTTTGCCATCACCATTCTTCCTTCTTTACCATGACGCTCAAAATAAAACCTTCATTTTGTTGCAATATTGGAATTAGCCTGAATTTTTATAACCTCTGCCATGTGTGATCTTGTAAAACCAAACTATTGTCTTATTGTTAAAATTTGTCAGTGATGTTTTCAGGATGCTGTCAAAAATTTAATCAATTGTTAACAATACAAAACATTTTTATTAATCATTTCACCTCAAGCAAGGCAACAGAGCCACTAACATGCAGGGAGGGGTCATTGAGTGTGAAAGATATAAGAAAAACATTATTAAGAGGAGAGAACAATAAAAGAACAGAGATTGAGAAGAGAAAAGATAATGATTGACATTGGATTTAAATTTAAATTTTTGCAGATCAAAGTTGACTGGAAAGCAAGAAGCCAGAAGAGAGTTTCCACAAGTGAGAAGTGCAATAGAAGAAACTATTAGCATAGAAATTATGGTTACATCTAGCAGCGATTTCAACTGTAAAATGATGAGATCTTGCAACCACTCTACTACTGCGCTTAAAAGCATATAGTCTAGGTACTACAGAAGAGAGTGAGATATTCACTAACTGCTCCACACGGTCAGATGCAGCACAAGGCCAAGTTTATTGTGGCATATCCGAGCCCATAGGCTCAGCCAAAAATTCCCCATAGACTCCATAAAAATGGGGTTGGGTAGCTGTTTCACAAGACGAGACTCTGCCCTTTGACATAACCTTGTCTGGGGATCCTCTCTACCCAGAGGCAGAAAGTTTGACCAGCACACTTCCAAAGTAATCAACAGAAGAAAGTTCATTAGAACAATTACCATGAAAGTATTTATCGAAAAGGCATAGGGAAACTACATTACAGCAGTGGGAAAGTGAGTGAGGCTGAGATGCCAGGTCAGAACCAATAATATTGCAGATTCTTCTTTGAATTTTATCAAGGATCTCTAAATATATAGCAAGATCACCAGACCAAATGTGGCAGCATGGACAATCAGTATTTGTGGGTATTTTCTTTCAATTCCTCCATTTTGGCATGTTTTGTACCACAAACCTTATTTTTTTAATTATCCCTTTAACATAAAAAGGTATGAGGTCTGGTGAAAATGGAGGGTATTCTACTGAACCTCTTCATCTAATTAACCTGTTTGCCAAAATCACATTCAGGTAGACCATTACATCATTATGGTTATATGGGGCACATCCCATCTGGCTGGAAATAAAAAAAACTCCTCATACTTTAAGGTCCTCTTAAAAGTGGTGGATGCTTGATTTTCACATTCTTATGGCAGTCTGGGAGAAGGAAAACTCTAAATTCAAATCAGCCTGGAGAGGGTTGGGCTCCATCAGGCTATCTTTCCCTAGACACACCACTGCTGCTATGGCTATGGTACATGTGTTACCCTTATGACCCTAAGGGGGTACAGGGTTCATAAATCTGAAAAGAAATTGAAATTAAGTGAGTCATCAACTGTTAAAGTATGTGTGCATTTTTTGTGGGACAACCTATGTGTGTTCTTTTGAGCTTAAAAGAGTTGCCAAAAAAGAAACCAGAATTTTCTGATTACCATAAGTGATATTTTATCATTTAAAACAAAAAATACCCTATTTATATTTGGACTATTGTCCTCATCTTTGTTGTTTTTATCACTAATAGCTCCTCATCCCATAAATTCAGACAGAAGTTAAAAGTATCTTTATTTCAGGTTAATTATACTAAATTATACTAATCATACTAAATATTTAGTATAATAAATTACATCAACCTGAATTTAAAAGATTGAACAATAAATTATATGGACTATACTCTAATAATCTTCCACAAAACAATATCCGTTTGTTTACATGCAATTTATGTTTCTGTGTTCAAAAGTTATGTAATCTAATCAAGCGATTTTATTATTAACAGACTTTCATATCATTTGAAGAGCAAGCAATCATTCTTATTCAAGGTAATTTTTCTATGCAAATTACCAATTAGCCTGTCTGTAAATTAATTACATAAGGCTACTTCACAAGCTATTTCAATCAGTGATATCAAATTACATTCTCTTGCTCACAAACAATAAAAAATAACTAAAAAATAAAAAAATTCTTTGTAAATAATCTTTAATCAAACTTACATTAAATACATATAAACTACATGGAAAAATGATATATAAATGTTTATATATCAGGTACAATTTTAGAGAAATATATATAAAGTGGAAAAAGTTTGAACATAAAAGATTATATGAACATAAAAGGGATCTTTTACAAAACAACATGCACAGTGCAGTAGTTGCTCATCTTAATGAGTCTGAACATAAATATTATTTATTTGCTTAATTTGTTTATTTTTGGGTAGGTATTAGTTTGTTTATTTACACTATTTATTATATTATTTAGTGGAATGGTTGGCAAAAAATTGGCTAATTTCCAATTGATTCAAACTTTATAAAATCATAAATAATAAGGACTTCCTTATAGTTCATTCATATATTTTAATAATTTAGTAAATGTTTATAAATTTAGGAATAAAAATTTGTTTTCTTATTTATTTATAAATTGGTAAATGATAAAAATTGCATTTCATTAGTTTTAATTGTATTAGTTTTTAGAATTTTGTAAATAAACAATCTAATAAATAAATAGTGTTTAATATTTTTGTTGTAAATTCTCAAGAACAAAAAAATGTATAAATTCACTTTCATCAAATGTTTAGGTTTTATTAGAATTCTAATCATCACTTTTTAAAACAATAAACACTGCCGAGGTGTGAAGGTAGTTAAAATAATAATAATAGTGATGTCAATAGCAAAACCATTCTTCTGACATACCATTTTTTGCAGGCACAAAGGTTAAAGATTGCAGTGTTTTCAATGTGTTTTTCCACATCACATAGGAATTGGAGGCTACAAATTTTAAGATCTTTTTATTAGAACTCTATGATAATTCCAGATAATGTACTTTGTTTTATTATCTCCACTTTTGTTTAGATATTATTCTACATCATACTATCACTCATATATAAGGAACTTGTTAGACACAGGAGATACATTTGGTATATAGCATAATTGATAGATGGAGTAAAGTTACAATAGAAAGCAAATGAAAAGTGAGATGAGAGTAAATTCTAGTACAAAATTAATAACAATGGCTTACAATTCTTCAACTAATAAGAAAATTAAGGTGAAAGTAGTAAATACTACTAATGCTACAAGTATAAAACTAAAAACAAATATGGCAACCAAAAATTAATAAAATTCCAGATAATATTACTACTAATACTACTAGTGGAAATAAAGCAATTGGAATGAAGATGAAAGAAATACTAGTGAAAAATGAATAAGTATTGACAAGGCTTCATCTAATAATAATAATAATAAAATTCCAGATAATATTACTACTAATACTACTAGTGGAAATAAAGCAATTGAAATGAAGATGAAAGAAATACTAGTGAAAAAGGAATAAGAATTGACAAGGCTTCATCTAATAATAATAATAAAATTCAAGATAATATTACTACTAATACTACTAGTGTAAGCAAAGCAAGTAAAACAAAGAAAATATATTAGCCATAACTAAATAATAATTGTAAGCTTGATTTTTTTTAATTTCAGTTTTTAAAATACTTTTATCCTAAAACGTGGCTTTGCAGAATCTTAGTAAAAAAAAACAGAAAAAATTTGCTTCAGATATGATTTAGGAGGAAGAGAAACCCATTTGAAGTGAATGCAAACAGCTGTTTATTAGCAAAACTACCCCCAGCCCTGCCTTAAGATTCTTTTACTCATAATCTTAGTTGGATGTAAAACGTAAGCCATCATATTGGTTTATTCACAGTTCAGTACATTTGTGTAAGTACTTCATGCAGCCATCTTGCTAAAAAGGCCCAGCAGAGATGTTCTATCAGCTGCAAATTTCAAATAACATTTTTCATATTTCTTTTCATTTTGAAGGCAGTCAGTCTTGCAGAAATGCAGTCATGCTTTTAGATGATCTCAGAAAGCATTTAAGCAATAAGAAGACTCACAAACCAAATGTTATGACTAATTTAAAGAACTTATAATGTCAGAATTTCTGAAAT
>OZ038519.1:20133475-20135975 GCA_964036315.1 Acanthosepion esculentum
AAAAAATAATTTGTTTTAAAAAATCTTTCATATTGTTGATTGGGAGGATCTGTAAGAAAATTAAATAAAGGCCATTCTTTTAAAACATTTATTTTAATGTGTATGTAAAAAAATATTAATTGAATTAATCACTGACAGATTTTCCAAAGATCTTCTTCCTCCTGCCCCCGCCCACAAAAAAATACTTTAAATGAAAAATTAAGAAACATCTGGAAAGACAAGAGCAACCTTGGCATCTCTTATAGGGATATTCTAAGTGTAGCTTAGATGTGACACAAGGCCAAAAGTATGGAACACTCAGTGAGGATCAAACTCACTTGTAATTGATCTATTGCGACAAACTTGCTAACCATAACACCACATCGAAGTTCCCATAGGCATCTCCTATATAGACTATATCACAAATAAGTGTGAAACACCATCAGACAAAAAACAAGACCTCCTGACCACCATGAAGAAGAGAATGTTGACATGATATAACTATATTATAAGAGGCAACAATTTTTCTACTACTCTCCAAGGTTCCATCTTAGAGAAAAGAAGAGTCAGTCAGAGGAAAACTGGACTGACAACATCACTGAGTGGACTGGGAGATCATTCACAGTGACTCAGACATTGGCATGCAACTGAGGTATATGGTTGAAGCTGGTCAGGTATTCAGCTATGTAGCAATCCTAAAACTACACCCAGTCATGGGAATGATGATAATGTTGATATATCTATTAATAGTAGAAAAAACATTTCCAGTAACTGTTTGTGCAAATCTAGTGAAGTCAATGTTGTCAAGATTACAAGCAGTAATAAAAAATAAAGGCAGTCATGCCAGATATTGATTTTAAATCAACTATTTTGTTGGGGTGAACTCCTTTTTGAATGAGAATATATTTATATTTTTGGTTTCTATATCTATATATATAAATTTTGATTTTGTAATGTTTCTATATATATATATATCAGTTTTCATTTTAGAAAATTTCTATATCTATTATAATGATTTTAATTTTGTAATCATTCTATATCTATAGGGTGTGATGGATAAATTTTCATCTAAATTACACAAAAATGAAAATAACACTAATAATACTAAACAGTAAATTTATTCATTAAAATCACAATTGGCTTCAACTACAGCCTCTAGAAGACTTCAAAATCTCCTGTAACTCTTCTGGACATTCTCCTTGTTTAAATTGATGAATGCTGGCATAGTCTTTGTCTTCAGTTCATCTTTGGTATTACAACAAGTTTTGTTGGTCTCTTGTTCAACTGCATCCGACACATAATAATCAAGAGGGTTGCAGTCTGGGAAGTTAGGTGGCCAGATGTAATGGGTGATGTGGTTGCAGGAATTGTTTGACAGCCATGACTGGGTTCTCCTGCTTGTGTGGCATGGTGCAGATTCCTGTTGCCACACATAGGATGTTCCAGCAACCATCCTCTTGATCCAGGGCAGCACTACCTCCTCTAGACTCTGTGTTGAGTCTGAGGGCCAGTGGGAAGATAAGCTTACTATACTGTGCACTCAACAAAATCATAAACAAACAAAATATATATATATATATATATATATATATATATATATATGAAAACATTACAAAATTAAAAATGATATAAATATATACAGATATAGAAACATTCCTAAATCAAAATTGATATACAGGGTGTCATGGGTAAATTTTACCTATTTTATATTTTTAATTTTGCAGCAGTATGTCACTGCATGTTCCATCATCTTTGCCCAAGATGGTGGAACATACAGTGACATATTGTTGTTTCAGATCACATCTTATATCTTCTTGAAGGAAGAATCTCATTATCAACACTAATGCAATTCATCTATGTGCAATGCCCATTCAGGACATAGGCAATCATGGCTCTCTACAATTTCCTGCCTTTTACAGCTTTTAATAAATTTTATCATTTTGTTCTTTCTCCTAAACCTTGTTCTGCCATCCATTTACTTAAGCTCACTAAGTAGGTTATGCATTGTTTTCCTCTGTCTATGTTTGCCTTCAATCAGCCCTGTAAGTATCAGATTTTAAAGTCCTCTTTCCTCATTATGTTTCCTAGAAATTTCAACTATCTCTTCCTGATGTTAAGAATAAGTTTCCTTTTTTTGCCATTGTCTATAGAATTTTATTGTTGTCCACATGTTCAGTCTATGCTCAGCATCTTTCTGTGGAATATTATATCTGTTGCTTTGTCTCTTCTTCATCTGTGAGAAGATTGTCCAGCGTTCACTGCCATATAGGAGGACTGATATTACATAACAGTTCAGTACTCTTTTCTTTGTTTCTCTTGCTTCAAGTCTCTTCTTCATCTGTGAGGAGATTGTCCAGCATTCACTGCCATATAGGGGGACTGATATTACATAACAGTTCAGTACTCTTTTCTTTGTTTCTCTTGCTTCAAGTCTCTTCTTTATCTGTGAGGTGATTGTCCAGCATTCACTGCCATATAGGAAGACTGATATTACATAACAATTCAGTACACTTTTCTTTGT
>OZ038519.1:20140975-20195975 GCA_964036315.1 Acanthosepion esculentum
TCAATAGGATGGTGCAGTATAGTTTTTTTTTTATTTTGTAAAATATGTAAGAATCAAATGACCAGTTTAATTAATTTACTTATAAAATACTTTATTTGCAGAAAAATAAATTCAATTCATATGTTTCATAATACAGGTTGCCCCTAGGCAAAAATGCAAATTTTCTAGAAATGAAATTTTCAAAAACATTTTATTGAATTGGAATATTAACAAATAACATCTTCAATATGATTTCCACCATTTGTGATACAAAGGTTGATGCGCTTTGCAAGATTCAAATGAACTCGATACAATAACTTCACATTGCCTTCAATTTTAGCACATTCACCATTTATGGGTTCAATCAAGCGTGTTGCATCTGTGATTTTCATTGAGTACACCTTCTCCTTAAGCATACCACAGAAAAAAGAAGTCCATTCTTTCTTCTTTTGACAAAACCATGTTTAATATGTGGAGGTAAAAAAAATATAGTTAACAAGATTTCCTATGTGTTCATACTTTAGGGACACCCTGTACAATGTTTGTATTTTTAACTATCATTCACACTGACTGTTCTACCCAAACTGGTTAAGTAGGTTACTTGATGTTTCTTAATACTTTGCTTAGCTTTTAGAAGGCATGTTCCACCATTATTTCTCCTGTCACCAGTTAAAGTATTTTCCATAAATATATGTTTCTGTACTTGCTTGATTTTGACATCAGTAATCTGTAGCTCACATCTTAGTTATTCCTTTCTTCCTGCTTTCTTTTGCTACCTTGTCTAGGAGTTTCTGTTTCTACCATCAATACAGTGTCATCTGTATATTTTATGTTGTTAAGATTTTGCCTACCAATAATAAATCCTGGTAGAACTTCTAGTTCTCTTGGGATTTTTTTTGCTGTTTAGGTTAAATAAATCTGAAGAGAAAACACATCCTTGTCTTATGCCCCTTTGTACTTTTTTTGAACTTGCTTCATCCATGGTAATTTCAGCGTTATCTAGTAGAACTACATCTGTGTTGCCTCATGGCTTCTCTTCATCTGTGAGGAAATTGCCCAGCATTCATGGACATATCGGAGAACTGATATTACATAGCCGTTCAGTGTGCTTTTTCTGTTTCTTTCTTTATCTTTTGGAAGACATCTTTTAATATTCTAATGCATCTTCAGATTTGATATCACTTTTTACATTGTTTGTTAAAACACTTCCCATGATACTGTGAGGATTTCAAGACGTGTCAGTGTGTTGCAAAAAATTTTAGCATAAAAAATTACCAATAATACATATTTATAGTAAAATAACTAAATTACTTTAAAACTCTGAAGAAAATTATATTTTATCATTAAATGACCCATAAGGAGTTGATATGCCATTAAATAAACCAATCAATCCATTTTCCTTAAAACTTCATCTTTGTTCACATGCTCCATCAATGATATTCTCAGCATCCTTCTACGGAACCACATCTCTTACTTCATCTTCTCTTCAATTGTGAGGAAATTGCCTAGCATTTACAGCCATACAGGTAATTTGATATTACATAGCAGTTCAGCATTCTTTTCTTTCTTTCTAATAAAATTTTCATTTTTCTTTATATTTTGTTTAGTTTTTGGAAGGCATCTTTCATTATTCCAAATTCATATTTCTGTGTCACATCATCTGTTAAAACACATCCCAGATAGCTAAATTGCTTGCATTATTTTGTCATGTCCACATCTTGCACAAAAGAGGCTTTTGTTAATGCCTATATATTTTTGTCTTCTGACATCTGATAGTTAATACTTTCTTACTTCTTTCCTTTATTATCTTGTCTAGGAGTTCCTACAGTTTTCTTTCTATGTCTGCCTTCAACATGATGTCATCTTTCATATCTTATGCTGTTAAGAATGCGTCCACCAATAATAAATCCTGATAGGACTTCCCTTTTGGATCACAGGTTAAACACTTGCCATGAGCAGATAAAACCTTATCTTATGCCCCCTTTCTATTTTTGTGTACGTTCCCAATTCATTTTCTATCCATATCCAGGCTGTTTGCTCTTATTAAGTATTCTGGATTATTCTAATATCTTTCCTTCATAGATCAGTTTGGTTGCTATGGAATACTTGTTGAATCTCATGATAAAGCAACAATTAGAAAATAGATATGCTTATGTTGTACATGGGTTTTGTTTGAATTTAAACAGGTGGATAAGACATTATCAAAATGATCTACTGGACAAAATGACAGCGACAAGCAAAGAAACATGACAATATTGATTAAATAACACTAAAGCTTTGGCAGATAATAACTTTGGGAAAGATGATCGTCTTTAAGAGAGAGGAGAAGAAAGCAGGAAGAAACAAAAATAAGCTTAAATGAATTTTCATGATATATATTTATATTTACATATATATTTACATATATATTTATATTTACATATATAATAATTTCAATCAAGTATAGAAATATCAAATTCTCCAAGCGTTCTTTCCTCATTATGTGTTCCAGAGATCTTGGCTGCCTTTTTCTGATTCTAAGATGGGTCCTTTTTGTTTCCATTTTCCTTAAGACGTCCTCATTGCTCACATGCCCCATCCATAGTATTCCCAGCATCCTTGTTCAGAACCACGTCTCCTCTTCATCTTTGAAGAAATTGTCCAGCATTCCCTGTTATATAAGTAGATTGATATTACTTAGAAGTTCAGCAGTCTTTTCGTTGTTTCTAATGAAATTTTCATTTTTCTTAATACTTTCTTTAGCTTTTAGAAGGCATCTTTCATTATTCCAAAGCACCTTCATATTTCTGTCACATCATCTGTTAAAACACATCCCAGATAGCTAAATTTCTGTACTTGCATTATTTTGTCATGTCCACATCTTTTGTTAATGTCTGTGCAATTTTTATCTTCTGACAACTGATAGTTAGTACTTTCTTCCTTCTTTCCCTTATTATCTTGTCTAGGAGTTCCTACAGTTTTCTTCGTCCTGGGTACGACGTTAAACTGCATCGAACAGCAAGGCCTCTGATCAGGAGGTTTTGAGGAAGCATGGAACCACCTCTTAATTGCTGGTGTTCCCAGGTCCACCCTGACCCAAGGTGGTAGCACCCGTTGGGGTCCCAGCTATGGGAAAATAGTGAACTTCCAGGTCTTTTCCAGCACATTGAAACAATGATGTTGCCAACTAAACTTTTTTGAAACAATGATGTTGCCAGCTGTACGTTTTTGAAACAATGATGTTGCCATCTATACGCTTTTGAGACAATGATGTTGCCAGCTATACGTTTTTGAAACAATGATGTTGCCAGCTATACGCTTTTGAAACAATGATGTTGCCAGCTATATGTTTTTGAAACAATGATGTTGCCAGCTATACGCTTTTGAAACAATGATGTTGCCAGCTATACGTTTTTGAAACAATGATGTTGCCAGCTATACGTTTTTGATATATTTAGTAAATACTGGATCTGGCATTAAATAACCCATAGTGGTTGATATGCCATAAAACCCAAACAAACAAACAAACAAACAGTTTTCTTTCTATGTCTGCCATCCACATGATGTCATCCACATATATTATGTTATTAAGAATGCGTCCACCAATAATAAATTCAGGTAGTAGTTCTATTTCTCTTTGGATCAGCTTGCTGTACAGGTTAAATAAATCCGATGAGGAGACACATCCTTGTCTTACACCCACTTTCTATTTTTTGTGTATTTGCTTAGTTCTGTCCATATGCAGATGGTTTACCACTAATACAAGTTTACACATTGCAACAAAATTGTTGCAGTCATGAAGTGGGAAACATACTGCAAAATGTACAGAATATGATACAAATTGAAAATAATAGATCAACAAAATCAGTCATGATGAAAAAATCAGTGTTGGTGAAAAAATCAGTGATGGTGAAAAAAAAATACAAGTACAGGTGTGTTTCTTTGAGAAAAACAGAATGACAGAAAGTCAGTGTTTTTTAGTTTAAAATGTTATTTTGAGTTTCACTTGTGGAAAGATAAAAAGTTATACTGAAGGAGAGTTTTGTTTGATTGGATGGTTAGTTATTTTTGTTTAGCAGCATATCAATATCTCTATGGGTCATTTAATCCAGAAATCTAAATATTTTGTACGTAATGTTTATTTATTTATTTTTTTTTTTTGGATATTATAATGTTTTAATTGATACAAGTCTTTCTAATTAACCCATAAATTTGGGGGGGGGGAGAAGAGATGGTTTCATACCTTTTCCAAGGGTATTTACACCTAAGTGAATATAACGAACCCAACCGGAATTGGAACTCGTCTCTTCGATTAACAATTACGAGCCATTATCCATTACACCACCCACACATCTGGTATTCCCATTTAGGTACTGACCAGGCTCAACATTGCTTAACTTTGGTGATCATATGTGAACCAGCATTATTTTGTTGTTACTTTGGTATTTTTTGTAATTACTTTCTGTCTGATTTGAGGATGCTAGTGAGGAGGAGGTGTTTGAAGGTGAAGGTCAGAAAACTAAATGAACTTCTCTAATAAAAAAAATTATTTTAAATTATATTTTTAAGTTTTTTGTTTTTTATTTTGTACTATGAATTTTGATATAAGTTTACCGAAAAAAAAAAAATATGATTCATATTTCTTAAAATTAATCTTGAAGTTATGAAATTAAATTTTGCTACTATTTATGATGTAATATCTGGTCTGGTGCTTCTGCTATTTATTTTGATATCCTTGTTAAAATCCAAAGAAGAATCTGCAATGTTATCTGACCTGGCATCATGGCTTCAGTCACTTTCTTACCGCCATGACATAGCTTCCTTGTGCCTTTTCTATAAATATTTTCATGGCATGTGCTCGGATGATCTCTCTTATTTGATACCTCAACTTCATGAATTTAAGGCAGCTAGGTCTCATCATTTTACAGTTGAAATTGCCAGATGTAACCATAAGTTCTAGGCTAATAGAAACTTCTCACTGATGGAACTCTATTCCAGCTTCTTACTTTCCTGTCGATTATGATCTTCAAAACTTTAAAAGCAATTTCAGTTGTCATCTGTTTTTTTAGAGTCCTGTTGTTTTATTATCCTTTCTATTCAATTACATTTTTCCATTTTCTTTCACTTTCAGTAACCCCTTGCATCTTAGTGGCTTTGTCACCTTGCCCCAAAAAGTTAATTCTGTTTTTTTTTTTAAATTTTTTGTTAGATGATATTAGAAGAATCTAATTTTAAATCCATTCGAAATGATCAGTTTTTATTATTATGATGTTACATATATTCATTCATTTTTTTCTGAATGACCTCAAATAATAATTTTTTGTATCATTTTTTGTTCTTTTGGTGTTAATTGTCTGTTCCATTAAACCAAAGTATATTAGGAATTTTTGAATAACCCGACATTGAACTCATGGCTGGCAGGCAATTTACTCAATGACTCTATCTGCTGGTCACATGTATTCATTTCTCCTTTTGGAGTATATTTTCACTCCAGTTAGCACCAACTCTCATACGATCACCAAAGTTAAGCATCATTGAGCCTGGTCAGTACCTAGATGGGTGACCACTTGGGAATACCAAGTGCTGTAAGCTTAGATGTATGGGTGGTGTAATGGATAATGGCTTGTAATTATTAATCAGAGAGCTGAGTCCCAATTCCCGTTGGGTTTGTTATATTCACTTAGGTGCAAATACTGTTGGGAAATGTATGAACCCCCTCTTCCCCCCAGTGATTGGTTAATTAGTATGACTTGTATCAGTAAATCGTTATTAACCCGCAATAATTTTAACAATCTAAAAATATTTTCTGGCTTTATATAACATGCAAAGGGTTGATAAGCCATAAAAAAAAACAAACAAATCAGTCAATTCACTCCAGTTAACAAACAATTTTGTTTTATTGCTTTTCTCTGTCAGCTAAGAAAAAACATAAAATATAATAAAATAGCATTTTGACTTATTTATCAGTATCACAGCTAGAATAACAATTAGATTACATTAACATTGACTAAAAACAGTGGGTTATAAAGTCATCAAATTACTGATGCTATTTGCCAATAAGTTAATCAGTCAAGCAAAAACTTTTCTCAAACAACATAAAAGAAAAAAAATATCAGTTCTTTATAAGATTATCTTTTTTGTCAAACAAGGGTATTTCCTGCTGCACCAAGGGAAATCTTATAACATCCAGTATATAAACAGAATTCAAATAAACTCCAATGAGGAGGTGCTGAAAAGCTTTTAGTTTGATTCGCTTCTTAAAAGCACTGTTGCTATATATGGGCAGGAGTTGCCCAGTCTTCACTATCCATTCTCAAAAGAGTCCAAAAGTGCCTCCATGTTCTTGTGGTTGATGAATTATTTTCCATCATACAACCCCTTTCCCACAGATAACCAAGCAATGTTGAATAGTACCTTTAAGCACAGGTTTTTCTCTGACTCTGGCAATAGACATATCTGCTCAGTTTCATGTCCAAAGCGATTTGTTAGGAAAGGGATGGATTTTTTATTATTAATCCAACAGATTTTTATTACTTTAGTGTTATTTTTAATGGATAAGCATATTTGAGTAAACACCCTGTTTATTTATTAAAGAGTATATTTATTTATTTTTCATGTACCAGCCTGAATATTTGTATTGCTATACAGGACATGGAATTTGAGTTTAGGAAACAGATGGTGCTAGGTCTTGCAAATAAGTAGGGTGGGGTAGCAATTCAAAGCCACGATTGGCTGCTTCAGCTACTGCGACCTGAGCAGTGTGAACGGAAGTTTGTAATATTGTTTGTTATTGGGTAGAAAAAGTTTGGGCATCTTTTAATCTGGTATGTATGTGGGTATGTAATTGTGTTGAAATGTAGTGTGTGTGTGTGTGTGCGTGCGTGCCTGGCAGTGTATAGAGTGGAATGAACAAACCCATAGCTCAAAATAACTCTTTAACAGCTTTTATTCATGGACAAAAGAAAGTGCAAATAGCTGTATTTTGTGGGGAAAAAATTGGGTTTCCCAGTTAACAGAGCTCTTTCCTTGAGTAGACGTTTCAAAGGGAGATTTCTCTGCTTCTTTCCACAAAGAACAAGAAATTTCAGTATCAAACTGCTAGGAGTGCTATGGGTCTACTGCAGCAAAGGGTTTTTCAAGCTGGCCCTGAAGGTAGTCGCCACTGAAAAGGAAAAGTGGAAAAAGAGACTGAATAGGGCTCAGTCATCATTGTTATGAGTATAGATAGGGGTCTTCCTCTTGTTCCCCACTGATTACTTCTGTTGAATTGAGCAAAGTAAGGAAGACCTCACATGCCACAATAGCCAACAAGCTAGATAGTTTTTTATAGGAAATAGGGTTTCTTTCCTGTAATGTCTCTTACTTGATTAAATGCTAATGCTTATATTTTAACTGGTGTCACATCTTTATATTTAAATTTTCAAATCCGAGCTTACTTGCAAAATCCTTTTTCAGTAGAAAATGTCTGGTGAAAAGCAGAAAACTTTTCCTAAGTTTAAATTTTTAGTCTAACACTATGTTTCTTTCCTGTCTTTAAAGACAGGAAAGAAACATAGTATTAAATTACAAGTTTAGAAATATTTTCAGATGCTAAAAGCTTTTTGCCACACAAGATACAGAAAAAACAAAGAAAATTTTTAATAACATTAGAAAATAATTAAGAATTTCTTTATTGCTTTTGACAAGACATAACTAGTTCCATTGCTTTTGACAAGACATAACCACTTCCATTTCACACTCACATGAATAAAGGAAATGTTTATCCCTGATATCAATAAAAAAAAATTTAATTGTTTTTAAAAAGTGTTCTTGATATAAAGTCTTTTTCAATGAAGTTAGTTAAAACTGTATCCTCATAATGCCATCTAATAACAAAAGCAGAACAAACATTTTGACCAACCAAATAAAAATGAATGCTGATATGATAGCTATCATTATACTTTCAAAAACAATCTTTTCCAGTAAAGGTAGTTAAAACTAAATGCTTTTAATGCTATCTAATTACATTAACTGAACAAACATTTTGACCAACCCAATAAAAATGAATGCTGATATGACAGCTATCACTATACATCCCAAAATAATCTTTTTTATTGAAGTTAAAACTAAATGCTTCTAATGCCATCTAATAACAAAAACAGAACAAACATTTTGACCAACCCAATAAAAATGAATGCTGATATGACAGCTATCACTATACATCCCAAAATAATCTTTTTTATTGAAGTTAAAACTAAATGCTTCTAATGCCATCTAATAACAAAAACAGAACAAACATTTTGACCAACCCAATAAAAATGAATGCTGATATGACAGCTATCACTATACATCCCAAAATAATCTTTTTTATTGAAGTTAAAACTAAATGCTTCTAATGCCATCTAATTACATTAACTGAACAAACATTTTGACCAACCCAATAAAAATGAATGCTGATATGACAGCTATCACTATACATCCCAAAATAATCTTTTTTATTGAAGTTAAAACTAAATGCTTCTAATGCCATCTAATAACAAAAACAGAACAAACATTTTGACCAACCCAATAAAAATGAATGCTGATATGACAGCTATCACTATACATCCCAAAATAATCTTTTTTATTGAAGTTAAAACTAAATGCTTCTAATGCCATCTAATAACAAAAACAGAACAAACATTTTGACCAACCCAATAAAAATGAATGCTGATATGATAGCTATCACTATACATCCCAAAATAATCTTTTTTATTGAAGTTAAAACTAAATGCTTCTAATGCCATCTAATAACAAAAACAGAACAAACATTTTGACCAACCCAATAAAAATGAATGCTGATATGACAGCTATCACTATACATCCCAAAATAATCTTTTTTATTGAAGTTAAAACTAAATGCTTCTAATGCCATCTAATAACAAAAACAGAACAAACATTTTGACCAACCCAATAAAAATGAGTGCTGATAAGACAGCTATCACTATACATTCAAAAGCAATTTTTTTCAATGAAATTAGTTAAAACTAAATGCTCCTAATGCCATCTCAACGAAAATAGAAGAAACATTTGGGCCAACTCAATAAAAATAAATGCTTATGTCAAAATAAAATCCAAAGCAATGTTTTTGAATAAATTTATTCAAAACTAATGCCATCAACCGCTAAAAACAAACATTTTGGCTAACTTGGTGCATTTGGTTTCCTTAAATTTTGCCTTCTCATTTGATGCAGCCATTTTAATATGTCAGTCTGTTCTCTTTTTTTTACTTGCCATTTCTCCAATGATTGATGTTGTTTTAAAAACAAGTTGAGACAGCTTGTCATATTTCCTTAAATTTTATTATTCTTAGAGTTCAAGAAGAGAAACGTAAAAATATCAATGTCAGGAATTGCAGCAGGAACACAAGTCCAACTAACATTATCCTTGCCAATCATTTTGCTTCCAAATCCATATTTCTAAGGAGGAGGCAGAAATCTACAGAGAAACGTCAATCAAAATTCAAACTTACGTCAATTCAGCTACAAGAAATTAACAAGCAATAACTGGTTTAATTGACAAAATCAATTTTTTAATTCCCGACATATATTTTCAAAAGATCAAATAGCTTTTTTTTCATAAAACCTTGAAGACAGAAAAGGTGTATTTGCTTGGCTTTTTATAGTTTTACTACATATATGTTTCATTCTAAACTAGCTATTTATATAACCTGTAAGAGCAGCAATGGCCAAGTGTTTAAGATGTTTGCTTTTGAAAAATATTCAAATTTCCCCATGGGTCTGATCACTCTCATTTCCTCTGTATTTCAAATATAAGGAGAAAGTTCCACTCAATCAGCTTTTTCCCCAAGACCAGCTACCTTTATAGAACAGGCTCCTACTTAGATGCTCCCCTAAACACTTAATCTCTTCAAGTCCAGTATTAATCATTATCTATCCTCCTTGTCCTTATAATGTTTGCTTCTTACCATTTCATCTTTCACTTTTATCATACCTCATTCATCATATCCATTTTCACTGTAACCCTCTACCTTGAGTGACTCTCAAGTCTTGTTTTGAGTGAACTTTAGTATAAAAAAAACAGATTGAAATAAAATATTGTTTTTGGTTTGCTTTGTTTTATAGCATATCAACCACAAATGATTATTTAATGCCCCAAAAATTTTTCTCACTTTAGAAATATATATATATATAAATCTATATGAATAGAAAATATTCTATTTTTTTTTTTAACAAAATCATTTTGTAGATCATGTTTCATTATCACTTTTGCAAATAGGTTTGGTTTGTTTTACAGCATATCAACCACAATGGGTTATTTAATGCCGACAATTTTTATTGCTGGTAATATTTTTTTCCTTCAAAAATGTATCACTGGTAATATTTTTTTTTTCAAAAATGTATTCCTGGTAATATTTTTTTCCTTCAAAAATGTATCACTGGTAATATTTTTTTTTCAAAAATGTATTGCTGGTAATATTTTTTTCCTTCAAAAATGTATCACTGGTAATATTTTTTTTTCAAAAATGTATTGCTGGTAATATTTTTTTCTTCAAAAATGTATCACTGGTAATATTTTTTTCTTCAAAAATGTATTGCTGGTAATATTTTTTTCCTTCAAAAATGTATCACTGGTAATATTTTTTTTTTCAAAAATGTATTGCTGGTAATAATTTTTTCCTTCAAAAATGTAGCACTGGTAATATTTTTTCTTCAAAAATGTATTGCTGGTAATAATTTTTTCCTTCAAAAATGTATCACTGGTAATATTTTTTTTTTCAAAAATGTATTGCTGGTAATAATTTTTTACAATGTATTTCTTGTATTAAAACCTCTTTTTTACACTTTCATTGTGTTTTGACCCCAGTTTGGCGGTTAACTATTAACCCATAGCTGGGACCGTAACAAGTGCTACCACTCCAGGTCAGGGTGGACCTGGGAACACCAGCGATTAAGAGGTGGTTCCACACTCCTCAAAACCTCCTGATCAGAGGCCTTGCTTGCCAGATGTAGTCTATCATCATACCCAGGATGGGAAATAAATGAAGCACTAGCATTATCAGCAGTAAAATCTGTAGTGTTACCAATGGCAATGATCATGATGATAGTAACACAGTAAGTAAAAGCTTTGGGACAGACAATATGGCACTGTCCTTCAAAATGAGCAACACCTTATACACAAATTTGCATATGTTAGTAAGATTATGTGCACACACACACACACACACACACATATATATATATATATATACATACACACACAATACACAGCATACCATTGTCACCATTTGTCTCTGGAGACAATGGTGCAGCAGAGAGTGCCATGGGCCTGGGTGAGGGTTATGAAAATCTTGGGCAGTCCATACATCATGATCCACCTTTTTCAATATTCAGGAAAGAATAAAATAACACAACTTCAAGATTTTTCAAAAGTCGATACTGTATGCACCATCTCCTTCTTTTAAGTGTTGTGTCCCTTCAAGACATAGACAATCATGGCCTTCCACATCTTCCCGTCCCTTGCAGGTCTTAATAAGTTATCTCTTCCAAACCCTGTTCTGCCATTTATTTGCTCAAGCTCATCAAGTATGTTACATGCTGCTTTGCTCTGTCCCTCTTTTTATCTGTCCTGTGAGTATCAGATTTTCCAAGCCCTCCTTCCTCATTACCTGCCCCAGAAATTTCAACTGCCTCTTTCATTAAGTTAAGTATAAGCTTTCCTCTTTGTTTCTTTTCTCTCCAAAGCCTCATTGTTGCTCACAATGTTCAGCCTGTGGAATCCTCAGCATCTTTCTGTAGAACTACATTCCTAATGACATAAGATGCTATAAAACCAAAATATTAACCTGAAAACTTGAGTCATGTTCTTAAATCGCCTCATCAGATCTAGACTCCCATATGGATTTTGCATATGTTGTCCAACAGAAATATCAGCTGTATATAACCATTTTCTCAGATCAATGATTAAAAATGGCTTCAAATGAATAAATCCTATAAATCCTCATCTGGTGGCACTGTTTGAACAGATTCCCATGATTCTCTGTCACTATCCAATTCTTTTGAACATCATATTTGGCAGGTTGTAGGCTCCCACAAAACAACATCACTAAGTATTTCATGTTTAGCTCTCTAGCAATGCGTTGTGAATTTCAGTCTATGCTCTTTGATGAAGCCAGATACTGGATGAAGTTTCCACTTACAATTGCTCATTGATGAGACAATCTCTCAAAGTGATATTCAAAACCTGCAAGTGTAGGCTCTATCTAATCTTCTTTCCAGTTTTGTGCTAAGGTTCAATACTGAGCAACTGTACAGTAGAACAGCAATAGTAAGAGTTGTTTAAAAGAGGTTCCAGATCCTACAATTTGACCTCGTTAGTAGAGCTCTGGTGGTTGATAGTCATATTAGCAGTTTCCTTATAAGGCGTTGTAATCTAGAAAGGGTTACTGAATGAGGAATAACCAAAAACAGAGGTTGGGAATGAAAATGTTAATCTTTATAACATCAACACAATAAAATATTTACCAGCAATATGAAGTAGGTAAACCACTGCTAGTGGTGGACTACTTAGACAGCATATTACCCCCACTTAAAATAGTGTCCAACATATTTATAAGGATTGGAACATACCCATTTGTGTTCATAGGTACGATATATGAACCCCCCACTTTTTTAGATTTACTATGCACAGAGTCAATATCTCATCCTTGTTACCAAAATTTTGTAACCTACGAAGGTTTACTGAATGAGGAATAACCAAAAACAGAGGTTGGAAATGAAATAGTAATCTTTATAACATCAACAAAATACAATACTCGCCAGCGGTGTGAAGTAGGTAAACCACGGCTAGTGGTGGACTACTTATACAGCATATTACCCCCCCCACTTAGAATAGTGTCCAACGTATTTATGAGGATCGAGACGTACCCATTAGTGTTCATAGGTACCGTATATAACATAAGGAAACTAAAGTGATATGTAAATGACTGCCTAAGGGGAGGGGCAGAATATGATACCCAAGTTTAATGACTACCACTGAACTAGAAATATTTAGCATTAATTGACTGAGTAGCTATTACTGATGGCGATTGAAATTTATAAAATCTTTCCATTTAAGTATTTCAGGAAAATAGTTTTCTCAAGGTCAAACTGATGGAAGTTTCCTTCCTGACCTTTTATTTGAAGTAGTGTGGAATGGCAACATCTTGATTATGTCATTATTTTCTCTTTGGTTTACATGTGATATCCATTTTAGTTGTCGCTACTGTTGAAAGTCCTTAAGTAATGTAGTTTCTATTATCTGATACAGTTCTTTGTTTGTGACTGTGTAACATCAGTGCACAAGGTTTGAAGAAGGATGTTTCTTCACCAAGACCCATATTACTTTGTTATACTCCATTGCAATTAGATCTTTGCTAGTTGGATGTGAACGTTATAAGGGCAGGGAACAAAATAAAAAAAGTCGTTCTCTGAGCATCACATCCGGTCCACGAAGCAAGCCCTGACAATGAAAGTGACACTGGCTGATTGCAAACATTCCTGCCTAAAAGGAGATGACCCTAGGGACTGCCAGATCTGCTTAAAAGCAGGTCTTTCATAATGACCACAAGCAGTTTCAGTTCCTCTCAACGACCATTACAGGCTTGACTAAACACCCGACTCCACACAGAATCCAGAATATCATCTCAACATTGACGCTACCCAGCTACAAGCCTTCCTCATTGCCGGTGCTGTCACCTCATCAACCCTGACTCCCTACTGGGGCCAACTATCCAGCCTTGATACTGCCAGGGCCAAGATGCCAACCATCATGATTGGTAACATCTCAATGACAATACCACCGAGTTACAATCCTTCCTTGTTGCCAACACTGGCAAACCCAATTCCGCAATCAGCAACTCTGATCCCGCAAGCAACTGATTCCAACCCTGCAAGCAGTGACTCCAACTCCACAAGCAGTGACTCTAATTCCACAAACATGCAACCCACTTGGGCTACCACCTTTCTGTAGAACACTGGCGAACCAGCGACACTAACCTTGTCATCTCGGTAACCCACTGCCATCATCTTGGCATACTTGACTCGCTACAGGCATTCCCTTTGCAGTCGTTGCCGTGGCCCCATTTCATAGAACAGGCCTACCAGCATTAAAATTGTTATAACTTTTCTTTGTATTGTGTGCATAGGGCAGCTTTTAAACTACTTATGAATATTTTTATTTTTGTACTTTTTCATAAATTTTGTCTTTATTTCAGCCATTTCACTATAGAATAAAGACAAAATTTCTGAAAAAGTACAAAAATAAAAATATTCATAACAAGTTTAAAAGCTGCCCTATTGGGTGGCATTTAATCTAGCTCTTGTGGAGGGTTCATGATTGGGCTTGTTCAGGAGTTCCTAAGTTTTTGCATATTCTCCACATTGGAAACTCTCCTGGCTGCCATTTGATCTGGGTTTCCATTTGCTCAGGATTTTTCACTTGCTGAGGTGTTGACTCTTTTGATTGCAATCTGGTCCTCTGTTGGTGGAATTTTCTTTTTATGAGGCATACTGTGGGGTTTTTGTCAGTTTTTTATTTCTTTTTGTATTATTTTGCATTTTTCTTGATCTGATTATGTTTGAGGCAAAATCTAGGTTTGTTTTATATGCTTACTTTTGTGAGAAGCGTATTAAAGGAAAACCGGTTGTTTTATGAAAATGTTACATGGGATATGTGCTGCAGAAAATACCTGACTCCATCTGCTATGCACTATCTTTATAAGAGGCAGATCAGACCAAAAATGAAGTAATGTTTGTCTGGAGCTACCTAATCTTCACTTTCTTTTTTAGGGGATGAATTATTTTTTAACCCAACAACTATTGCAATTTCCATGGCAAATGTTTTGATGAGATCCCATCTCTAGTTCCACCAGTTCAGACCTTCACATCTAAGACCCACCATGTAACATCCACATCATCGAATCATCCTCATTCCCTTTGTACAAAGAAAAGTTCTTCTTAGACAGTTTCTTCCCAAGAACTGTTACTTTGTGGAACAAACTTATGCATGGATATTTTTCTGAATGCTACAATCTTCAAGTCAAGGCTTAATCATTATCTATCCTCCATATCCTCATAATCTTCACTTCTTGCTTCTTCCTCTTACCTTCATACTACTCACCATATTCATTAAACCTCTTGCTTGAGTGGCTCTTGTGCTTTATATTATGTGAATTTTATTGTTAAAAAGGTCTAGTGTGGACATAACACATAAATTCAGTCCATTTGTGAGGTTTTTGTCAGTATTTTTCTTTTTTTTTTTATTATTTTGCATTTTTCTTCATCTGATTATGTTTGAGGCAAAACACAGACATTAATGTAAGGCACCTCCAAGAAGAGAACTGGTCAAGTAATTCTCAGCCAATTTGATCTCATCAGTCAAGAAGATGGAGGAATGCCAAAATTAAAGGAAGAGAAAATAAGAAAGGCAAGAATAGTAGGAAAAAAATTGGGCAGAGAAAAAAGAACAGAAAAGAAAGAAAGAAAAAACAAAGAATGGAAACAGTAAATGCAAGAAGATTCGCTTCAAAAAGAAATTCATTGTAATGCTAATTTAGCTTTGGCAATGACTCCAAATATTGAAATCATAAAAACTAAATATATTCAGTGACATCATGAAAAATTACAAGTAAGCAGATAGACAGAAACAGAAGTATATATATATGTATGGATGTATATATGTATGTATGTATGTGTGTGTATATATATATATATATATATATATATTATATATATATATATATATATATATATATATATAATGTGTGTGTGTTGTTGTTGCATTCACTTTGTACTATTGCTTTTATGATAGGCACAAATCCAATTCTCCTCAGAATAAATAAAATAGTAAACTCAACTCCCTGGCATTGATGCAAGAACGAGCTGAAGAGTCATTTATGTGCCATGCGTGATACATACTTAGGCAACCATGTATCTGACGAGGCAGATGTTTTTCCCCGCAGTAGGTTGCCATTTCTTTCTGCAGTAAACCAGTTGCCATCCAAGGCTATAGAACCTGGCCTGTCCTGCTATTTACCCATAGCTGGGGGTGGAGAGAAGAAGAGGATTCTTACCTTTCCCAAGGGGTATTAGCATGTAAGTGAATGTAATGGATTCGACTGGAATTCAAACTCAGCTCAATCCGAGATGCTATCCATTATTCCATCGTGCCTCCATTAGTCATTCTACTCCTGAAGAGTAGAATAACTAATTCAAATCCTATACCAACAGATCATGAAGAACATTGCAGAGTAAATCCCATTACTCCTAATATCTTACAAACCTTGAAGATGAGAAAAAGCTGATATATACCAAAATATATATATATATATATGTGAATATAAAGACAATGGGAAAAACTATTCTTAGGCAATGTGTTTTGTCCTCTGGAGATGAAATGTATCAGCTGAGAATAGCGTTTCCTTGATAAAGTTCCCCAGGGGACGAAACACATCAGCTAAGAATAATTTTTCCTCATCTTTTTTATTCATTTTTTTCCTTCACAGATACACTCTATCTGGAAATAATTTATATATATATATATATACAAAGTGCAATGGATAAATTGTCACCTAAATTCCACAAAAATGAAAATAACACTGACATCTCATTTTAACAAATATATTTACCAAAATTACACAAAAATATCTTGAAATACTATAGAGTAAATTAAGTCAATAAAATCACCACTGGCTTCAACCACAGCTGCCAAACAAATTTGGAATCTGCTGCAACTCTTCTGGACGGTCTCCTTGTTTAAGTTGGTGAATGCTGCCATAATCCTTCAGTTCATCTTTGATGTTACAAGGAGTTTTGTTGGTCTCTCGTTCAACTGCACCCCACACATAATAATCAAGGGGGTTGCTGTCTGTGGAGTTAGGTAGCCAGATATAAGGGGTGATATAATCACAGAAATTGTCTGACAGTCATGTCAGGATTCTCTTGTTTGTGGGGCATGGTGCAGAGTCCTTTGCCAGACATAGTGTCTTCCAGCAGCCACCATCTTGACCCAGAGCAGCACTACCTCCTCAAGGCATGATGTAGGCCTCTGTTTTCAGTCTGAGGCCCTCACCAACAAATTTGGGAGTTCTTTTCTTATCAGAACGATCAGAGCAAGTTTTCCAATCAGTTTCATATCTGATGCATAAACAAGAGGAATTTTTGAAAGGATTTTTTATCTGACATATGTTTTCTTACTACTATAAACATTATTTTTAGGGGGCACACATGTTTGAGCTTTTATCCCTATTTTTTATTTTATTAATTAATTTTAATTAATTAATTTATAAATTAAGAAGTCCTACTCAAAAAAAAATTGTGCCACCAACAGGAAATCAAACCTGCATACCTTTTTTACCTCCGGGTTAACAACTTCCAAAAATTAAAAACAAAAATCTAATCTCAAGGTTGTAAAATGAAAACAAATGAAGTATAATTACACTGTATGTACATTAATCTAAAAAGGGCTCAATACGGAGTAGAAGTAAATATTATTTATTTTAGGATATTAAAACAAAAATATGATAAAAATCGCTACACAATTACAATTATGTTTCAACGCTACAAATGTGTCTCCTTGGGCAATGGTAAAAAAAATTGACTCACCAGTTTTTTACCATCACCCGAGGAAACACATTTGTAGTGTTGAAACATAATTGTAATTGTGCAGTGATTTTTAACATGTTTTTGTTTTAATATCATAAAATAAATTTTATATATATATATATATATATATATATATATATATATATATATATATATAAATATTTTGGCGGGTACTTTTACCGGAAGTCGCTTATTTGTTTATTTATTTATGTCAAATTATTTTGCTTGTTTTTTTGTTTGTTTTTTTATTTTTATTTTTTATCTTATATATTTATGGTAAAAATACCAACAATAAGCTATATAAACAATTTTTTTTACTACGTTAGCCAAAAACACCGATCAAAATAAAAGAATAAATAAATAAATATATAAGATAAAAAATAAAAATAAAAAAACAAACAAAAAAACAAGCAAAATAATTTGACATAAATAAATAAACAAATAAGCGACTTCCGGTAAAAGTACCCGTCAAAATATACTACCCATAATGCACCAATGACCCTTATATAAACAGCCGAGAAAAATAACAGCACTAGTCGCCTGACGATTGCACTAGCATGAAACAGACTGTCGCCTCTAAGTGCTGACTTCCATGTCCACTTTTATATTTACACACTCTCTATCTCTGATATTGAGCACTTTACCCCATAAATATAGCACACTTTAAGACTATATTTCTGCATATATATATATATATATATATATATAGAGAGAGAGAGAGAGAGAGAGAGAGAGAGAGAGAGAGAGATGAGAGGATATGGCGTGTAAAGAGCTGTAGGGACACAGCACGTAAAGAAAAGGAGCTGAGTTCAAATTCCAGTTGAGTTTCTTACATCCACTTATGTGCAAATACCCTGGAGAAAAGTATGAACCTATCTCTTCATCTCTCTCAAGCTATGAGTTAAATAGTAGGGCATACTGGGCTCTTTAGCCTTGGTTGGCTAGGAGAAGGATTCAAAACCCAAGGCTGATTGTTTGGAGACCTTGTAGCATACTATATGCACCAGTTCTGTGCATTCAATTCTTCCAAGTGTGATTGGTTCTGCGCAAGCCTTCACAATTATAATCAAATCGTACATGTAGGTAATTGGTGACCTGGATGTGATTAGTCTATTCAATTCTAGGAACTGAGTTGCTAGACTCTCATACATTGAAGACAACCAGAGAGTACATCAGAGTTTTGTATCCTAACATCTACCCAAATCTGGGTATCTACTGTTTAAGTAATAAAATCCATCAAATTAATAAAAAAAAATCTACCACTTCCTTAGAAATTGCTTTCTTTACCTTAAGATATGAGACCAAGGAGATATGCATATTTTGAAAGTCCAGGAAAGATTTATATTTAAAAACACTATTGATCATCGACACACTTTGTGACCAAAAGGTTTAAAGCATATTGGATCTAATGATGGTTTCCCCTACTAAAGGAGATGCAGATTTGAATCCTGTCAGAAAATTCAAATTTTTGTTTAATAAGATTTCTCATATATTTTTACTGTTTAATAAATAAATGGATTGTATCTATTAAAAATTATGTTTAAGTAATGGAATACTGGTCCGTTCTTCTAGGGAAGAGTCAGAGGTCAATCTATCTCTGACTACCGAGAGTGCTTCCTCCGTGGGTACCTTGGTGAACAAACTCACCACGTCCAAGCTCACCATCTGTTTGGATAGGATGGGAGCATCTTTGATTATTTCCACGAAGTGGGCTGAGTTTCGGACATATGAAGGTGACTTTCTGATCAATGGGTCAGTTATATCTACAAGGAAGCGACTCAGAGGGTGGCACACAGAGCCTTGGCAACTAACAATCGGTCTGAGCCTACCGTCTTTGTGAATCTTAGGGAGACCGTATATGTGAGGTAGCTCTGCGATAACTGCCTATACATTTTGGGTGCGAAGTGATCCTTGTTCTTGATTAGGATCTGTGACAGTTTGCGTTCCGTTTTCATAGTAGGATCCTTTTTCACTTTGCTATAGCTACCATTGCTAATGAGGTCTTCCAGTTTTCTTGTATACTCTGATTTGTTCATCACTACAGTCGCATTACCTTTGTCAGCCGGTAGTATGATGATGTTTTCGTTCCTCTGTAGGGATCCAATCGCCAGCCTCTCCAGTTTTGTTATGTTAGACCTGGGCAGCTTGGCTCTCTCCAAGGTCTGTCTCACTTTCCATCTCAGTTCATCCACCTGAGCCTGAGGGATGTTCAAGGCCACCTCCTCGACTCTGGCAATGATGTCCAAGTATGGCACCCGCCTGATGGTTGTGGCGAAGTTGAGACCCTTATTCAATACTGACTCGTCACTCAGCTGATATTGGCTGGTGTTGACTACTGCTTTCACTGGTGGGTGATGGACCTTGTGCGTCACCTTCTGATCTTTCAATTTATTTAATTTTTGCACTTGGCGAGCCTTGACTACATCAAATTCATGTCTGAAGGATTTATCCAAGTCACTTTGGATCCTTATATATGTAAAAGTGGAGACTGTGATAAAAATTGAGTAGTGACTGTTTCATGCTAGAACACAATCTTCTGGACATGTGTGTTGTATTTAGGTTCAACTATATATGCTGGTCATGGTGCATTATGGGTAGCAAGGTATATTATGTTGTCCTGATAGAATATTGGGTAAGCAATAATGGTTAAGTTTTAAATTATACTAAAAGTTATTGGATAGGAATTTGTGAACCCAAATGCATTTATTTGTATCTATTTTATAGTGTGGTTTGTTAACTTTTTACTCATTATTTATTATAAAATTACTTAATTATTGGTTGTTGATTATTATTATTATTATTATTACATTTAATTATGCGTGCATTTGTAGTTTGTTAATTTGTTTATCATTTACTTAATTTTTTATTTAGATATTTTGTTTATTTTAAAATTTTTGGCAGGTATCTAATTTGATTTTAGTTTAGTGACATGTCAGACTTCAACAGACGTCTATTTACCTCTGCACGCAATGAGTGTAAGCGTACCCTCGACAATGCCAAGGCACTATTTGCAGCTCGGATGAAGGAACGTATTGCATCCCGCAAATTTGGCTCCAAGGACTATTGGCGCCTCTGCAAGAGCGTTCTGAATAGTAACAAACCCTCCATTCCTCCACTGTTCAATCAGTTTGAGGTCCTGACCACCTCTGCCGACAAGGCTGAATGCTTCGCTCGAAAGTTTTCTTCCAATTCTATGCTTGACTCCTCTGGGGTACCCTTGCCCGACTTCCCTCCCAGAACTGAGGCCCTACTGGACGGCTTGCACATAACCCAGTCGTCGGTACTGGGCATTATACCTAACTTAGATCTCCACAAGGCTACCGGCGGTGACGGAATACCAGCCATTGTCCTGAAGAAATGCGCACCTGAACTGGCACCTGCCCTCTCTAAATTGTACAACCGCTGCCTCAAGGACTCCTGTTTCCTGACTGCTGGAAGTCCTCTACCATTGTTCCTGTCTTTAAGAACTCTGGCGACCCCTCCAACCCTTCTAATTACCGTCCTATCAGTCTCCTTCCCATCTTCGGCAAAGTCTTCGAGGCCATTATCAACGCCGAAGTGATTACTCACCTGATATCCCACGATCTGCTCTCAGACAAGCAGTATGGTTTCCGCTTTGCCCGGTCTACTGCCGATGTGCTTACGGCCATCACTGAATTTGTCTACCAAGCTATCCATAGTAACGGCGAAGCCTGTGCCGTGGCCCTTGACATCTCCAAGGCATTCGATAGGGTTTGGCATGCCGGCCTCCTTCGCAAGCTCTGGGGTTATGGTATCACAGGTCGATTGTTTGACCTAATTCAATCGTTCCTATCAAACCGGGATTTGAAGGTTGTTCTCAGTGGATCCTTCTCCAACTCCTATCCCACTACTGCTGGTGTTCCTCAAGGCTCCATCCTTGGCCCTACTCTGTTCCTCATATTTATAAATGACCTTCCAGACGCCATAGACTCCCAAGTCGGTATCTACGCTGACGACACTACTATTTACTCCTGCCTCAAGCACAAATCTACTGAGGCGGACAAAATTAACCTGGCAGCTCAAATTGAAAAGGACCTCCAATCGGTTGTGGACTGGGGAGAGAAATGGATGGTCAACTTTAATGCCTCTAAAACAAAACTGCTCTCCATCAACCACCACAAGGACCCATCCCTGCATCCCATCAGAATGTCTGAGGACCAACTTCTCGAGAGTTCCTCTCTGCGGCTGCTCGGTCTCACGCTGTCCGCTGATCTGAGATGGAACAAATACATCGAGTCAATTGCATCATCCACCGCAAGAAAAGTTGGTTCCCTGTGCCGAGCCAGGAAATTCTTCTCCCCTGAATCGATCCTCCAAGTCTATAAGTCTACCATTCGACCTTGCATGGAGTATTGCTGCCATTTATGGTCTGGGGCCCCTGCGTGTTGCCTCAGGGTTCTTGATAAGATCCAGAGACGGATATGCAATGTGATTGGCCCTGATCTGTCATCTCGTCTGCAGTCGCTCTCTCACAGACGCGATGTTGCATCGCTCTGCCTTTTCTACAAGTACTTCCACGGTAATTGCTCTGAGGAGTTGCTTTCGCTTGTCCCTAAGCCTCGTGAATTTAAGCGTCCTACGAGGCTGGCATCCCGTTCCCACCTCTTCACCGTTGAAACTGTTAGGTGTAGACGTCTTTTCTACTCCAATAGCTTCATGTCTCGCACATCTCGCCTATGGAACTCCCTTCCCTATTACTGTTTCCCTGACAAATACAATCTCCAACGGTTTAAGTGTAGCGTCAATCGTCATCTCCAATTGCCTTGATCTATCCACTTCCTGACATCTTTCATTCCTATCTGCTCTCGCTCTATATCTCCCGTAACCTCCCCACCTCGATCGACCCTCCGTCCTTCTCTTTCTCCACATCCCTTCCTTTACCACTCCTATCTGCTCTTCCTCCAACCCTTCTGTAACCCCTTGCGTGATAGTGGCCACCGGCCTTGCTCGGGGTGATACGCTTAAAAAAAAAAAAAAATGTCAGATTTGTTTAAAGTGTGTTGCATTATCTGCATTATATGATTTCTCATATGCTTCAGAATGCTACCCATAATGCACCATGTCCATGCAAGTAGATATTTTTTAAATCTGTGAATATCACTGATTTATCCATAAATATACTTTTTCTGTTTATTTCATATTTGTTTATCCATAAATACAAAAGAAAAACAATTCTACTTCATCACAAGGAGAAACACTAGTGACTCAGTTGCATACAAGATCTTTTCTTTGATAAATGTGAAGCAGAAATTCTTTGGTCTAAAGACAATTCATTATCGATTTGCCTTGACCACTTTTTGAAAAGTGGCCAACTGTCAACAACCTAATTCCTCTTGTCTCTTTTCTTTTCCACTTTTGAAGATGCTGCTTTCATCTTCTTCTTTATGTGACATGTCCCTTCAGTCCATTGGCAATCATGGCTCTCCACAACTTCCTGTCCCTGGTAGCCCTTAATAAACATTTCTCCTAAGTCCCATTCCGCCATCCATTTACTCAAGCTCATCAAGTATGTAATGCATTGTCTTCCTCTGTCTCTCTTGCCCTCTGTCCCATGAGTATCAGATTTGCCAAGCCCTCCTTCCTAATTATAAGCCCTAGAGATCTCACTTGTCTCTTCCTGATGTTAAGTATTAGATTCCTTTTTGTTTCCATAAGGAATTAAAATACACAAAACAAATATCAATGATTAAAAAACACCTTCCAATAATCTTTTCCACTTAGAAGGATGCTGGGAATACCATGCGCAGAACAGGTCAACAACAAAGTTTTAGAAAAAAATTTCTAGGGCACATAAATGAGAAAAAAAGGCTTGGAAAATTTGATACTCACAGGACAGATTAAAGGCAAGAGGGAGAGAGGAAAACTATGCATAACCTACTTAGCGAGCTTGAATAAATGGATGGCGGAACAAATTTTAGGATAGATATCAAAAAGACAAAATTTATTAATAGTTACAAAGGACAGGAAATTGTGGAGAGCCATGATTGCCAACATTCTGAAGAGACACAGCACAGAAGAAGAATGAGCTTGAGTAAATGGATGGCAAGGGTTTAGGTGAGATAATAAAAAGACAAAATTTATTAATAGTTACAAAGGACAGGAAGTTGTGGAGAGCCATGATTGCCAATGTTCTGAAAGGACACGGCACAGAAGAAAGTAAATGGATGGCAGAACAGGGTCTAGGTGAGATAATAAAAAGACAAAATTTATTAATAGTTACAAAGGACAGGAAGTTGTGGAGAGCCATGATCGCCAATGTTCTGAAAGGACACGGCACAGAAGAAAGTAAATGGATGGCAAATCAGGGTCTAGGTGAGATAATAAAAAGACAAAATTTACAAAGAAGAGGAAATTGTGGAGAGCCATAATCACCTACATCCTGAAGGAACATGGCACATAGAAGAAGACTAATATTTTTATCTATTCTCGACATGATATTAGTTCAAATAAACTTGGCTTATGTCCCTCAAGGTTATGATTGATTAACAAGGTTTGTCAAGATGCCGTGAAGTGGTGCTGTTAAACATCTATAAAAATCGGACACTACCTGTTTCTTACTTGCCACTGGCTTGTGAACAATATCTTTCCCCCTGACTGAACTTTAACACACACACATGTATCACGCATCAATAACAACAAAGATAAAGATCATTACTGAAAGATTTTAATGTCTTCTTTCTTTCTGGTTATTTTTACGTACATACAAGTATTGTTTTTCACTGCTTCTAAGATGCTCTGATACATTAGATGCCCCCCTGCACAAATTTTAAAGGAAGAAATCAAAAAAAAAATTTTCCTTATACATCATAGCCCCAATTTTACTCACAGAATATTTCAGCATAAAAAACTTGACTAATCATGACAAATTGATTACAGACTGAAAAGAAGTACCAAATTTACGGTACCTAGTTATAATAAATTAGAAATCTGTATAGTAAGGATCTCAGAATGTATACTGATGCATTATTGTCAGTGACGATAAACATAAATAGCTGTTTCAGCTGTTGGCAGCTACTGTATTTACTTGGCAATATTTGACACCATTAAGTACCGTTAATTATAGTTACTTAAGTGAAAAGACACAGCATGTGCTAACGAAAGCATAGTATAAAGTAGTAGTATTTGTAAAGTGTCTAACATAAATGTTGCTGGTGTATGACCAATAGTTTATAGAAATAAGGAAGAAAGAAAGGTGTTACTTCAGTGGGTTTTACTGTAGCAAAGATGCTGTTTCCTGTCAATAAACCAGTATCCCAGTTGGATAAACAGCTTCTCTAGAAATGTTAATTTAATTTTGAAACACTGGACTTGTTTTACTTTTAAGCACTCAGAATCGGATGTAACTGGGAAGCTGACGCTCACCCCATACTCACACTTATAACTCTTCAAATTATAACCTTCGATTATTAGAATGGAGGGTGGTTTTGTGAGATATTTAATAGGATAAAATGTGTTTGTTTTGCTAGATCAATTATGACTGAGTAGTGAGTTTGATCCTCACTAGGAGCTCTGTACTGTTGGTCTTGTGCCTCATCTAAGCTACACTTAGTAAATTATTATAAGCAGTAAAGAACTGTATATTTTATACATATTTATATATTTTATTTATTTATTGTTAATATTGTTTATTTATTGTTATTTTATTTATTAACCATATATAAAACACCTGAAAATGTCACATTGTTGAAATTTATTCCATTTCATTTTACCACAAGTAATGATGACCTGTCATTTACATGTGTAAATTTTGTTTGGCAGTTCTTTTAGTGTAACTAGGAGCAGATCTCTAACAAATACACTGAGAGTATATGATATAAAATGCATACACACTGCAACAAGTTGGTGACACCAACATGATATAATATGTAAAAACACACTGCAACAAATTGGTGACCCCTAATGTGATATGATATGCAAATACACACTGCAACAAATTGGTGAACCTGACGTGATGTGATATGCAAATGCACACTGCAACAAGTTGATGAGCCCAACAGGATATGATACACAAATACGTGCACACTGTCCCACATTGGTGACCCCAATGTGATTTAACATACAAAGCCCTGAGTCACATGCGGACATATCTGTCAAAGGTAGTCATATCAGGGTTTCCCCCATTAGCCACAGAACAGTTTGGTATATCCAGATACAGCCTTTCTGTAACTTGTCCTGGTCTTTGTAAACCATTTCATGTTAATAAAAGCGATAGAAAAGTCAACAGTCTACCTTTGGCGAGACTCACTTTGCTATCATCAGAGATTCAGTGTCTTGTTGGCACATTTTGTTTCCAGAAGTTATGTACCATCTGTTATGGTTTTTGAGGCAATGTCTCACTGATTATTATACAGTTTCTTCTTTCCTCTCCTCTCCTCTCATCTCTTTCTCTTCTCGACCTGTTCCCCCTTCATTGTGTGAATCGTTAATTGGCAAGAGAACAATCTGTTACCTGGTAAGTGTTTCTCCACCCTTGCCTTATTTTCCTCCACATAATTTATAATCTAATGAATCAATAAGCTGCTTGAGAGTTCCATGACTATAAAATATCAATAGAAATTACCTTATTGTATCATTAAATATTTGAGCTTCACAACTTTACCAAAATATTGCAATAAGAATCACAAGTACGAGTGGAAGTTATTATTTAAAGTTGTGCATAAAGTGCATTCATGTGGGGAGGTCACCAGTGTGGATATTGTGTTGGTAGGATTTTCTTTACCAGAAGCTTTGGAATAAAACAAACTGACTCCAGGGCATAAAATAAATAATATACTTTTGTTTATTTTCTTTAAAGTCATGTGCGAGTCCTTTGGTATTTGGTGTAACAAAATGTTCATTTATAAGGCAGATATTGGTCGTATGATTGGAGAAGGTCTGGAGGTGGTAGTTTTTTAAGTCAGGCCATGATAGAGGTAGTAGCAATATTTGAAATAGGTCAGTGTCAATCTACTATGTTTTTGTCAGCCCTAAACTAAAATATCATCAGCAGATGACTTCTTAACTACTTCTCCACCCATCACACATAGCTGGTTTCTCCACAGTAGCATCTCTGTTCATTATTCTCACTGTCTCATTTCATTTAGCCCAGAGGTGACAGCTTATATCCTGATTGACCATGTTCCAAGACTCTAGCACGAACATTGATATTAGCTAACATCAAAAGCCTCTTCATTGATTGGCCAAAATTATTTTATTTTCCAACATTCTTTTCTTTTTTTTATAATGGAAGTTATGCAGGGAGCCTCACTGATTTTTGTTATTTTTCAGTTACAAATAAGTAGGCTCTGATCCTGCAAACTTCAGTGTTTTGGTCTAGGTTCAGTCTTCTCTTCTTTTTCCTCTTTTTATTTAAGAGTTGCCTTCTTGTAGATTGAGAGAACTATAGAAAGAGAAGTTCAGAGAGAAAGAGACAGAGAAAGAGATAAGTGTTTTAAAGGAAAGTGCAAATTTTAATTTAAATTCTTTTTATTTTTGTTTATAAATTTTTTAATATTTTATTGGGACTCACTACAAAGTAAAAGAAAAGATACAAATTGACTAGGTTTTTCATTTCACTGAAGCAGACATTAAATGCATGAGAGCATTATTACCTCCTATATTTACCCTTTCTTTCTATTATGTATGCTTTCTTTTTCTCACTAAAAACAAGTGTCTCTGATATATTTTTTCTTCCTTGCAATCAAAACAGAATGGTCCATTATTTATCTTTGGTAATAAAAGGACATAGCACACATGCCGATTAATTTACTAACACAGGAACAAGAATTTTGTTTTTAATCAATTCACCCCAAGCAAGGTGATAATGCCATTTAACACAAGGGGAGGGAATCAGAAGACTTTAGAAGAAATTATGATTATTATTTTTATCAGAATATTTACCCTGAAAATATTTATAAAAAAGACACAGAGAAGCTACCTAATGTTGATTCTATATATATATATATACATATACATATACATATATTGATTCTATATATATACATATACATATATTGTTGTAACATACCTACAGACGATAATGGGTATGTCCCCATTCGCATAAATACAGTAGTAAATACTGTATGTTGGTCTGCAACTGGAGATTCATTGTGGAATTCACTTGACTCACTTCTAGCAGTTGACTACTTCTACATGCCACTGGTGAATCTTATATGTGTTGTTCTTGTCCTAAGTATTATCGTTCGTTACAAACCTTCATGTGATTATTCTATTCAGTAACCTTCACTAGATTACAACACCCAGGACCTATTTAAAGAACATTAAAATAAAAATTAAAAAACTAAACTTCATAATTGACTTTTTGATTCATTGATTCATAATATATTTGTTCATTTATTAAAAATGTGCTTCACTTTCATTAGTTCTAGTATAAATACTTTTTTTTAATCATTTCACCCCAAGCAAGGCAATAATGCCACTAGGACACGGGGGGGGGGGGGGAGTTACAGAGAATGAGAATACTTTAGTAGGGAAGAAGTGAAGAAAGAACAATAAATGAACAGAGTTCAGGAAAACAGAAGATAGCAACTGTAAGAAATTTGGATCAGGTTCTGAATTTTACACCCCCATCCCCCGTGTCACCAGGTTCTGAATTTTACAACCCCATCCCCCGTGTCACCAGGTTCTGAATTTTACACCCCCATCCCCCGTGTCACCAGGTTCTGAATTTTACACCCCCATCCCCCGTGTCACCAGGTTCTGAATTTTACACCCCCATCCCCCGTGTCACCAGGTTCTGAATTTTACACCCCCATCCCCCGTGTCACCAGGTTCTGAATTTTACACCCCATCCCCCGTGTCACCAGGTTCTGAATTTTACACCCCCATCCCCCGTGTCACCAGGTTCTGAATTTTACACCCCCATCCCCCGTGTCACCAGGTTCTGAATTTTACACCCCCATCCCCCGTGTCACCAGGTTCTGAATTTTACACCCCCATCCCCCGTGTCACCAGGTTCTGAATTTTACACCCCCATCCCCAGTGTCACCAGGTTCTGAATTTTCCCCCGCAAAATATATTTAAGAAAATATATTATACGAATCGATCAAATAAAATATTAAGTACCCGAAGCCTCAACAGATCCAATGCTGTTTAACAGAAATGTGTAATTGCTATCCATATCCAATTAATATGATAATTTATGCAAAGAAGATGGTTAAAACTGGGAGTGAATTGCCTCAAATGCAAAGAAGCTCTGAAATTAGTGCCCTTATAAAAGGCACAAATATGAGGATGCTTGGAGATGTATGACAAGAGCATGTGCTTCATACAAAAATATAACAATGGTGACTTTTTTGTCTATATTTCTGAGATGAGGTATTTACAGTATTTACATTAGTCGGACTATTGTCCTCATCTTTGTCGCCATATTTGTCACAACGTTTCGGCCGTTGTACGCTCCGGCCTTCTTCAGGTGGTTGGAATTTCGAACTGAACCCTTTATTTCGATCATCCACTGTGCCATGTGTCCTCAAGGACACATGCTACAGTGGATAAAGGCGTTGGTTAGATCCAGTGACAGACCCAAAGAGTGTGAGTTCAATACCCGGTTAAGGCAGTGGAGAACTTTCAGAGGGAAAATTCGCAGGAGATAACTGATAACTGACATCCATCAAACATGGCACATGGAACTAGAACAGTCTACCCCAGTGATCGAAATAAAGGGTTCAGTTCGAAATTCCAACCACCTGAAGAAGGCCGGAGCGTACAACGGCCGAAACGTTGTGACAAATATGGCGACAAAGATGAGGACAATAGTCCGACTAATGTACATACGGTGATTTTTTTAATGGGTTTGACACTTCTTTAAAAGATATTATTAAAATAGTGGTTAAGGATTCTACCAGGCAGTCAATAAACAACGTAAAAAATACCTTGAATGCAAAAAAAATATACAATAGTTAATATATTAAACCATTACCAGAAGAAAATACAAAAGACCAATTTTAGCAGAGATAAATTGGATGAACCTGGTATTATTGTACAAATTGTTTGCACACTGACCCCCATTCAATGCCTTGACTATCATCAACCCCTTGTAACTCGTCACCAACTCCTAGAGGTTCACTTGGGCCCCATTTGATGAACCTTGCTCTAGGCTATTACCCCATGAAGTTAGAACTTGGATCTTTAAACCTAATGTTCTTAATTGCCTCCTCTACTACTGCGGCCTTACTGTCAAGTTTGGCCGCCTTGGCTGTTACTTCTCTTTCTTACTGTTTCCATGTAATTGTAAGTTCAGTATTGAGAATATTTTGGTTATAGGACCAGACGCACTGATGATTATTGAAAAAATACTTGGTTATCTGAGTGTATAGATGCACTTGTGTAAATTATTCAAATTTCCTTTTCAAATATTGACCAGTACATGTTGATTAATTCTTAATTCTAACCTTTACCTGTTCTACTTATATAGTCAGTGTTAAATGCTGATGTAGAACAGGTCAAATTACAAAACTAATACTGTGAACATGCAAACATTTTTGGGTATCGATTTTAACATTTGTTTTACAGTAAAGACAATATATGGACAGACAGACAATTACCCACATTTCTTACTAACAGAAACTGTGTACTAAAATTGCCAGCCCACAGTATATGCAAACTGACAGCATGTTTTGGAGGACAAATTAATTTGTTTTTTTTTTTTTAAATTGCAAGATTTTAGCATGAATGCTAGACATCAGAATATCAAGAGATCACCCATTTTCACATAGAACTTTCTCAATAAATTAAATTTCTGAGTTTAATTTTTCTTTTTGAGCAGATTAGCAGGGGATGATGAACCAAGGTTTTCATGAGTTTTATCTTTTCTTGCATTGTCCCAATAGCTATATAAACTAGTCGTTATAAACACACATAAGGTAGCACGTAAGAAAAAAACAACCACATGTTGGGGGGAAAAGAAAAAAAAGTCAAAAATTGTAAATGTAAAATTCTTTTGCTGATACAGTGGATGTGTGCCAGTGTATCTCTAAATGTAGGTGAGGGAGGCTGCTTTGTAGGAAGGGTAGAGTTGATAAAGCCTGGAGTTGATGCGTTTGTCAGGTCGGTTGACTGAGATCATGGTGATGATGTCAAGAGTGGCATGGAGTGGATTAGTGAAGCCACAAATCTGACCCAGTCATTTATGGGTGGAATTCTTAAAGTGGTGGCTCCATGACTCATTTTTTTTCTTTGGCAAAATGTGAAAGAATGGTTTCTTTTATGCTGTGTTTTATTTATTTATTTATTTTTGAGAGCTGGATGTGATGCTCAGAGCCCCTGTGCAGAGGGCAACTTTTTATTTTTGGTTTTGCATTCTTGGCATTCACATCCAGCCAACATGTAGAATGAATCAGAAAGAGATCTAATTTGAAGCAGAGTATAACACAGTGAAGATCGGTTTACAATAAACTCATGTGAGAAATATTGAACCTGAAATCTTTAAGATGTTTAGCAGTCACAGCTTATATTTAAATTATTTTTATACAGCTTGGGACCTTATAAAACATGTGTTTCCATATCACTGATGGATAAATTGTTTTGTATCAGTGGTGATTGAATCTACAGGAGATGAGAGTCCACTCCATTTTGTTGTTATGGTGAGAATAGAAAATTATGAGATCATTTTTATTAGATGATTTGTGATGCACACATAGTTTTAGACTATTGTCACTATGGTGTAACATGATACATAGGAAAGGTAAAGTATTCTTTGTTCCATGTTCCATTTCACAAACAATACTTTACCTTTCCTAGATGTTACACTCAATATATACATGAAGATTAGCAATATATACTAAAATACATTTACGTTCTTCCAATAGCCTAATTATTTCTTATTGAATACAAAACAATTCTGGACCATTCTGAGAAACCCAATGAATCGAAATATATTATTCTACACACCAAATCTATTACAAGTACAATTGAAAAGAATTTATCTAAGCTTAACATAAAATTCATTAAACTATGTATAAAATAATAAAAATATTAATTAATACAAACTTGAAGGAGAAAAATACTCTATCACCTGTAATAATTGCTATAAGGAATACATAGGTGAAACCAAAAGAAATTTAAATAAAAGATTATAAGAATACAAAAGAGATCTACAAAACAACACACTGGATGCATTAGTTGCTCACTGTAGTGACTTTAAAAATAATTTTGATTTAAAAAAAATTCTACTTTAATTAAAAAAGAAAGCAAATTTACTAAGACAAAAATGTATAGAAAGTACTTTAATCACTAGATCATTCACAGTAAATTTGCATCCAGGTTTTTAAAATTTTTGACTTTTCTTGGCAGATCTTTGTGCTGTCGGTGCATACATGACTACAATAGATATGTTGAAAGGCTTTCCTTTCAGTTTAACTACAAGAATTCTTTCAAATAACTGATAGTATCCCAGAACACATTTCTTGGTGTCTTGATCTAGTATCAAGACAATTCCTTTTTCATTTTTCTCTCCATCTGCATATATATATAATCCTGTGGTTGTCACTGACAAAATGTCCATTGTTTGGCCACCTTATCTTGGAATGATTATTTCTGATTGGCATCTACTGAAGCACAAGGTCCATGAACACTGTGACACCATCTCTGTACTTTTGCCACAGATTATCGCACTTTGTAACAAGGTCCTAACTGAGCCTGCTCAAGCAGTGTCAGACATTGGGCCATTCAGGGCTACACGTGTCATTCTGAAATAAATCCAGAAATTAGCAATTAAATTCTACCAATTTAGGGATTGCAATATATTTTGTTTCATGCAAATGTGGTGACATTAGCAAAAGTTATAAGTAATTTTCAATTGGTAGTTTCTTTCCACCCATCCAAATTTCACTCACATGTCTTGGGTCAACCTGTAGTATGGTTTTCAGGTACTTTCCAAAGGTGCTGCACACTGGGAGCCCATCTCCAGACCAATAACATCAGGAAGTCTACTTCTTGACAAATCAACCGTGGTGAGATTCGAATATATATATATATGTATGTATGTATGTATATATATATATGTATATATATATATATATATATATATATATATATATATATATATATATATATATATGTATGTATGTATGTATATTTAGTCTTTTCTGAATGAACAAATCCTAATTGGAACTTCAAATGTGAAATTCTTAACACACTAATGTTTTGTTCCATACATACATACATACATACATACATATATATATACATACATATATACATACATACATATATACATACATATATACATACATACATATATATATATATATATATATATATATATATATACATACATACATACATACATACATATATATATATATATTCGAATCTCACCACGGTTGATTTGTCAAGAAGTAGACTTCCTGATGTTATTGGTCTGGAGATGGGCTCCCAGTGTGCAGCACCTTTGGAAAGTACCTGAAAACCATACGACAGGTTGACCCAAGCCTTGTGAGTGAAATTTGGAAGATGGAACCCTTGGGGGCCATTGATAGCTGTGCTAGCACGAAGTCACAAGTCATTGTTGATTATGTTAAATAACACGCACTCTCCCAGAAACTGTAACTAAGGTCTGCTCAGCATAGTTGCATTATAAACCATAGATTGGCTTTGTGGGTGTTGAACAAACACAAAATGTACCTGAGTGAGCATCTGTAATAGGGATTGGTTAGCTGCCCTAATAGATGAGTATCCTCAAAAACGAGTGGCCAGCTATTATATATATATATATATATATATATATATATATATATATATATATATATATATATATATGTTTAATACAGATATAAAATTTCTTATTTAACCGATTGATATTATATTCATCATCTCCACTCCAGAGTTTCATAGACGAACCTTTGTGTAATTGTTTGGTCCACTCATCAGGAGATATCAGTAAATAGATAGAGAGAATGGACTCTTCCCTTAATCTTTAAAGATATGAAAGCCAAACACCTTTAGAACTGAACCTTGAATCTACCTATACATTAATGTCATAGTTGGTGTTGTTAAGGGTTGGAATTTTGCTTTTTATAAGGCCTTACATTATTTTTAATTGTTTTTTGCAGTTTCGGCAATTTTCAGGCTGTTTACAATAGCGCAACCAAAATCCTTGAAAATGGTTGATAGATTATCCAAAAGCTCTCTAAACAATCATTTAGACAATTTTTCTTCTCCTAGGGGCTATTTTTGGTGGGGATACTTCCAGATACAAGTATGATCCCAACCAAAGTATATCTAAAGATATAAAGTATAAATCACTACTGTATACTTATAGCCACAAGTATAAACCCAATCCATGTATACTTATAGACTTGAGTATGAACACTACTAATGTATACCTACAGTATGTATAGCTGGCCACTCATATTCAAGGATACCCATCTAATAGGGTGGCTAGTCAATCCCTATTACAGACACTTGCTCAGGTGCATTTGTGTTTATTCAACACCCACAGAGCCCACTTGTGGTTTATACTGCAACTATGCTGAGCAGACCTTAGTTATAATTTCTGGGAGATAAGCGTGTTATCTAGCATGATCAACAATTTGAACAAGGCCAGCACACTCAAGCCCTCGGTCATGATGGCTTGTGATTTCATGCTAGCACAGCTATCAATGGCACCCAAGGGTCCCATCTAACCGATTTCACTCACAAGACTTGGGTCAATCAGTGGTATGGTTTCCAGGCACTTTCCAAAGGTGCTGCATGCTGGGATTGATGCCCCCAGTCTGATAACATCAAGAAGTCTCCTTACTGACAAATCGACCATGGTGAGATTCAAACCTGGGTCTCATGGTCAGAATGCAAATGTCCTAACCACTTGGCTACGTGCTCATATACTTAAAGACTCAAGTATAAATCCAGCTCATGTCTACCTATAAACTCAGGTATAATTCTTACTAATGTATACCTACATTCTCAAGTATAACTCTAACCAGTGTATACCTAGAAACTTGAGTATAAACCCACCCAATGTATACCTGGAGACTTGAGTATAAACCAACCCAATGTATACCTATTGCCTCAAGTATAAACCCAAGTAATGTGTACCTACAGACTCAAGTATAAATCCAGCTCACGTATACCTATAAACACTGTTATAAATCTTACTAATATATAACTACAGTCTCAAGTATAAATCTAACCAGTGTATACCTAAAGACTTGAGTATAAACCAACCCAATGTATACCTATATACTCAAGTATAAACCTAAGTAGTGACTTGAGTATAAACCCACTCAATGTATCTTAAAGACTCGAGTATAAATCTAACCAGTATACCTAGAGTATAAACCCACCCAATGTATACCTAGCGACTCGAGTATAAACCCAACAATTGCATACCTATGTACCCAACCAATGTCAATGTATATGTAAAGACAAACATATAAATCTGTACTCATACTCAAGAAAAATACACTAAAAAAACAAAACAGAAGTACATTGTCAGTCATTTTTAACGAAACACAGACACACACACACACTGCGCCAGTGTTTTCTGTATGTAAATGCAGTATGTATATATCTACATATGAATTGCATTTGGAATTGCATTCTTCTGTTCCACCCACTCGCTGTTTGTCTTCATTCAGAATTATTTCCAATTACTTTTTTCTCTGCATTTTTCTTTTTCCGCAAGATTAATTTTTAGCTTTAATATAGCATTATTGTTATAAAATGTTAAAAATTCCTTCTGCAAAGTCTGCTACTGTTTATCTAAACAACGTTTATCCCAATAGTATCTTGCATTGCAAATGTTTTCATATGGCAAGCAAATCTTTTTCCCCGAGTGATTGAACAGTAAACGCCATTAAATCAGACGTTCATGCCAAAAGCCAACTTTCAATTTTGACAATACAATTACTCTGCAAATTGTTTTTGCCAGAAAGGATTCTTTTTGTAAAGATGGGTAAAAGCAATTGTTGTCTTTTTAAATAAACTTCCATTAAAACCTGATCTTTTAGCAAAATCATGAAGATACACTTGAGGTTAGTATTGAGCATATTTGACAGCTGTCAAGATCATTTAAGTCAAGTAAAGGCAACGGGGAGATGTGCAAAGACTATATTTATTATTCTATGGCTTTATCTTATGATTCACAGCTCCAATATTTATTCCAGGATCAAATTTTACTGTTTATTCAACCTGTATTAGTACTGGGTGACCTATACCCAGCGTCTGTATCATCATCATCCTCATCATCATCATCATTGTATTAAACATGGATATTTAACATCATTTTTATCTTTCCTCTTCTCTTTATGTTCAAAAATTTCCTATTCTTTATCCTCTAATTTTTGAGTAGATTTTTCATTTTATTTATTTATTTTTCAATCATTTCACCCCCAAGCAAGGCAACAGGACCTCTAACACGCAGGGGGTTACTGAGTGTGAAAGAATATAAGAAAAACACTATTAAGGAGTAAGAACAATAAAAGAGGACAAAAGATAGCGACTGGCATTGCATTTAAATGTTTGAGGATCAACGGCAGAAGAGTGTTCCACAAGCAAGAGGTGCAAGAGAAGAAACCATTAGCATAGAACTTACGGTTACATCTAGCCATTTCAACTGTAAAATGATGAGACCTTGCCACTAATCTAGTAATGCACTTAAATTCATAGAGTCATCAGAACATTTACCATGAAAGTATTTATAGAAAAAGCACAGGGAAGTTACTTTACAGTGAGGACAAAATGACTGAAATCGAGATGCCAGGTTAGGACGAATAGCATTGTAGATTCTTTTTTGTATTTTATGAACGATCTATAAATATATAGCTGGAACATCAGAGCATATGGAGCAGCAATATTGTAAGCATGGATGAATGGTAGACTTGTAGATATATAAGATAGATTCTGGCAAGAAAAATTGTCTAGTACAACATGGTGAACCACCATCCTGGCAGTAGACGTAGCAATTGATTCAATATAATCATTCCATTTCATGTCCACAGAAAACTCTAGCCCGACTCGGTGCAATGAGTCAATCTCCTGGATGCAAGTACCACCCATGCTGATGGAATGTAGAAAGAAGGGTCTTCTCAGAGGATTAATAGAGAACAGTTTTGTTTTGGTGGCATTCAAATTAACAATCCTTTCCTTGTCCCAGTTAACAACAGAATGTCAGTCATTTTTAAGATCTGACCTCATTGAACCAATGAGACTTATGAACTGACCAATTGTTGAAGTCAAAATAAGGATTCATACAGTTATTTTCATTGGCTAATATTTCTGTTCTTATTTACTCTCTATTTAGCTATGAGTTTAGTTGCTGATTTATAATGAAATAAGCAACATAAAACAATACAACCAAACTGTAGACGTCAATAGGGCTGAGAATACCATGACTCCCCTCCTTTCACACTTTTAGGTGGGTACCTGCAATCAAAAAATAACCTCTCCCTACCAATTTACTTACTCATCACAAACCAATATTATTTCACATTTAGCAATGATTTTTGTTATGAAATTAACTCTTCTTTTGTGTTTTGTATATAAATTTATTGTATGCAAATGAACATAGATTTTCTTTTATAAATTCTGCTGTATTTGGGGGAGGAGGTTTATGTGGAGAGACACCAATAGTGTCGTTTTGCTCAGTTACATTTGTTGAATAAAGCCTTTCTTAAGCTTACTGTTGTCTCATCTTACTGCTGCTTTGAACTGCTTTTAAATTCATAACAATTTTTACAATTAAAATTACCAATGGGATCCCCTCTTGGAAGAGTCATAGTTTGTCTGTTCATATAATAGATTCAAATATAAAGCTAATCAATGTACATCTATGAATTCAAGTATAAACAATTTATACACAGACACTCAAATATAAACCTTACCAATCATGATAATGAAAAACATATTTTAACATTAAATAATCCAAAAATGGAATGTCTTAAAATATGCCAGTTCAAGTGACTCTACAAAGATATTAGAACAAAAAAAGAACATTTCTATTTGTTCTCTATGTATAAGATGGAACAGTTAGTAAGTTGAAAAGTAATACTCACTAACTTTCTTTTCTTTTTAGCAGCAATAAATCCCTTGCTCCTTGTAGAAGCAATAAATCCCTTGCTCCTTGTAGAAGCAATAAATCCCTTGTCCCTTGTCAAAGCAATAAATCCCTTGTTTTTATAAAAGAAATAAATCCCTTTTTCCTTGTATAAGAAATAAATCTTTTGTCCTTTATAGAACCAATAAATCTCTTGTTCTCTTTAGAAGCAATAAATCCCTTGCTCCTTGTAGAAGCATAAATCCCTTGTCCCTTGTCAAAGCAATAAATCCCTTGATCTTTATAAAAGCAATAAATCCCTTTTTCCTTGTATAAGAAATAAATCCCTTTTTCTTTATACAAGTAACAAATCCCTTCCTCCTTGCAGAAATAATACATCCCTTGCTCCTTATAGAAGCAATAAATCCCTTATTTTTATTAACTTACTATGGTGAGTTCTAAAAATTCTAAAGATCTTCCAATGAAAAACAAAAAAATAATTTACAAGCCAAATTCTCTTCACACAAATATTTGTAAGCCATAAAAAAATCACTGAAAAATAAACATTTGATTGTATTCCATGCAAGAGAATGATATATCTAGTAAAGAATTAATAATACACTTTAAGGTTAATTTGTCAAAACCTTGTGTTATCATGAATCTAATTAACGTATTTGGGTAAACAAATACTCACCTGGATGAACTTAGAAGCACTTTTCCTTTTGCAATTTTTGTTGCATAGTAATATAATTTGGAGAATTAGAAATAATTAATGCATGTCCCAGAATACAACACAAAAATATGGTGCCAAGAAGCATAAATTGGTTTCAGCATTTATAATTGGCTAAAACAAAGAATATGAGAGAGCAATATTGAGTTAGCAAAAAGGTTTATGAATTTTATTTCTCAAAATAGAAATATAAAACAATTAGTCAATATCATCCCTTTCTTTCAATATTTGTCATTCTTTCAAATATTGAAAGAATGAGGTAAACCTCATTCTTTCAATATTTGCTCCTATCCTTCAGTATTTACCCTCTTTCTTTCACTATTTACCCTCTTTCTTTCACTATTTACCCTCTTTCTTTCACTATTTATCCTCTTTCTTTCACTATTTATCCTCTTTCTTTCACTATTTACCCTCTTTCTTTCACTATTTATCCTCTTTCTTTCACTATTTACCCTCTTTCTTTCACTATTTACCCTCTTTCTTTAAATATTTACCCTCTTTCTTTCACTATTTATCCTCTTTCTTTCACTATTTATCCTCTTTCTTTCACTATTTACCCTCTTTCTTTCACTATTTATCCTCTTTCTTTCACTATTTATCCTCTTTCTTTCACTATTTACCCTCTTTCTTTCACTATTTACCCTCTTTCTTTCACTATTTATCCTCTTTCTTTCACTATTTATCCTCTTTCTTTCACTATTTACCCTCTTTCTTTCACTCTTTATCCTCTTTCTTTCACTATTTACCCTCTTTCTTTCACTATTTATCCTCTTTCTTTCACTATTTATCCTCTTTCTTTCACTATTTACCCTCTTTCTTTCACTATTTATCCTCTTTCTTTCACTATTTACCCTCTTTCTTTCACTATTTACCCTCTTTCTTTCACTATTTATCCTCTTTCTTTCACTATTTACCCTCTTTCTTTCACTATTATCCTCTTTCTTTCACTATTTATCCTCTTTCTTTCACTATTTACCCTCTTTCTTTCACTATTTACCCTCTTTCTTTAAATATTTACCCTCTTTCTTTCACTATTTATCCTCTTTCTTTCACTATTTACCCTCTTTCTTTCACTATTTACCCTCTTTCTTTCACTATTTACCCTCTTTCTTTCACTCTTTATCCTCTTTCTTTCACTATTTACCCTCTTTCTTTCACTCTTTATCCTCTTTCTTTCACTATTTATCCTCTTTCTTTCACTATTTACCCTCTTTCTTTCACTATTTACCCTCTTTCTTTCACTATTTACCCTCTTTCTTTCACTATTTACCCTCTTTCTTTCACTCTTTATCCTCTTTCTTTCACTATTTACCCTCTTTCTTTCACTATTTACCCTCTTTCTTTCACTATTTACCCTCTTTCTTTCACTATTTATCCTCTTTCTTTCACTATTTACCCTCTTTCTTTCACTATTTATCCTCTTTCTTTCACTATTTACCCTCTTTCTTTCACTATTTATCCTCTTTCTTTCAGTATTCATCACTTTTTTAACATTATAATAATAATAATAATCAATATGTATATTATATATTTATTATTATTATTATTACAAGTAAGATGAAAGAACTACTAATTAGAAATTAATCAAAATCATTATTGTTATTTATAACTTTCATTCTTTTTCTGTTTTTTATCTTTTCTTTATTCTTTTAGTCACTTTCTGTAAAGATGAAATATTATTGGCAGTGCAATAAAAAAATTTTTTTTTTTACTTCAGGTGCAAGTCGGCATAGGAGAAACACTACAGAAAATAATCAAGTGATCCTAAGGATTGCTAAGCCTCCCCACCGCCAAATAAAGTGTGTTTATCCAGAAGTTCCATGTGCTGACAGTAGACGGTGTTACCACAGCATCTATGAACGTTGCAATAACCAAGAGGAGTGCATTGATGGCTCCGATGAGCTTGGATGTAAGTAAAAACACACTAAAAATTCTGATATATAAGGAATTTTCTGAAAATTTTCTGCTCATGTCTAAAATATGCATTCATTCTAATTTGGATTTGTCTATAAATTCACCATGATGGCACCATAACACCCGGCATGATTAATAAAATTGACTGGGAATTACTTCAAATGGCTCTAAATGGGGCATTTTTATGTAAGTAGATAATAAAATCTACAAAGGAAATCTTCAAAACAGCTCCCAGCTGAAGGAAATAGAAAAAAATAAATAGATAAATGAAAACTTTAGGGGTCATGTGCCATTTGACTGGAAGTTAAGAGGTTCAGGTCACAGAATTGAGAGTAGCTTTTGAGCGATTGACAGATGAGATTCCAGCTACGCTTCATCATGTAGAGATGGATAGAAGAGTTGTACGTGGAAATCTGTGTTCTTCCTGTCCAAAGGGAAGAGCTTGCTCGTTAGTCTATCATGAAAAAAGATAGAATTAGCACTGAGGTTGTCTGTTGAGTCACCAACCTCTCCTTAAAAAGAAACCAAATCTATTGTAAACAAAATTTCTGTTTTTCATTTCATGTCATCATTACCTTTTATTCACTTGTGAACGTATACAGGGACTGCCTGATTTTTGTGTACACAGGCACCAACTGTCATCAAAAGACAATGTGGGGTGATTTATCCTGTGAGTCAAAGACTAAGAAATGGCCCTAGGGTATGCTTACAGTTTAGCTACTGTTTTGGATTGGTCACAGAATTTCTCCATTTTAAGTAGGACTTCAAGAAAATTTTTCTAAATATAAAAAAAATTACATTTCCTATTATGGTAAACTATTATGGCAGATGTATTTGCATTCATACACACACACGTGCACACACATATATATATGCTTTTTTTTAATATGACAGACAAGGAAAATTTAATTAATTTTTTATTTAGTTTTTCTAACATTATCATATTTTTCCATTTGATCGGAGAAAGGGAGTGCAAAAATTGTCCATCTTTATCGTCCCAGGTGCTTTCAGCCACTTCTTTTTCAAGGGAGTTTGTTTTTAGGTGTTATTAATTTCTTTTCATGTTTGACTGTTTAAGATGTTTTGTTTTGTTTGTGCTATTTGAATAGTAGCAGTATTTATTCCAAGCTTCACTGGAATTTGAGTTGACATTGTTCCAATTTAAAAAAAAATTTCAAAAAAACTTTTGACCAAAATCTTCCTTAAGCATTCTTGTAAATTGCAGGCAGCTTTTTATGGCACTTTGATCAGATTAGTGACACATTTTGCACTCCCTCATGTCCTCCAAATGAAAAAATGTAAAAATTTTGGAAAAACTAAATAAAAAATTCATCAAATTTTACTTGTCTGTCATATTCAACAAAACAGGTTGCAGCCCAAATGTACATTATATATATATATATATATATATATATATATATATATTAATAAATATACATATACCTACATTTGTAGTGCAATTTAAAATTTCATGGTTTTCAGTCGTCAGGCATGAACTGGTGAATGAAACACTTATTACAATTGTTTTTTAACAAATACGTGGTCTCACGGTGAGGAACAATAAATTAAATGCAGATTCAAAGTTCAAAGTTAATATAAACTTAATAGGGGGTATTGGAAGAAAAGATACAAGCTTAAAATTTAAATAAGAGAAGATGGATGCCATGTAGGTTGTTACACATTAATAGACATTTAAATGGTTAAGGTGGGTAATCAATATGTAACCTAAAATATGTAATGGGCATATGATATTGAAATAAATGATCTATCCAGAATTAAAATACTTTAGAAGAATTTTTTCCTGTGATTACAAGCTATCATAAGTTCATTCCGTTTGTTAAGTAGGTTTTAGTCATTAATATTTTTGAGGATGAATCTTTTTCCAGCAAACACAGGTTGCATCAGTTGCCACAGCCAGAAAAGGGTGTAGATTTGGCAATGAAATTCTAATTTACTACCAGTGTATAGTCATTTGTTTTTTAAATTTTGAGAGTGCCATGGCATTTGTATATATATATATATATATATATATATATATATATATTGGGAAATTTAACTATATTGTCAACATGGAAAACAAAAAACAAACTCTTAGTAAAAAGGAAGTTACCAATGCCAATATCCAGAAAAAGGCTTACGCAGGAGAGTCTCTTTTGGAAATTTTGGATTTGATGTAACTATGGCTACAAAACATTTCACTTTCATTGCTTCTCTTGATAAAGTTGGAAGACGAAACGCATTGGCAAGAACTAAGAATTTTTTACAATTGTCATTTTTAAACGAATTTGTCTTATTTTCAGAATTATTCTGGGAAATTTAACTATACATCCATACATACGTACGTACATACATACATACATACATATATATATATATATATATATATATACACAAGGGAAATTAAAGTCAAAAGTGTAAAAAAATTTTGAGTGACATATTTCATTCTTTAGAACTTCATTGGACAAAAGTGATGTTTACGTTGATGTAACTACACCTGAGCGTATAAAGGGAAGGGGACACTGAAAATCAAGAAGTCCTTATTAACAGAAAATATAATCCCAAAGTGAAATTAAACCTGTATTCCTTTTTTCCATTGATGATTCCACCCCTTGTAGATTCCTGTTGGGAGGTATATTTTTTTGGTAGTAAGGAATTCTTGATTTCTAGAAGAGAACATTAAAATAACCCGGATATCATTTCAAATACATGTACTTAGTAAAAATCATCTTTATGACAATAAGAAATAAATGTAATGGATTGCGGCTTGGGGTGAAGAATTGGAGAGCCGAGGTCATTGCATTCACTGGCGTGCTAATACCCTTGGGAAAGGTATGACTCCAATACTTCTCCCCCCAGTTATGTGTAAATAGTAAGACAAACTGGGTTCTATAGCCTTGGGTGGCAACTGGTCTAGTCTGAAATCAAAACTGTATGTAACCCTGGCAAAGCTCATACTATGCAGCTAAGGAAAGGATTGGTTGCATTAACTCAATGATCCCAACTACAGTCGACTAATGTTTAATGTAATATAAAATTTGTTGGATTAATAAAAATTCATTACTTTCTTTTAAAAAATTGCTTTGTTTACATTTAGATATGAAACTGTACAGATATGAAAAATTTCAAGAGATCGATGACAAGAGAAGTTTTGGTTAAAGGCAGAATTTTGGCCTTTCCTGATTGGCTAGTTCTCTGTAGCTCAGTTGGTTAGAGCATGCCAAGTTTAATGGTATCTCTGTCTGACCAGGGGGATGCAGGTTCAAACCTGCCAGACAGCTGAATTTATTTTTAATAAGATTTCTAAAACATTCAAGCCAGTAGATGAAAATAAATAGATATACTGTTTAATGAATAAATGAAGCATCTATTCAAATATGAGTATCTACTAAAAATAATATTTAGAGTGATAAAAAATATGAATTTGAATTATGATGTCTGGGTGAGCAGAGTCGTGTATAAAGAGCAGGTCATGCAGAAAATGATTGATGCAATTGATAATGATAGAGATCTGACAGTCATTTCCCTATTGGGGGATATGAAAATTCTTGTCCTTTTTTGGGACAATGTATGCGTTCTAATGATCAGCTACTGTTTTGAGAAGGCTAGCGTTTCCAAGGAGCAGTGAGAATTTGCCCAAAATCTGATTTCAAGAATTGCAGAAATACATTGAGGAGCTACAATGTTGTGATTCAGATGAGGACACCAAGGTAAACGATGCATCTATTGATGATGAAGAAATTGCTGTTCAGACAATTTTGAGTGATGAATTGATTTTGCAGCATGTTTATAATGGATGTGAGAGTTGCTAGAATAATGATAATGACATGCGAAAACGAGAAGTGATCAAAATGCCGTCAACGTCACATATCAGAGATGCTATGATAAATTACTCTGTTCACAGATGAGAAAGTTTTTTTTCTAAGATTTTATAATTAGGACCTTACCTCATTTGAGACCCACATATGAATTAGGACCTTACCTCATTTGAGACCCACATATGAATTAGGACCTTACCTCATTTGAGACCCACATATGAATTAGGACCTTACCTCATTTGAGACCCACATATGGAGCTTATCATGTTTTTCAACTTTCTTTTATCTCCTGACATACTTGAACCTATAGTTAAACTTCCGTGGAAAAAATTACATTATGATGATCAAAAAAAGAGCATACTGTTTATGACTTATTTATTAACAGACAAAAAAAATTTATTATATTTTTATAAAAAGATAATAATCAAGATTCTTAAAAAAGAAACATATTTATTTATTTTTCTGTTTAATTCAACATCTAATGAGATATCTGAGCTTGAAGTTCTTTTATCTTCTTCGCAAGGTTGAATTTTGGACAGGCATACTCTTAAATCTTCTTCCAAGGATTCTAGCCGGTATCAGTTTTTATTTTTAATATTGTTTATTGCAGAAAAGCTCACTTTGCACAAATATGACGTTGAGGACGGAAAAAATATTTTTATTGCTTTTTTGTAATGTTTTAAAATTCGCCCATAACCCTTTAGCATTCAACAGGCCCAAGCCCACCCTGTAAACATCAGCTCTCAAAGTCTCACTCTTTGCGTGACTTCCTGTGTTATTTGCAATAATGTGATCATATATTATGGCATAGTATACATGGAGTGGGTTATGGCAAGTTGAACATTGAGAGCTGATAATTACAGGGCAGGATAATGCTAAAATGTTCAGGAATAGACAAAATGAAGAAATTGTGTCCATGAAGAAATACATAAGTAAAAAATTAATGATACTGACACTTTGTCATGTCCATAAAAAAGTAAATAAATAAAAATTAATTATAGTGTCAAAAATAATTATAATAAAATAATTATAATAATTATAATTATCATTAATTCACTATTCTAAACCAATGAAAATCAACCCCACTTTTCTCCTCTACACATGCAAACACAAGACATTCTCACTATTGGACAGGCAGTAAACACTGACAGGTCATCAAGACATGCATCAACAAACATTTCAGCTCCTTTTCAGGCCATAATAGTAATATTTATCTCTTAGCAATCAACAAAAAATCAAGGTACAAAAACACCAGACATTTCTTGTATTTTCTAACTAAATTATCTGGACACTCATTACACACATCTATAAAAAAACATACAAGAAAGATTATGCACTTTGAGTATTTTTTATTTTATCATTCTGTCAAATTCTGATCCATATTTGATCTACATTTGACCCCAAACTGACAATTTTACCCAGTATTACTGTCTCTTGTGTCTCCAACACCACATAACAACCGGATAATAAATAAAACTCATTTTGTTGTTTTCATGTTTTGCTGTTTCTCACTTTTATGATATTTTTCTATATATAAATGTTGGTGGACTCTCCCGTCATATTCAACATATGAGGGTCAAGCAGCTCAGTTCCTAGGAACCGACAGCCAGACACCAGCACATATGATTTGATTATAGTGGTGGGGGCTTTGTGCAGAACCAACCACACTTTTTGAAGGGCTGAATATGTGCCACTACATCCCCAAACAACCCTCCGCAGTTTTTGAATTCAGAGTTGTCCTTCTCCTAGACCAGTTGCCATCCAAGACTGTAAAACCCAGTCTGTCCTTCTATCTGCCCATAGCTAGGGAGAGAAGAAGAGGATCCATGCATTTCTCAACGGTATTAGCATGTAAGTGAATGTAATGGATTCGACTAGAATTCGAACTCAGCTCTCCGATTCCTCAATCCGAGTTGCTATCCACTACTCTACTGTGCCCCCTTACATATAAATTGCAATCATCTGCTAACTCTTCTGTAATATTTAAATTTGCCTTATAATAAAATAAATTAATTAATGATCTTTAAAAAAATCTGCTGCATACCTGCAATCCTCTCCAGACATACTAGCTGAAAATTACTGTGTTAGATATTTACTAAATGTAACAATTTTCATTTCATCTGAAAGTCTCGCTTATGAAGAGAAAAGTGATTCAATAAAAAGCAATTGAAATTAAGATGGAAGAAATATGTCAGAATATTTATAATTGACAATGTTTCATGTAAGAAATGAAAAACAAATATTACTAGCAATACTAAAAAAGTATGCAAATAAATGTGAAAATAGAGCAAATGGTCAAGGAAGATAGGGAATGGCTAAAGGTCTGAATTTGAATGGCTATAGCTGGACAGCTTCATGGGCAAATCAATAAGACAGACATCAGAAGGAAGACAAAGATAACAGAGTGTTAAGATAAGGAATGGCTATATGCTTGGATATGGATGACTTTAAATGACAATTTACATAGCCTAATAAAGAAGACGATTGTCATGCTGAAGCAGGCTCCCAAAAGGAAAAGGCTGTAAAATCCAGTCTTGCAGAATATTTAAACTTCATTTTCAATCAACATTACATTGACAAGGCTTCATCTAATAATAATAATAAAATTAAAGATAATATTACTACTAATACTACTAGTGGAAATAAAGCAATTGAAATGAAGATGAAAGAAATACTAGTGAAAAATTAATAAGAATTGACAAGGCTTCATCTAATAATAATAATAATAAAATTCAAGATAATATTACTACTAATACTACTAGTGGAAATAAAGCAATTGAAATGAAGATGAAAAAAATACTAGTGAAAAATGAATAAGAATTGACAAGGCTTCATCTAATAATAATAATAATAAAATTCCAGATAATATTACTACTAATACTACTAGTGGAAATAAAGCAATTGAAATGAAGATGAAAGAAATACTAGTGAAAAATGAATAAGAATTGACAAGGCTTCATCTAATAATAATAATAATAAAATTCCAGATAATATTACTACTAATACTACTAGTGGAAATAAAACAATTGAAATGAAGATGAAAGAAATACTAGTGAAAAATGAATAAGAATTGACAAGGCTTCATCTAATAATAATAATAATAAAATTCCAGATAATATTACTACTAATACTACTAGTGGAAATAAAGCAATTGAAATGAAGATGAAAGAAATACTAGTGAAAAATGAATAAGAATTGACAAGGCTTCATCTAATAATAATAATAATAAAATTCCAGATAATATTACTACTAATACTACTAGTGGAAATAAAGCAATTGAAATGAAGATGAAAGAAATACTAGTGAAAAATGAATAAGAATTGACAAGGCTTCATCTAATAATAATAATAATAAAATTCCAGATAATATTACTACTAATACTACTAGTGGAAATAAAGCAATTGAAATGAAGATGAAAGAAATACTAGTGAAAAATGAATAAGAATTGACAAGGCTTCATCTAATAATAATAATAATAAAATTCCAGATAATATTACTACTAATACTACTAGTGGAAATAAAGCAATTGAAATGAAGATGAAAGAGATACTAGTGAAAAATGAATAAGAATTGACAAGGCTTCATCTAATAATAATAATAATAAAATTCAAGATAATATTACTACTAATACTACTAGTGGAAATAAAGCAATTGAAATGAAGATGAAAAAAATACTAGTGAAAAATGAATAAGAATTGACAAGGCTTCATCTAATAATAATAATAAAATTCCAGATAATATTACTACTGATACAACTAGTGGAAATAAAGCAATTGAAATGAAGATGAAAGAAATACTAGTGAAAAATGAATAAGAATTGACAAGGCTTCATCTTACAATAATAAATATGAAAACATCTTTTCTTGGGCAATATCAAGTTTTCTTGCTAATCAAAATCCTTGTATAAGATTCAGCTGAAGGCAGTTATTAGAAATTTAATTTCTTCAAGATATAGGTCAAAGTTCACTTGGTCATTTTAATACAAGTCAGGCTTTGTTTGCTAAAGATGCAAATTCGAGTTCATTGGGTCTTTATTTTCTTGTAATAGAAATTATTTTGAACCAAAATTCTTCATGAGAAATTACTTTACGTAAAACTTTATTTGGAATCTAGTAATGGAATAATTTCTGTTGATTTGAAATTTCATCCATGACTGAATTGCAATATTCACTTGAAAAAAAATCAATGATGAAAGTTGAAAGCAAACTGACACATTTAATATCTGATTGCCTTTTTCTTATTTGATATTAAATTGGATTTAAGGAAAAAAAACAAATTATTCATTCAATCGAATAACTAAACATTGTTTTGTACTTTGACGGATTGCTTATATATATATATATATATATATATATATATATATATATATATATATATATATATAACATATTTTCAATAAAATATATTGAGGCAATTTTAACTAACCAACCTCAGCTGAAAAATGGACATCTCTCATCTATTCATGAGTAAATCTTTGAACATTTTACTAATAAAAAGAATAAACATCTTTACAGATGAATAATAATGCATCACAAACATAGAATTATATTGTATTATATTTTTATGAGATAAAATGTTTTATGAGATGAAGCCTTGTCAATTCTTATTCATTTTTCACTAGTATTTCTTTCATCTTCATTTCAATTGCTTTATTTCCACTAGTAGTATTAGCAGTAATATTATCTGGAATTTTATTATTATTATTAGATGAAGCCTTGTCAATTCTTATTCCTTTTTCACTAGTATTTCTTTCATCTTCATTTCAATTGCTTTATTTCCACTAGTAGTATTAGTAGTAATATCTTGAATTTTATTTTTATTATTAGAAGAAGCCTTGTCAATTCTTATTCATTTTTCACTAGTATTTCTTTCATTTTCATTCCACTTGATTTTTATTGTAATTGCCATTGTACAAGTGTTAGGAAACAGAATAAAAATTATGTGTAATCTCTTAACATTACTAGTTTTCTTCCTCATGGAAAAGGGTCCTGACCTTGAGTTTGCCATGAGCCAGAGACTGATGGTCTGAATAGTTGGAATTAAAAACAAATAATATTAACATGAAATACTACTTATAGATTTCTGTTATGACATACCCTAAACCAGTGTTTCTCTCACATTTTTAATTCAGGGTCCACTTGTAGAATAACTAAAACTCTGGGGTACAATTTACATTATTTACTTATTAATAAGGAAAAATTAGTCATGAAATTTGAAAATAGGAAAATAATAAAACAGTCTCCTGAAATAAATATTTATTTTTAAGACATTGTATATTTAAGTATGTGTGAAACCTGTGCTTTGGTAATTGTTGAAGGCCTTATATGTGATAAATATACTCATATTTCCTCATCAATGCATTCAATATTTGATCTATTTTTGTATTTAAGGTTGGTAAGTGCAGAAAATTATAATTCATGAAGATATGATATGGAAAATTGCAATACAATATTCAAAGCTTTACTAGCAATTAAAGGATATTCTTATTCAATGGAAATACAAAATTGATCAATGGATACCTCTTTATACTTGACATGTAAGCCATGATCTGCAGATATAGTGAACAGCTTCCTTTCTGTTAACAATAACACATCATCATCAGTTGAAACATCATTTTACTTTGACATGGAAGATATGTACTTGGTGCCTCTGACATTTTAAAAATAAAGATCTTTTTCAATATAAAAATAATTCATAATTTACTCTTCTGTTAACTTGGGGTGCACCTGGCTACCTTTCGGGGTGCATTAGTGTGCTTGGGTGCACTGGTTGAGAAACGCTGCCCTAAAGAATTGGAGAATTTGACTTTTGAAACCCAGTACCAGACAGGGAACAAGGTATAAACCAAAAAGGAGTATGAACCCAACAATAGGAAAATCTATCGACTCCTATTGAAAAAAAAAAATGTTAAACAAAATTTCAGAGTTGAAGCAGAGATGTTCGAAGTATAGAGTTGACGTAGACTTTAGAAGGAACCTAATCCTAAACCCGAAACAAGGCATTATCCTCTACTCTTGTTCAAAAGACTGAAGATGAGTTTGAAACAAATGATAAGCAAACTTATCTATTCCTATTGAGTATAAAAATTTATAAAAGAAGTTGACTAGTTATAGAGTAAAACAATGCAACAGTTACAAGAGACATGATTATCTCTTTTAACAATGCCAGAAGTTTATCATAAAAATGAATTCTTTTATTGTTTGTTACAAGAACTTGGGATTAAAGACAAAAGAATTTGGACGATATTGAACTGACAGTATTTACATTAGTCGGACTATTGTCCTCATCTTTGTCGCCATATTTGTCACAACGTTTCGGCCGTTGTATGCTCCGGCCTTCTTCAGGTGGTTGGAATTTCGAACTGAACCCTTTATTTCGATCACTGGGGTAGACTGTCTCTAGTTCCACGTGCCATGTTTGATGGATGTCAGTTATCAGTTATCTCCTGCTAATTTTCCCTCTGAACGTTCTCTACTACCTTAACCGGGTATTGAACTCACACTCTTTGGGTCTGTCACTGAATCTAACCAACGCCTTTATCCACTGTGCATGAGGACATCTGGGTATGAATTTCTGGGTATTATAAACCTAATGTTTTCAGCAACCATTTTTACCAGTGCTCATATTGCAATTTTGCTGTTATCATTGCATGTTTTTACCAGAGTTCATATTGCAACTTTGTTATCATTGCTTTTCTCTGGCACTCCTTATTACTGGTTCCCATATTGTATTTATTTCTATGCTTGGTCAGCTCAGGAGATTTTTGTGGCCTAGCATATGTGCTGATTCCTTAAGTTTACGAATTTTCCAATAGTGTTCTCTGTGAGATCATAGACAGAGAACACCATTGGAAAATTATAGGGATTTGATTGAATGTAAATTTTTAGGTTCCCAGGTGAAAAGTTGTACTGAGATTAAAATAATACTTTCTCTATTTCATCAGGTGTTTTTTTTTTCCTTTTAGTTCATTATTTTTACAATGTGAATCTGTTTCTTGTGTCTTCTGAACAATTCAAAATTATCAAAAATTGAATAACACTCAAGTGAAAAGTGACGCAAATTTGGTTGCCTGATACATTTATGACTTGTAACTCAGTCCTAATACTAACTGGTTGCTAATGGTGGGTACACAGGCAGTCAGTAAAGGCAAGCAGCCTCAGAAGAACAATGAATGAGAGAACACGAAATACCGATACTATTCCTCATGTGTCTAATACTTGAATCTCATTGGCTAGAATCTTGGTTACATATATTTGTCTTTAGATTTAATATGATCACAATGCAACCCTATCAACTTTGCTGCATTTCTGCTCTAACACTGATATCCAAATGTTCACTATTTCTGTGATAAATTGATTGATAGCCAAGTGGTTAGAACATTCGCTTTCTGACCATGAGACCCAGGTTCAAATCTCACCATGGTCAATTTGTTAGAAAGCTGACTTCTTCATGCTACCAGTGTGTGGCCATGGTTAAATATAAACTAAATGGAAGAACTTCCCCAACAAATGTTCGTAATAAGCAATAACAAGAAAGAGAAAAGGAGAGGGCAAAAACTAATATAAAGAAAGCAAACAATATATGCAAGGCAAATTAGCAGTAATAAGGCAAAAAGTTCACAAACCAAGAATTGGGGTTGACACAGAAGAGCAAATTCTGTTAAACAAATGTCCTGACTTCAAGGCAAGATAGACCAGGACTGAGTCAGATGACACCAACAAGTGACCTATCTTATTGGCTAGGAAGATATCCCAGCATGCATTTGTGTGCTTCTGCCTATAAACTGAGGAGAGAAAAGTATCTTGCAGTCATTCCTAAAATTGGATTCAAACTAACAATTATCTTTATTTTTATATGAATGGCTACTCTTCTAGATCTTTTTACATTAATGTGGAGTGTCCCCCCAGAGATCTATCCTTAGAGCTACAAATATCTTAGTGTGTATATATTCATGCTTGTATGGAATTTCATAATGCATTTCTGTTCATGTATGTATATATGAGAGTAATAAAATTAGAACATCTGGGTTTTGAATTCTATGTATGCAGTCATAAACTGGTAGAAAATGCAATGAAAACAGGATTGTGGGGTTGTCTAAAAGTCTGGGAATTGTATGTGTAGAGTTAGCGGCCATGGTTAAATAAATAGCAGAACTGTGAAACAAACAGAATTGACAAAGTTTGTAGTAAACAATAACAAGGAAAAGAAAAGAAAAGAACAGGGCAAAAAAATAATATGAAACAAACAAACAATATATGCAAGGCAAATTAACAATAAGGCAAAGCAAAAGTAATGAGACAAATTAACAATAATAAGACAAAGCAAAAGTAATAAGGCAAATTAACAATAAGGCAAAGCAAAAGTAATAAGGCAAATTAACAATAATAAGGCAAAGCAAAAGTAATAAGGCAAATTAACAATAATAAGGCAAAGCAAAAGTAATAAGGCAAATTAACAATAATAAGGCAAAGCAAAAGTAATACGGCAAATTAACAATAATAAGGCAAGGCAAAAGTAATAAGGCAAATTAACAATAAGGCAAAGCAAAAGTAATAAGGCAAATTAACAATAATAAGGCAAATCAAAAGTAATAAGGCAAATTAACAATAATAAGGCAAAGCAAAAGTAATAAGGCAAATTAACAATAATAAGGCAAAGCAAAAGTAATAAGGCAAATTAACAATAATAAGGCAAAGCAAAAGTAATAAGGCAAATTAACAATAATAAGGCAAAGCAAAAGTAATAAGGCAAATTAACAATAATAAGGCAAATTAACAATAATAAGGCAAAGCCAAAATAATAAGGCAAATTAACAATAATAAGGCAAGGCAACAGTAATATGGCAAAAAGTTCACAAACTAAGAATTGGTGTCGATACAGAAAAGCAAGTTCAGATAAGCAAACTTAGTGTTATGACTTCAAGGCAAAACAAACTGGGATAAAGTCACATGAAACCAAAAACCAGCTTATATTTTATTGGCTAGGAAAAAATCCCAGCATGCATCTGTGTGGTTCTGCCTATAAACTGGGGAGGGGAAAGTGTTTTGCAATCACTCTCACTGAGACATAAATCAACACATCCTGGGGAGGTGATCCCAGCATGCGGCACCTTTGAAAAATACCTGAAAACCATACCACAGGTTGACCTTGTGAGTGAAATTGGGTAGACAAAACTATTTGAAAGCTAACAATGGTTTTTCTGCCACAAATTTACAAGTCACCATGACTGATGGTTTGAGCGTACCAGCTTGTTCATGCCAGATAATGCATTCTCTGCCAGAAACTGTAAGCTGTGCTCAATATAGTTGCAGTATAAACCACAGGTGGACTCTGTGGTGTTGAACAAATACAAATGTGCCTGAGCAGGCATCTGCAACAGGGATTGGCTAGCCATCCTAGTAGATAGGCATACTCAGATATGAGCAGCTAGCCATTAGTTAAGATTGACTGTTTAATTTTTTTACAGCTTATCAACCTTTAGCAAGTTATTTAAAGCTAGAAATTAATTTTAAATAGTAATAATTTGGGGAAGATAATAATTATTTACTGATACAAATCATACTAATCTATAGCTGGGATGGATGGAGTCATACCTTTCCTAAGGGTATTTGTATGTAAGTGAATATAACGAACCTGACTGGAATTGGAACTCAGCTGTCCAATTTCCATTTCTGAGCCTTTTTATTCATTGCACCACCTGCACATCCAAGCTAAACAGCACCTGGTATTCCCAAATGGTCAACCATCTAGGTGCTGACCAGGTTTGATATTGCTTAACTTTGACGATCGAATGATAACCAGTGTTTCAATGTGATATGGCTGTAAACCTTCACTTATAGAGAAACTAAAAATTTTGCAATAATAAATATTAAGTTATCCTTATTATTTCATTTTTTTTTTAATTCAAATAACACTTTACTTGTTTTAAAGTATCCATTTTTCATGTTCTGTAACAATTTGTTTAACAAATAAAAATAATGTTTAGACATTGAATAACACATGGAAATAGGGCCCACTTTTCTTTACTTTTTTGGTTTATGTGGAAGCCACACATCAAAGCTATTAACATAGATAAACTGGTACAAATCATATTCAGCACTTGATTTTGATATATGATTTTAGAGGCTATCGCTCTCATTATAGAGAGATTATTCTTAAGTAATTTCTTCATTCGATTGCTATCAATCTCAGCTGATTTACTCAACAGTAAGAAGCTTATAACACCAAACTACACAAATCATTTTTGATCATTCAGGTCAATGGTGATCATAGCTCTCCACAACTTCCTGTCCTTTATAGCTCTTAAGTAATATTTACTTTTTTACTATCACTCTCCCTCACTGTTCTGCTATCCATTTACACAAGCTTGTTAGATAGGTTAAAAGGTCTTTTCCTCTGTTCCACTTGTCCTGTGAGGGCCAAATTCTCCAAGCTCCCCTTTCTTTTTATATCTTAGATATTTTAACTGCTTCTTTCTGAATTTAAGTATATTGATTGTTTACATTTTCTTGAAAACTTTGTCATTGTTCACATGCTCTGTCTTTGGTATTCTGACGTGAGTCCACCAAGGCATAGCATGTAGCTCTCCTGGAGTTTAGCATCAGCCATGCTGATCACAGACAGAAAAAGTTCTCTGTGGTGATTAAATGAAAATAGTTTTGTTTTGGAGGCATTCAAATTTACAAGTCATTTCTTGCCCCAGTTAACCACTGATTGAAGATCCTTTTCAAGAGTAGTTGCCAAGTTTTGCTACTGAGACAGGAGTAAATGGTAGTGTCATCTTCATAAATACCTAAATGTGAACTGATAACATCATTGATGGAGATCAGGGACAGTATAGATCCCCGGATAGAGCCCTGGAGACCCTCGTATTTGTATGGAAGAATGTAGAGGCAAGCCCATTCAACACAACCATAATTTCACGATTTGTTAGGAATGATTGGATTAAAACATTCGTCTTGTGACA
>OZ038519.1:20200975-20210975 GCA_964036315.1 Acanthosepion esculentum
TTAAATCACTTGCACCTGCATTGCTATTAGGCCACTCACACCTGACTTGTCATTAGACAACTCACACTTTCATTGTCATTAGGCCACACACACCCTCACTGCCATTTACAGTTAAATCACTTGCACCTGCATTGCTATTAGGCCACTCACACCTGACTTGTCATTAGACAACTCACACTTTCATTGTCATTAGGCCACATACACCCTCACTGCCATTTACAGTTAAATCACTTACACCTGCATTGCTATTAGGCCACTCACACCTGACTTGTCATTAGACAACTCACACTTTCATTGTCATTAGGCCACACACACCCTCACTGCCATTTACAGTTAAATCACTTGCACCTGCATTGCTATTAGGCCACTCACACCTGACTTGTCATTAGACAACTCACACTTTCATTGTCATTAGGCCACACACACCCTCACTGCCATTTACAGTTAAATCACTTGCACCTGCATTGCTATTAGGCCACTCATACCTGACTTGTCATTAGACAACTCACACTTTCATTGTCATTAGGCCACACACACCCTCACTGCCATTTACAGTTAAATCACTTGCACCTGCATTGCTATTAGGCCACTCACACCTGACTTGTCATTAGACAACTCACACTTTCATTGTCATTAGGCCACATACACCCTCACTGCCATTTACAGTTAAATCACTTGCACCTGCATTGCTATTAGGCCACTCACACCTGACTTGTCATTAGACAACTCACACTTTCATTGTCATTAGGCCACATACACCCTCACTGCCATTTACAGTTAAATCACTTGCACCTGCATTGCTATTAGGCCACTCACACCTGACTTGTCATTAGACAACTCACACTTTCATTGTCATTAGGCCACATACACCCTCACTGCCATTTACAGTTAAATCACTTGCATTGCTATTAGGCCACTCACACCTGATTTGTCATTAGACAACTCACACTTTCATTGTAATTAGGCCACACACACCCTCACTGCCATTTACAGTTAAATCACTTGCACCTGCATTGCTATTAGGCCTCTCACACCTGACTTGTCATTAGACAACTCACACTTTCATTGTCATTAGGCCACATACACCCTCACTGCCATTTACAGTTAAATCACTTGCACCTGCATTGCTATTAGGCCTCTCACACCTGACTTGTCATTAGACAACTCACACTTTCATTGTCATTAGGCCACACACACCCTCACTGCCATTTACAGTTAAATCACTTGCACCTGCATTGCTATTAGGCCACTCATACAACCATCAACAATAGCTGTTAGGCCACTTGCACGACCATCGATACTAGCCATTTGCCCACATTTTCACAACTATCGCCATCGGCTGTTAGGCCACTCACACCATAATTGCCTTTAACTATTAAGTTAATGGAATTAACTATAATATATTATTTATACAATTTTTACCAAATTCTATTTTTTTCTCCTGCTTATGTTTTTGAATTTTTATGATTTTACAAAAAAATTATAATCTTAATTTTATGCAAGATATAAATTTTATTAAAATTATTTTGATTTGTTGATTTTATTTCAGATTCTCTGGATTCTGTTTCTTCCTTTTCTGGCCAACCAGAGACCCAAGATACAACAGGCAACACGATATGCCTAACAGATTTTAGTTCCCAAAAACCTGTAGAGGAATTATCAACACTGACAACATTAGATCCGTTTCCACCATCTGAAGTGGGTGGGGCAGGTGGTGGGGGCAGTTTCATCATGCAGTCACCACAGACTTCCACATCAGCCTTGGAATGTGTTAGCTGGGCAGAAATCCATGCACCCCCATCGGGAAGTGGTGCTGCTTCCAATACACTTTCTCCAGTCTCTGCTATGGATCAGCAGATGGGCACATGGACTGTACTACAACCCACTGTCCTGCCCTCTTCTCCACCAGCCTTAGCTTCTCCACCCCCACGCCCTGCAACATCACCTGTGGTTCTGTCTTCTACTACGGATCTACCAACTTATGAAGAGGTCATGACTCGAAGGAGACGAGGGGATGCTGAACTTTGATGATGCTGATGATGATGATGAAAACCTGACCCCCTTTTTTTTATTAAAAGAAAAAACCTTGATCTTTTTGTTCTATCAGGTTTTTTTATCCTTTTTACAATTTTATTAATCTTTATCATGATTGTTCTAAGTTGATACAATGTATTTAAAAACTGCCAAAGTTCGAAGCATTTGAATAAACCTAAGCCAGACTGGTCACATGGGCAAAAGCATTAAATTTGATTGGTGAGATTAAATGTCTAAAAATTGTACAATCTCGGGATGCTTTTGAATGTTCTTTTTTTAAAACATTTTGAAAAGCATACCTTTATTTTTCATTAAGGAAGTGACACACCTACCAATAATAACATCAATGTTTTCATCAATCGTTCTTTTTTAATTTCAGTTTTATTTTAATATCTACCAATTATTTTCATTTCTTTCTCAGACAAAAGTTATTTTTAGTTGTATATTTATTATATTCTGGCCAACCATTTTGAGCCTTCATTGTGTGATTGAAAGAAAGAATCAAAGAAAAAAACAAGTGTGAGTAAAATCAGTTCTTGTGCAAAAAATATGGTCCTTGGGACAGCCAAATAAAATGGGAGCACAAACTGTAAAAAATGTTTTCTAACATAAAACAAATCAAGAGTAAAAAAACTGAGTACCATATCTAAAATGGAGGGGACAAAGAGGTTGTATAATATTACCAAGAATAGTTTTAATGCTTCAAATTTAGTCACTGCTTGAGAAAACTGATAATTCTTTAAAAATGTTATTTTTATCATAAAACTGTTCTTTAAAAATCCTTTTTTATCTTAAAATTGATAATTCTTTCAAAATGTTTTTTTTAATCTTAAAGCAGATAATTCTATAAATAGATAATTCTTTGAAAATGTTTTTAATCCTGAAGCATATAATTTTATAAATAAATAATTCTTTGAAAATGTTTTTTTAATCTTAAAACAGTTAATTCTTTAAAAATTATTTTTATCTTAAAACTGATCATTTTTAAAAAGTTTTTTTTAGTAATAAACTAAATAATTCTATAAATAAATAATTCTTTGAAAATGTTTTTTAATCTTAAAAAAGTTAATTCTTTAAAAATCCCTTTTTATTTTAAATAATTATAATTTTTTAATAATTTTAAACTAGATAATTCTTTAAATCATCAGATTTATACTAAATTTAGTTTTTTGTTATGATTTATAAAAGTAATAAATCTACAAAGTTACTAAGTACAACTACTTACCAAATATAATTATATATTATTTGACTTTTGCCTATTATCATAATTAGTACATCAGGAAATTATTATACTGAAATCAGTTGAGGTGATATTAAGCTTCTTTTAATTGTAATATTTTCATTTAATACTACAGTAATTAATATTTGACTCATAATTGTTGAATAGCAGCAGAGTTGAAAAGAAACAAATCTACCATTAATGGGTTGTAAGATTTGCTTATTCATAAAGAATTCAATAATGCCTGAAAAATTCTTTGTTTTTAAGGTGTTAAAATTTATTTTCCTAAAATTGCTGTTATTACAATCACTATTTAAAAATGAAACACCTAAACAAACTATGGTTTTATTTTCCATCGGGGGAAAACCAGTTTTTGAGCCAAAGCGTGCCTCTACCAGTTCAGCCACAGATCCAGCCCGACAGAGCAAGGTTCGAATTATCTATTTAATGAAAGCATATTTCTCATTTGGACTCCTACGAATCTCTGTATCTGCCAGCTTCAGTTTCGTACCCGAAATGTAAACAACAGTAATTTTTTTTAGATAATTTTTTATCTGACATTATTTCTTAAATATTATTTTTAGTCAGTAAACATTTTTAAGTTGCTATCCTGTTTTTTGGTTTTCTATTTTATTAAACAGTGATGATCAAATAAAACTAAAAAATGAGTTTTATTTCAACTGGCAATCGAGAATTATGGCTTATCTTGTGAAGCTGTTTATTTTGATTTCAATCTCGAACACAGAACTTTTTCTCCCACTATAATCAGTCACAGATTAATACAATTTGTGGTGGGATCATCTTATCTATAATCCATCCAACCACAACAACTAGTACAATTATTAAGACTAACTTTAATCATGGCAGAATCATAAATACAAATATAGAGTAACATTAAAGAAAAAACTGCAGAAAATCCCTTAATTAGTGTGGTAATAAAATAAGCATATCCCATCTCCCCTCTTACTTGTAACCATCCATGACAATAAAGTAAACATTTTCAGCACTAAAGCTGAATTAGTCAAATAAAATTTCTACTTAGAGTTGTTGCTATATTGCAATTAGAATTTCCCAAATTTAAAAAACAATTGATATTGATAACTGGCAAGAACCCTTCCAGGTAATGAGACCAAAGTTACTGTATTCTTCCACATGGAATAAATGTTAAAGCAGTTTTGTTGTAATTGCAATGAAATTTAAAATAGGAACTTGTCTGAAATTAAAACAATCAGATGACTATAAGATTTAGGTATCGGTATTTTGGCCTAAGATTATAACTTTAGAAAGAATATTCCAAGAATCAATAATCAGTTTTCAAAGATGTAAGAGAATTAAAATGGTTCATAAGCTTTTACTTAGAGTTGTTGCTTTATTACAGATATCAGGTTTGGCAGTGACCAACTTTGGAATTTAATTATCTGAACACAGCCTGAAATTAAAAAGTTTATACAAGGAAAGTATAACAACCGAAAATGATAACAATATGAAAAATTACTAAAAAGCCACAGTGTGATTAAATTAATAAAAAAATGTTACCGTTACAAAATAAAATTTGAAAATTTATAAATCTGCCTAATGAAATCAGCTGTTTCTAATTTCAATCTGGCAGGTCGCTGTTTAAAAATGCGTCTAAGAAAAATGAGACTTTATTTTAGATGAAGACACAAGTGCAAGAAGTTACTACGTCCAATGAGATATACATCCGATTTATTCCAATTTCAGGATGCAGTAATAATAATTTGAAGAAAAAAATCTGCTTTATTAAAGACTTGGTAATGTCTTTTCGCACAAAGCATAAATTTATGTGGATTTATTTATATAAATTCATTATAAAATAAATTTGCTATGGAAGTTGGGTATAATTTAAAATGGGACTTAGACACATTTTGCACTGAGATCTTCAACGTTTAACTGATAGTCAAAGCAGAATTGAAAACCATAACATGCGATCATTGCAACCAAAGGAGTTCTCCTTTTCAATTTAATCTACTTTGTTGCAGTAATCTAATTTCTCAATCACTACTTTTCAACCTTCTTCAGGCTGTGAAGATTAAATGAAATCTTTTATTCAAGAATTAGTCCCTGGATTTGAATGCTACCTCATCTCAGATATAAAAACTCGTTAGAAACATTAAACTTGCCTGTAAAGATTTTGAGGTTGCATATTAATATCAATTTGAGATCTTTACTTCTTTAAATTGGCTCCCCAATAATTTTTTTTTTTTTTTGGTAAGGGTCTTTGGAATAAATGTTTTACGAATGAAAAAAAGAAACTCATTATTTAGTATTTCTTGAAGTTTTAATTAATTATTTTTATTAATTTGGCAATGTTATTTTGCATTTTACATTCCGTTATCTTTTAAACAGTACAAACTCATTCCATTAAGATTTTTCTTGAACTGTTCTAACCTGTTGTCCACGTGTAAGGATTCATTCTCCAGCCACATTATATGTTTTATTGGTACCCTAAACATAAAATCCTGCAACTATCAATAGAGTTGCTTCATTCATTTAAAAAAAAAGAAATTGCAAGATTATTGATTTAATTTTCTTTGTAAAACAAAACCTAAAACTTTGATTTGAATAAATCTTGCGGGGATATTTCATGTTTAAAAAAAAAGAACAGCTAAAAAATAATGACAGTAAAGAGACAATAAAACGATATAATGATTTAACAAAATCCAAAACACTTCATGGGATTCTACAAAGTTGTGACAAAACACTGATGAACAGTTATTTCTTGATAGCAAATGATTTTTTTAAAATGTGAATATTTCATGTATCATAATATAAAACACTTCCACCAATAAGATATCATGAATAAATGTTTTTTGTTTATAAAATATTCTGGGTCTATAATATTGCTAACCTTGAGGATATTAGACATTGTTGATATATTAGTCAAAACATTCACTTGAGTCCTTAAGCTAGACTAGACAAATATTTATGATATAATGCACTTTATTACTAAAATACTATAGACAATTGATATTTTAATGAGCAACAATAGATGTTGGTCATGACTATTCACTAAGACATTTTTTATACCTTTATACATTTTCTTATAGAATGCATTAACGCTGTCAAATATTTCAATATTAAAGATTACACCTTTTATTTGAATGAAGATAGAACATTAACATGGTAATTTTGATAATATTCATTGTAGAAACATTTTACGAATTTCCTTTTCACTCTTATTTAGTTTTGTTAAACAAAAAAACAAATTTTGAAATGCTCTCAAAATGTTGTTTTTATAAAGGTTAGATTTCTTTGTTTATAGTGCAGTATTATTAGTAGTAACAGTTTCATTATTTAAAATAATAATAATTATTATTATTATTATTATATTAATATTTTTTAAATTTAAATAATTATTCTATTTTGAATTATTTTAATTTAATATAACAAGACTTTACATTCATAGTTGCAAAAGCAAATTAAAATACCATTGCTGATTTGCGTCTTTTTTTTTCTATTTTGATCAAATTTTCTCACTGCTTTCATGCTTTAAGAATAAATATAAACAATTCTGAAAGGTGATTGGAAAATGATTTTTAACAAAATAACTTTTTATATATTCCCCAGATGTTTTAATCAAACTTGATGTTCTTTAAAACTTAGAAAGTCTTTTTTTAACTATAAAAAAATTGTATAAAAAGACAAAAATTTGCACAGTTTTTAGGTCCACATTTGACCGTAATATTTTATTTTTGTCTGCAGTTAAATTTTTTCATGTGTTTATTGTGTTGCACCACTTAATCTAACTTTATTTCTGAAGAGTTCCATCTACAAGCTACTCTTCCATAATCCCAATTCTCCTCTCTGTCCTTGCAGAGAAGGTAAACACTTTATATCAATAAGACTACAATCATAATCATTTTTTTTCTATAGATATGTATGAATTTACACAGATGATTAAAACAACATACAATGAATGGTGTGTTTAATATTTTGGGAAAGCAGCCTGCTGTTTTATTCAATGTTTTTATAAACATATCTTTAAGTGTTAGAATGTTCAATGATGGCTTGAAAAAAAACAATTTTTGTTTCAAGGAAGGATATACTTTGAACTGATTGAACTGTTTTTATTATGTTAAGTATATGCTTTCATGTAACCGATCTTAATTCATATAATTTACCTCGGTATTGATTTCTACATTCTGTGAATTACTAAGATGTCACTTTGAAACATTTTTATTGTAAATATTAAGCATTCTTTTAATATTAGAATAACTTTTTATATATACTACTTTTCACAGTTTCTTTTACTAAAAATATGTCTTTAATATAACTTTTTATCTGGGCAACCAGTTATATATCATGAATCAAAGGCTTTGTTCAGGAGGCAATAGCTCTGTACCTGAGTCAATGGCTTTGTCCAGGAGGCAATAGCTCTGTACCTGAGTCAGTGGCTTTGTTCAGGGTTATACTATGAGTCAAATGCTTTGTTCAGTTTTGTATGATATTATCATGATTAATTTATTGATGATATCACATTTTATTTTGGTATATTCCAATTGGACAGCTAATATATCATTGCTTAATGCTTTTGTAAATTATGTTTTCTTGTAGAAACCATTTTGGATAACATCTTTCAAACACTGAATTTTCTATTAAAGAAAAAAAAAAGTTTAACATTTTTTACTGTAACTTTTTTATTAGTCATCATGTCCTGATCATTAGTATTACTATACTTATATTAGTATTCCAAGTTTTATAGTAATATTTATGGTCATCATCATTATCCATCATCGAAATTATTGTATAATAAAATATTTATCTATATATAGCAGGGCTTCTCAGTTCCATGTTTTTTTTAAACTGACAAATAAGACAGTTATTATTTTTTAAACTGACACTGGCAAATAAAAACTAACAATTAATTTGACAGTTTCTTTCATAATATTATTATATAAGTACAATAAAAAAAATAATATTAATGCCAAATTTATACATATATTGGTTATTAGACAATTAATAAGAAGGAAGAGCTCTTTGAAAATTTTTTAGTGTGTTGATGTCTGGCACTGTGAGTAATAGGTGTAAATCTCCCCTTTCAACAATTTTAAGATTATTGAAACTATTAACACTGTACTATATATGTGATAGGATTAAAGAACAAATAGGAAATGTTTAGCAATCTAACATGTTTCACTTTTATTAAAGCTTCATCAGAGAATGAAAAATGGAGAAAAAGAAGAAATTCTGGTATTTTTATTTTTGCGTTGTTTGATTTCCATTGGTTAAGTAGGCTTCATGTGCATTTGACTTGTTAAGCGGTGTTAGTATAAGTATAACACAAAAATAAAAATACTAGAATTTCTTCTTTTTCTCCCTTTCTTGTTCTCTGATGAAGTTTTAATAAAAGGGAAACATTAGATTTATAAACATTTCCTATTTGTTCTTTATCCTATCATTCTGTCAGATTCTGAAGCATAATTGATTGTACAGAGACATTTCATATCTTTCAAGTATGTCCATCTTCTTCACCAAATTATGAATGATCACTTGCAAAAACGACAGTTATTGATGTACGGAATTTCTAAAACTATTATAATCGTTGTGTCCAAGCTTTCAACTCATATCCGTGTCATCCTCAGGGGTGTGTAATTAATGTATCATGTGAAAAATGTTATTAGTCCTAAGTAGTGCGTTTAGTACAATGGAGGCACGGTGGAGTAATGGATAACGGCTTGGATCGAGGAATCGGAGAGCCGAGTTCGAATTCCAGTCGAATCCATTACATTCACTTATGTGCTAATACCCTTGGGAAAGGTGTGAATCCTCTTCTTCTCCCTCCAACTATGGGTAAATAGCAGGACAGACTGGGTTCTATAGCCTTGGATGGCAACTGGTCTAGGAGAAGGACAACTCTGAATTCAAAACCTGCGGAGGGTCGTTTGGGGACCTTGTGGCATTCGTTGCACCAGGTCCCTGTATTCGTCCCTCCAAAAAGTGTGGATGGCCCTGCACAAAGCCTTCACCACTATAATCAAATCCTGTGTGGACGTCGGGCTTTCAGTTTCTAGGAACTGATCTGTCTGGCCCTCATACGTCGAGTTCGACGGGAGAGTCAAAAAAAATATTTAAATTAAATAGCACAAAGTCCTATCCACCACATGTCGCAATAATTAGCATAGAACATGTGTGATGACACGGATTTTTTAATATGCAAATGGAAAATATAATCATTTCTCTTAAAACAACTATACTGCACATGTTCTACACACATTGTTATAACACGTGGCAGATAGGGCTTCCTGTGTTTTGGGTTTGTTCTATTTCATTTAAATATACCATTGCACTAAATACATTAGAAAGGATTATTGTTGTGGCCTTGTTAGGGCCAGAAATAAAAACACAAAAAGAGGAATTGAGTTAAACAAATGTATTAACAGAAACAGTAATACAAACATATACAAACGAGAGTGTTACAGCAAGAATGTTCGGTCTGACTGTCAGAGCTGACTGCTGGAAACTTCCCTCTCCAAAAGGCAGTACCTGCTCCTATTTATAGCTGGGAGAGTCCATGCATGTGTGGGCAAATTACCATAACAATTATTAACATGTATCACATAATACATTAATTATCCACACCTGGGGATGACATAAGAGTTGGAAATTTGGACACAGCCATTATAAAGGTTTTCATGAGGGATTATGACTAATTTGGAGAGGAAGATCCAATAGATACAAAATGTCTATAGTCTTTAAAAAGACATATTTGAATGAACAGTTGCTGCC
>OZ038519.1:20215975-20283475 GCA_964036315.1 Acanthosepion esculentum
TGCTGATGGAACTGAGCAAATTTTCTTAACTCACTTTTTGTGTGGGTCGCACTATTAAAATGGCCTTGTGCCAAACTTTCTCTGTGCAAAGATTGGTAACTATCAGTACAAAGTCAATTAGTGCAAACAATTAATTAGGATGTATATTCAGCTAACAAATGTTTTCACAAGGATAATTTGAAAAAAAAAAAAAAAGAAAAAATTAAATTTCAAAAACATAAAGTGAAGAATAGATTATAAGAATAATCTGAAGATTTTTTTTTTCTTCCTGAAAAAATAAATGCCAAATAATGAAGATAAAATTAAATTCAGATACTTTACTGGTATCTCATGCTACAGTGAAACAACAAAACTTGATTATTAGAGAGGCTCTTTCTAACACGTCCACTCTAATGAGTGTCTTTTTTGTTGAATGTTTGTGAACAATGGATGTGATTTGGGAAGCAAGCTCTTGAAGGAAACTGGCAATTTGGCTTTGCTGACTCCATCTGCACACCTGAATGTTGTGTCAGGAAAATTTCCAATATGCAAATAATCAATAAAACAAAATTCAATGACACTTTTCCTGTTTATTTTGTTTTTTTATTTTCGCTTTGATTCTGCTTGTATTTGATTGATAAATTGCAAATGGCATTTGTTTGTAAATGACAAAGGTCATTTAGCTTTCATTTTTTTCTCACAACTCAATAAAAAAAAAAATCTGTTTAAAGATTTTCAGTAATAGAGATAATATCAATTCTTATAAAATTTGTAAAACATCAGAACAATATGCAAAAGCAGTCCCACACAATGCAGATAGACTTTTTCAATACTATTGTTACCACTCAAGGTAGAATGTTACTGAATGACATCGTTGTAAGAACTTAAAGATGGGAAGTAACAAGTGTATATTATGCGATGGATAAATTGTCTTCTAAATTACACAAAAATGAAAATAATATTGACATCTCATTTCAAAAGATATATTTACCAAATTTGCACAAAAATATCTTGAAATACTAAAAAGTAAATTTATTCAATAAAATTGCCATTGGCTTCAACCACGGCCTCCAGACGACTTTGGAATCTCCTGCATCTCTTCTGAACAGTCTCCTGGTTTAAATTGGTCAATGCTGCCATAATCTTTGCCTTCAGTTCATCTTTGGTATTACAAGGAGTTTTGTTGGTCTCTTTCTCAACTGTAATCACATAATAATCAAGGGGGTTGCAGTCTGGGGAGTTAGGGGGTCAGAATTAAGGGGTGATGTGGTTACAGAAATTGTCTGACAACCATGGCTTGTTTCTCTTGCCAGTGTGTCATGGTGCAGAGTATTGTTGCCAGACATAGGGTCTTCCAGCAACCGCCCTCTTGACCCAGGGCAGCACTACTTCCTCAAGGCACATGATGTAGGTCTCCATGTTGAGTTTGAGGCCCTCATCAACAAATTCCGGAGTATTTTTTTTATCAGAAGAATCAGAGTGGGTTTTCAAAACTGCCATACTTTTATAATCACCATTAGACTCATTCAACTCTTTCCAAATCATCTGCACTGTCCTCGGATTGGCACTCAAACAATCTGAAATGTTTGTATTGGGGCTTCTGCCGCAAATGCGAAGCAGTACAACATGCCATTTTCAAATTTCTGGCAGAGTGAATTGTGTCATGATGTTCTTTTTCTCACAGATGGTGCCCAACTGACCCTACAATACTGTGCAGTCAACAAAATCAAAAACAAACAAAATCAAATGCGAGAAATTAACTATATAAGATGGTGACAATTTACACATCGCAGCACGTACTTTCTAAAGTGATTCATGGAGAGACCATTTTTCCAATATCTTAATTGATGGTTCATATATACAAGTTCCGCTTGGAGTCTTGAGTGAACTTGAGCTTCAATAGATGTTCAAGGCAAGAAGCCTCATTCACCAGGACTGGTGAAAATTTGGGGTCTGCTCAGTGGTGATGAAATGTTATTGTCTTGGCTTTGAAGGGAATGAAAGAGACAAGCTATTATTCCCTCCCTGTCTTTAGCTATGAAAGTTTGGCCACAGAAGAGATCAGCTGCCAGGCTCTGGTCATCTAGATTTTTAGAGGAGCACCATAAATTGTGGTATCATCTGCATATATATATATATATATATATATATATATATATATAATCAAATCTTTTACCTCACATGGAGAATAGTCTATTTTGGCAGACAATAAAAGTGGTCATCTGTCTTTTCAACCCCAGTGTTGAATGAAATAAAGTTCATGCCTGTAAGGTTAGAGGAAACGAGATGTAGCAGTTAACAGTGATGAATTGAGATTGGAAGCTAAATGGTCAATTTAAACCATAACATGCTGAAAAAAAACTAATATGGAGATTACACATTTCACTCTTTCAGTCAGATGCTAGGCACAAGACAGCGGTCAAGAAGGATGGTAGGTATCTATCTTAATGGGAAGGAGTTTTATTTTAAAAAAAATTACACTTAGATTATATACCAACAGATTTTTTACCTTACTATATATATATATATATATATATATATATATAAATATATATATATATAAATATATATAAAAATATATATATATATATATATATATATATATATATATATATAATTATAAATATATAAAATATATATATATACATATATATATATTTTTAAATAAAGTGTTGGGAGGTCAACTGATAAAAATCACCTGAGGATACTGTAAGGTTGAAAGCAAGGTAGCAAAATCAACTGATCTCCTAATTTTTAAAGTATATATACATATATATATATATAAATATAAATATAATAATAAATATATAAAATATATAAATATATATATATATATATATATACATATATATATATATATATATATATATATATATACATATATATATATACATATATATATACATACATATATATATATATAAATATGATAATATAAATATATAAAATATATAAATATATACATATATATATATATATATATATACATATATATATATATATATACATATATATATATATATATATATATACATATATATATATACATATATATATATATATACATATATATATATATATATATATACATATATATATATATATACATATATATATATATATATATACATATATATATATACATATATATATATATATATATACATATATATATATACATATATATATATATATATATACATATATATATATATATACATATATATATATATATATATATACATATATATATATATATATATATATATATATATATATATTGAGGACATGTTTATATGGATTTTTTTTGGTGTGAGGATCCCCCCCACTGCTTGTCAATGTATTTTTGATACACCCTGTATATATATATATATATATATATACCACAACTTTTGGCATATATACACATGTACATGTGTATACACACAAAGATATGAAAAATTAAACAATATACATAAATTAAATAAATATAAAATAATAAAAATGAGAAAATAAGCAGTCAACCTCCTGATGAGTGGACCAAATAATTACAAAAAGATTCATCTACAAACTCTGGAGTTGAGGTCCTGAATATAATATCAATCAGCTAAATGACAAATTTTATCTTTGTATTGATTATATATATATATATATATATATATATATATATATATATATATATATATATATATATATATAAAATACATAAAAGGTTAATGGTCAGGATTGAATTGGACAAGGAAACAGTGGTATTAAAAAGTGCTCAATACATGTGTGAAAAAAAAAAAAAATTAACTTTAAAATTGTATAAATTAAAAATTAAAATTATATAAATTAAAAGTTTTATAATACCCTTGCTTTTCTCCTCCTCCCCCTTCTTCTTCTCTTTCCTTCTTCACATCTTCCTCCTCCTCCCTTTCTATCACATTCAATACCATGTGTTTATTTATTTATTTTTAAAAGTAATATGGCATTCACTGTTTTTTTTTTAAATAAAGTGTTGGGAGGTCAACTGATAAAAATCACCTGAGGATACCGTAAGGTTGAAAGCAAGGTAGCAAAATCAACCGATCTCCTAATTTTTTAAGTATATATACATATATATATATTTCTGAGATGAGGTGTTGTAACTGTCGACTACAATCTCATATCTCCCAGACGCTCGAGGACTTCTTCAACAGAATTACTAATGAAGAAGACCAGAGAAGGATCCAAAGTGACTTGGATAAATCCTTCAGACATGAATTTGATGTGGTCAAGGCTCGCCAAGTGCAAAAATTAAATAAATTGAAAGATCAGAAGGTGACGCACGAGGTCCATCACCCACCAGTGAAAGCAGTAGTCAACACCAGCCAATATCAGCTGAGTGCCTCTGAAGAGTCAGTATTGAATAAGGGTCTCAACTTTGCCACAACCATCAGGCGGGTGCCATACTTGGACATCATTGCCAGAGTCGAGGAGGTGGCCTTGAACATGCCTCAGGCTCAGGCGGATGAACTGAGGTGGAAAGTGAGACAGACCTTGGAGAGAGCCAAGCTGCCCAGGTCTAACATAACAAAACTGGAGAAACTGGCGATTGGATCCCTACAGAGGAACGAAAACATCATCATACTACCGGCTGACAAAGGTAATGCGACTGTAGTGATGGACAAATCAGAGTATACAAGAAAACTGGAAGACCTCATTAGCAATGGTAGCTACAGCAAAGTGAAAAAGGATCCTACTATGAAAACGGAACGAAAGCTGTCACAGATCCTAGTCAAGAACAAGGATCACTTCACACCCAAAATGTATAGGCAGTTATCGCAGCGTTACACCAAGCTACCTCACATATACGGTCTCCCTAAGATTCACAAAGACGGTATTCCGCTCAGGCCGATTGTAAGTTGCCAAGGCTTGGTGTGCCACCCTCTGAGTCGCTTCCTTGTAGATATAATTGACCCATTGATCGGAAAGTCTCCTTCATATGTCCGAAACTCAGCCCACTTCGTGGAAATAATCAAAGATGCTCCCATCCTATCCAACCAGATGGTGAGCTTGGACGTGGTGAGTTTGTTCACCAAGGTACCCACGGAGGAGGCACTCTCGGTAGTCAGGGATAGATTGACCTCTGACACTTCCCTAGAAGAACGGACCAGTATTGCAATAGATAATCTGATGGAGATGTTGACTTTCTGTACACAAACAACACACTTCGGATTGGGATCACACATATATCGACAGGATGAGGGCTTAGCAATGGGCTCGCCATTATCACCAGCAATGGCGAATATATACATGGAATACTTTGAAGAAATGGCATTAGAATCCATATCTCTCAAGCCAACTATATGGTTAAGGTACGTAGATGACACCTTCATACTCTGGCCACACCAGGAAGATGTCCAGGTTCTACTGGACCATGTGAACTCAATAAGACCATCGATACAGTTCACAATGGAGAAAGAGAGTAACAACACACTCCCATTCCTGGATGTACTAATATCTCGAACAGAGCATGGGTTCAAGACATCCGTATACCGTAAACCAACATTCACTGGACAGTACCTCAATTTCAACTCCCACCATCCATACAGCGTAAAGAAAGGGATCGTCCGTTGCTTACAACACCGAGCAAAAGTCATAAGTGGCGACCCAGAGACATTAGATAAGGAATTGGTCAGTATAAGTAGTACCCTACAACGTAACAACTACCCTGGGTACATGGCAGCAGCCCCCCAAAACTGGGATAGGCGGGTACAAGAGGAGGAGGAGGACAACAACACTCAGAAAACAGTCTGCCTGCCTTATGTGAAGGGGTTATCAGAGAAAATACAAAGGATCTGCGGTCCATATAACATCAGGACAACCTTCAAAAGCGTGACAACACTTCGCAGATATCTCTCTCGAGTGAGACCCCCCATAGAGGAGAACGGGACTAAAGACTGTGTGTACGCTATCCCGTGCAGCTGCGGCAAGGAATATAAAGGAGAAACAGGCCGCCCCCTCAAGGTAAGGCTTCAAGAACACCAGAAAGCTGTAATGCGAGGGGAAGTAGAAAAATCAGGCGTGGCTGACCACATATGGAGAGAGAAGGGAGATCACCATCCCCTGTGGGATCAGGTTGAGATCATAGACAGGGAACACCATTGGAAAATTCGTAAACTTAAGGAATCAGCACATATGCTAGGCCACAAAAATCTCCTGAGTCGGCCAAGCATAGAAATAAATACAATATGGGAACCAGTAATAAGGAGTGCCAGAGAACAGCAATGATAACAAAAAGTTGCAATATGAGATCTGGTAAAGAACATGCAATGATAACAGCAAAATTGCAATATGAGTACTGGTAAAAAATGGTGGCTGAAAAATTAGGTTTATAATACTCAGAAATTCATACCCAGATGTCCTCAAGGACACATGGTACGGTGTATAAAGGCGTTGGTTAGATCCAGTAACAGACCCAAAAAGAGTGTGAGTTCAATACCTGGTTCAGGCAGTGGAGAACTTTCAGAGGGAAAAATTACCAGGAGATAACTGATAACTGACATCCATCAAACATGGCTCGTGGAACTAGAACAGTCTACCCCAGTGATCGAAATAAAGGGTTCGGTTCGAAATTCCAACCACCTGAAGAAGGCCGGAGCGTACAACGGCCGAAACGTTGTGACAAATATGGCGACAAAGATGAGGACAATAGTCCGAATAATGTAAATACTGTACTAAATTTCCTATACTAATCTTTGGTTGATGCAAGAAAAACAAGATTTTAACCAAAATTTCAAACCTGCTAGAAAGGATTAAAAAATTTAAATTTAATAAAATAATCAAAAAATACTTTGGCCTTTCATTTTAATAATAACATAAACATTTTCATGATAAAACTTTATTTTTATCAAGTTTGGGGCCTTTTTTCCATCATGGTGTGCTCTTTTTTCAGTGAATTAATAGAGGTACCTACTATAGATTAAGCCCCGCAAATCATAATGTTTTTTAATCATTTCACTCAAACCATGGCAATAAAGCCACTAAGATACCAGGTGTTACTGGGTGAGAGAGAATATAAGAAAAAGAAAACATTATTAAGTAGAGAAAACAATAAAATAATGCAAGGGGTTACTGGGAGTGAAAGAGAATGAGGCTTTGGTGAGGTGAAAGTACAATAAAAGAACAGGTTTCAGGAAGACAGAAGGTGGCAATTGGCATTGCATTTAAATTTTTGAAGATCTTTGGTGATGGGGAAGCAAGAAATCTGAAGGGTGTTACACAGGAAAGAAGTGTGAGAAAAGAAACTATCAGAATAGAACATGCAGTGACATCTAGCTATTTCAACAGGAAAATGGTTAGACAATCTAGTAGCACACTTAAATTGATGAAGTCAAGGCACCAAAGAGGAAAGCTAATCAAAACAATTCCCATAAAAATATTTGTAGAAAAGAGGGAAGCCATGTCAAGATGCCAGGTCAGAATTTATTGCATTACAAAGCTTTCTTTGAATTTCATCAAGAATCTGGAGATGTATAGTAGGAGCAATGCACCAGATTTTTTTCTTTTTTAGTCATTTCATCTCAAGCGGGAATGCCACTAGTACATCTTAAGATTCTTGACAAAATCCCAAAAAGGATTTGTAATGTAATCAATCCTGATCAGGAATCTTAAGTTCAGTCACTTTCTGATTGATGTGACATGGTTTCCCTCTGCCTTTTCTACAAATATTTTCATGGCAACTGCTTTGATGGGCTTTTTTCCCCCTGCTGACCAGTCTACATGAATTTACTAGATTGACAACTAGGTCTCACCATTTTACTGCTGAACTAACTAGATGCAACTGCCACTTCTACTCTTTCTTTTTTTTTTTCTCACACTTCCCACCTGTGGCTCTCCCTTCTGATTTCTTGCTTCCCAGATAACTACAATCTTCAAAAATTTAAATACAATGTCAACTGCCATCTTCTGTCCTCTTGAACCCTGTTCCTTTTTTTTCTCCTTCCCTCAATCCTCCCCATTCTCAGTATTCTCTTTTTCTTTCATTTTAATTCCCTATAAACCCCCCTGCATCCTAGTGCATTTCTTGCGTGGGGTGAAAGGATTAAAATAAAAAAAAGAGTTTGCACAATAATCTCCAGAGGTGACAGATCAGAAATTATGGAGGTTCTTGAAGAATGAAACCAAAGGAATTATCTGTGCAGCACAAGATCAGGCTTTAGAACAAATTCTATCTTGGAAAATAATCTAGATGGTGTTCTTATTGAAATAATGAAATTGATAATAATCCGCTTGCCAATTCCCATGTCCACATTAGAGCCAGAACATTGCTTTTCAATACCAAAAAGAATAAAGACTTTTCTAAGGAGAAACTATGAATCCTAAAAGACTTGCAACAATCATCTGGATAACTGTTGAAAAAAATTATTAACCTTTTCATTGAAAGTAAATCAAAAAGAATAGATTTCATTTTTAAATGAATGGATCAAGCTTGAAGTGTAACAATTTATAAGTAAGTAAAAAATATTTTTTTTGTTTTTGTTTATATATAAATTTTCTTTTTATATGTTACTTTCATTTTACACATTCTTAAAACAATGGCTAAAGATTTTCTGAAGTAGCACTGACCCTAATTTTAGCCACACATCGCATTGGTTTTGATGATGTAGAGAGATACAGAAATGGCAGGATCTGTGATCATCTGTTATGACCTGCTTCTAGATTGTTAAATTACAGCCCAAGATTTGTTTGAGAAAAAGAAAATAATAATGAAAAGATAGAATAATGAAGTGAAAAAAAGAATTTTGAAATAGTCAACAAGACCCAACAAAGAATGTTATTTTTGTAATATTTTTTTACTTCCAGCAATGAAGCATTCTTTGTGCAATTAATGAGACTGGCTGCTTGCAACTCTAAATGGAATCCCAAGATAAATCGGCTTGAAGCACGAGAAAGAGATTCTTACAAATCCGGTTCATTACAGAAATGTTTACTCGGATTATTCATGCGAGTAGAAATGTGTACAGGAAATGATGAAATCGTTCTGCATAATATGCACAGGGTGAGACAGATAGATAGATAGATAGGTAGATGAAGAGACTGGGATAGATAGATAGATAGATAGATAGATAGATAGATAGATAGATAGATAGATAGATGAAGAGACTGGGATAGATAGATAGATAGATAGATAGATAGATAGATAGATAGATAGATAGATAGATGAAGAGACTGGGATAGATAGATAGATAGATAGATAGATAGATAGATAGATAGATAGATGAAGAGACTGGGATAGATAGATAGATAGATAGATAGATAGATAGAGGAAGAGACTGGGATAGATAGATAGATAGATAGATGAAGAGACTGGGATAGATAGATAGATGAAGAGACTGAGATAGATAGATAGATGAAGAGACTGGGATAGATAGATAGATAGATAGATAGATAGATAGATAGATAGATAGATAGATAGATAGAGGAAGAGACTGGGATAGATAGATAGATAGATAGATAGATGAAGAGACTGGGATAGATAGATAGATAGATAGATGAAGAGACTGGGATAGATAGATAGATAGATAGATGAAGAGACTGGGATAGATAGATAGATAGATAGATAGATGAAGAGACTGGGATAGATAGATAGATAGATGAAGAGACTGGGATAGATAGATAGATAGATAGATAGATAGATGAAGAGACTGGGATAGATAGATAGATAGATAGATAGATAGATAGATAGATAGATAGATAGATAGATAGATAGATAGATAGAGGAAGAGACTGGGATAGATAGATAGATAGATAGATAGATGAAGAGACTGGGATAGATAGATAGATAGATGAAGAGACTGGGATAGATAGATAGATAGATGAAGAGACTGGGATAGATAGATAGATGAAGAGACTGGGATAGATAGATAGATAGATAGATAGATGAAGAGACTGGGATAGATAGATAGATAGATGAAGAGACTGGGATAGATAGATAGATAGATAGATGAAGAGACTGGGATAGATAGATAGATAGATAGATGAAGAGACTGGGATAGATAGATAGATAGATAGATAGATAGATAGATAGATAGATATGAACAGAGATTGATAGACATGAAAATAGATATAAACAGATTGAGATAAACAGACTGAGTTAGACAGATAGATAGATAGATATGAACAGATTGAGATAGATAAACATAGATAGAGAGATAGATAGATAGATATGAACAGAGATTGATAGACATGAAAATAGATATAAACAGATTGAGATAAACAGACTGAGGTAGACAGATAGATAGATAGATATGAACAGATTGCGATAGATAAATAGATAGATAGATAGATAGATAGATAGATACAGACTGTTATAGATAGATAAACAGACTGAGGTAGAGATAGATAAACAAACTGAGATAGATAGATAGATAGAAAGAAACAGAATGAGATAGATAGAAACAGATTGATTACTTCAATGAAATTATGTAGTATACCAAATTGTTATGTCAGTCTTTGTTATGCAAAATTCATTTGAAATCCTCAACTTGACATTTTGTTTACTTTTCTAATTTGTGTGCATGAAAGTGTTGCACACTGATTTATACTTTTCAAATTATCAAAAATTCCATTTATTTTTTTGCGTATCTCAGTTTCAATAAATCAGATGCCTTCATTTTAGATCATTGCTTCTCAATCAATTGATCCTTTGAATAAACAGCCTTGACCTATCAATATCGTTGACATTTTAATTGCAGATTTCTGCCCAGTTAGGCTTTATTCCCTGTCAACTGTCAGTTTAATGCAAACTTTGCCTAATGTAATTCAATTTATCACAACAAATGAATTTTTTTTTAAACACTGGTCATGTAACATTAAATAATAAAGATAAAATATGTCATTTCTATTCAAGAAACATTTGACATTCATTGGCCAAACAGAATTATTGTCAGTTAAAATTTATAATCTTAACCAAAAACAGTTTTCAGAAAATTAAACCTCTCAAGTCCATTAAATGTTATAGCTCTTTCTAATATGATACAAGATTAAGTGAGAAATTGGCATTACCCTTACAGCTGTAGCATCAACAAGTGACATCTACAACATGGCCGACATGCATTTGTTGCTTGAGGAATGAAAGATTTTAAAGTGGTATTTTAAATATGAGAATGTTGTTGAATTCCAAAAACAATGATGCTATGAGTTTGGAACACAACCTCTAACACTTTTGAAAATTTCACGGATTCATGATAAGTTTGAAATATATGGTACCATGTGTGATATGCATAAAGGAAAATCCAGCAAACCTTGTGCAGCAACAAATGCTGCTTTCTTGGCTATGGTGTTGGGGGTTAGAAAGATTGTGTTGTACAACATTTCAAGTAGGGGGTGAATACCTATCTTGAAAATCAGTATTTGGTATCCTAGCTTTACTTTAGCTTAAACACTGAATGCAAATATGAGATCCGTTTGAAAAGTAACAGGGCTAGGTGTGCTGTGTGAGCTCTGGGCAAAAGAGGAATAAGCAGATTGCGTTATCATCTAACATGATATCTTGAGAATATATAACTATAATTTTAGCTTTCGGCAACCGTAGCTTTTTTTTTCATATGCAAGATGTGGCAGGACAAATCATGGCTACTTCACCATGACAATACAATGACCTGAGCATTCGACAATTACTGGCCAAGAAGATCACTGTACTGGAACAACCTCCCTATGCACCTGATCTTGCCCCGTATGACTTTTTGTTTTCTCTAAGCTCAAGGGGACCCATTTTGAAGGCATGGATGCCATTAATAGGGATGTAATGAGGGAGCTAAAGGGCATCCAAAAAGAGTCCTTCCAGCAGTGCATAGAAACTTGGCAAAGAAGGATGGGAAAATGCATTAGACTCAAGGGAGATAACTTTGAAAGAGAAACCATATAGTTTGTTATTTGGAATTTAAATAAATTTGTCATGACACCCAGTCCTGTTACATTTCAGATTGACTTTTGCGGCAACTCTCTTTTTAATGTGGGAATGAAATCTTTAATGCTAAATTTATTCAGACATCACAAAATTAATACAAGTTACCTTTAGACTCTACAATTACAGGAAATGCTCAAAATGGTGGCCTTCCGCTTCCAGACATTTATTAGTACAGTGTAACCCAGATATAAGAGACCCTGATATAAAAGAAACCCGGATATAAGAGAGGTTTTCTCTGGTCCCAAATTAGAGCCTGTGTTAATAAAACAAAATAGACCAAACCCGGATATAAGAGACTTCTTCTCCGGTCCCGACAACTCTCTTATATGCGGGTTACACTGTACCAAAATATTGCTTTGGTAATGTTAGCCAAAGTGTCTAGTGGGATTGCTGGACATGCATTTTCAATTTCTTGTCCATCAATGTAGTTAGTTTTCTGTGATATACAACATCCTTTAGGGTCCCCATAGGTAAAAGTCTGCAGGTATTAAATCAGGAGAATGTAGAAGGTCTCAATTGCACTCTTCATCCTAGCAAGTGTCCTTGAAAATTCTCATTAAGATAATGTCATACGTCTTGCTGATAGTGTGGTGGTGTGCCATTTTGCTGAAAGAAAAATTCATCATTTCTATAAAGTTCATGTATGGCAGTTAATTGACTGCTTTGTGAGGATTTTCCAGTGCCCAGTAAACACAATTATGTCAGTTCATCTTTCCATTTAGTTTAAATTGTGCTTCACCAGACCACACAGTTTTTCTCCCCAGCTCTTCATCCTCGTTTACCCTATGTTGAAATCACTCACAAAACTGGATTCTTCAATCCATATCCACTTTATTAATTGAACATTCGACTTGGCTCTTTTAAGAATATGCCAAAGACTTGTACTGCTTACTCCTGCTTCACATACACATTGTGCAGTAGACTTCTGTGGCAATCCTGTGAACTGTTTCAACACCATAGCCAAGGAAGCAGCACTTGTTGCTGCACAAGGTCTGCTGGATTTTCCTTAATGCACATCACACATGGTACCATGTATTTTAAACTTATCACGAATCTGTGGAATTTTCAAACATGTTAGAGGTTGTGTTCCAAAGTCATTGCTTTATTGTCTTTGGACATCAACAACATTCTCAAATTTAAAATACCACTTTAAAATAATCTTACATTCCTCAAACAACAAACATATGTCAGCCATGTTGTAGACGTCACTTTTGGATGCTACAGCCAGGAGGGCAATGCCATCTGCCAAGAAAATATTGTACTGCAGTAAACAATTCAATAAAACTACAAATGACAAGTTTTTCCTTTCCTGAAATGTTTATACATTTTTTAGTCATTTCAATACAGTAAATTCATTATTAGTATTCATTAATCAAACAGAATTACTGTCATTTGAAATTTTTAAAAATCTTTTTCTTAAAACAGTTTTTCAGGAAATTACATTCATAAGTTCACTGTTATCACTCTTTCTAGTAGTGATAGGAGTTTCTATCCTAACCTTTTGTTTAAAGTAGTGTGGAAGGTCATCATCTTCATTATATCATTATTTTCTCTTCTTGTTACATGTGCTATCCATTTTAGTTGTCGCTGCTGTTGGAAGTGGTCAAATGATGTGATTTTGGTTATTTGGTAAAGTTTTGTTTGTGAAGTTATAACATGAGTCTATAGAGTCTGATAAAAATTGTCATTTTTAAAAACCTAAAGGATTTGTAGTGAATTCTGATAAAAAAAAATATATAAACAAAAATAAAAAGAATTCAAATTAAAATAAAAAGGAATTTGTGCTTTCCTTTAAAACTCTTATCTCTTTCTTTCTCTCTCTCTCAAAACTTCTCTCAACCTATGAGAAGGCAAATAAAAAGAGGAAGAACAAAGACTAAAGCTAACCAAAACACTGGAAGTTTGCAGGATCTGAGCTTACTTATTTGTGACTGAAAAATACCAAAAATCAGGGAGGATTCATGCATGACTTCCGTTTTTTAAAAAAATGTAAAAAAAAGCAACACTGGAAAATAAAATAATTTGGCCAATCAAAAAATTGACACAAAGAGACTTTATAGCCGAAACCATTTTCACACCAAATGCTCAAGCCCAGTAAAAAAGATATAAACCGACACCTCGGGGTTAGTAGCAAGAGAACAGATGGTAGGAGAGGACAGAACAAAAGAATACGACTGCATGGAAACCAGCCATGGGTGAAGCGTGAAGAAGCTGTTAAGAGGCCATCTGCTACTGGTATTTCCGCTCTGTTCAGGGCCAAGAAAAATATAGTAGATTGATACTGACCTAATTTCTGATATTACTACTACACCCCTCATAGTCTTACTTCAAAATCACCACTAACAGACATTTCTCCAGACTGCTACCAATATCCACCTTACTAACAAACTTTTTGCTACAACCAAAGGACTCACTCATCACTCTAAAGAAAATAAAAATATATTATTTACTTTAAACCCGCAAGTCAGTTCATTTTATTTCCAAAGTTTCCAATAAAAATAATTATCCTACCACTTATCCACACTGGTGACTTCTTGATGTGAATAAATATGCCACAGATTCCTTGGTTTAAAAAACATTTTTTCAACATTGATATTGTAGCGGTATTGTCAGTGTAAATCAACCCGCACATTTTTTACTTTACGAATGTTCATGCAAACAAAAAGCAAACAAGAGAAAAAACACAAGAAAATAACATTTCATAATAGGTACAAAATTTATATAATGTCAACAGAATTTTTACATGAATTATTAACAGGAGTTGCTTCCCTTTAACTGGTTAAAGATTTTTACTACTGGATTTATTTTTTTACCTGAGCTCACAAAAAGTTGAATTAACTTTTCGCTCAAAATATTCAGTGGAAGAATAATTAAAAAGTCCTGTAAAGCTGAAAATATGTTGAATAAACTTTTAGCTTTAAAGAAGTCGGAGAAGTGAATGTTCCGTGAATGCTCAATTTGTTTTCGTTGCTCGTAGTAGTTGAATGTATTGTTCGTAAATGTTTGTAATTTTGTCTCGTAAGATTCAATAGCGTGATTGAATTATTTTTTGTAAGTTGGTGAGTGAGTTGAAAATTTAGCTTGAGTTACAGTGAAGTTATTTCATGTTAAAGAATTTGAGATTCTAACTTTGTACTTCGCTGCAGTAAAGTTACAAGCGTCGTGAACTAGTTTAGCAAATGCTAGTCGTCGTAAATTCTCACTGACTGGGTTCGCTCGTACATTCAATTTATATGTTTTTTTATCACGTGATTGGCTCACAGAAGCATTGTTTTTTTCGTCAGGTCAAAAACTAGGTTGATGCTATTCGAACGTAGTGGTGAGCAGGTAAATTGTTTTTTTTTATATTTGTTAACCACTCAGGGAGCGCTTTACAAAACTCAGTCTGGAGTCTGATATGTTTTGTTTCGCTCATTGAGAACAAATGTACGTGAAGATAAACGAGATAATTTTAATGTTTATTGTCTAATGAGAAGCTAAGGTTTTCAGAAAAAATGTATGAAGCTGTGATCCACTTTTTTGCACGAAAATCGACATTGAAGAAAAAGTAGTTGAGGAATTCTAAAATATGAGTAAACTGTTGTATACAGTTTAGACATTTCTGAATTAATTGGTTGTTAGTCAACCAACAACAATAATTATCACTTTTTTATATAAAAATTCTGAAACTATTAAAAAGATTTTTCATTAGAAATTTTGATTCACTATATAAACCGTATAATTGTGATACCAAGAATTGTTTTTGCTAATTTCTCAGAATTTTTAGCAAGTCCATCGCAGTCCCTCCAGGAAGACGTTCCAGTGACACAAGATGAGAGGATAATGGCATTGTTAAGACCACACAGTCCATGTGGATTTCATCTTGTGTTGTAGAATCAAGAACTAAAGTGCAGTTTTATGCACTTTGCACTGATCGAACTTCTTGGCATCTGAAAGGAAGCCAAGCTCTCCCACCATTCTGTAAACAGTTGTAGAACTTTTGTTCGAAGAGCAGGGTTCCATGGACATCATTTTCAAAATAGATTCCAACAGTTCACCAACAGGAGAAGCAGGAACCCTATTTAACTTTGATGTTAACTTCAATTAAAATGATACATTTTTTTTTATTTTCCACAAATTTGCTAAATATTTCTCCAAGAAAATTAAAATCATGTAATTTGGATGCATTTGATGTCAAAGTCTTGGACTGGGTAGCTTGTAATCATCTCACAGTTCGTTAGAGACCTAAATGTTAAAACATATTCAAATGCACAGACAAAAAATTCTGATTGCTAAATTTTTTTTACCGATAATTTTGGATGACATCATTTTGGATGACATCATTTTGGATGACATCATTTTGGATGACATGCTCTTTCACAACTTTTTTTCTTGCAATCCATTGTTAACTCGTTAACATAATGTATCACTTCATCAATCTGTGACCAGGGCTGAAAAAATAGATACCATATTTTCAAAACAAAAATTTATGGTAGCATGATAACATTCAAACTTGAATGTTTGAAAAATTTTTCATTAAAGAAACTGGTACACCTCCATTAAGAAAAAAAATAACAACTGAATGAACACGTCACTACTTATGGAAAATGGCCATTATTGGTAATTCTGTCTTCCAAGAAACTGTTTTAATGTACCATTTTGCATTATTCACAAAGAAGAAGTTTGTTATTTTTGGTTTAGGTTGAGGATGGGGTAATAAACTTAATGAATAGCAAATCGAATACCGGTGTACTTTTCTGCCAACAACTGTTTGATGATAAAAATTCTGAATCTTGTATATCAATCAAAATTATCTTAATTAGAAATTTTAGTCCACCATATAAACCATGTAATCCTGATACATAGTCATTAAAAATTAGCATATGATGAAAAAAATGTCCCAAACTTAAAAGCAAAATTTTATCTTCAAAATCTTTGCTATTATTAAGAGGAAACAACAAAGGAATTTTTTATTATTAAATTTTATTTTTTCATCCATTTTAGAACGTTCGAAATTTTGGTTAAAAATTTTTTTTTTCTGCACCAGGTGGGGTGGTGGTGTCTTTTTGTGATGAAAATTGATTTGAAAATTCTTGCAAAAATCAAATAATTGTCAGATTTTAATTAAACTTTCAAAACTTATTCAGAAATTAATTAAATTATTTCAGAAATGTTCTTTTTTAGAAAATCTTGGTAAAAATAAACCATCCTCGCTTATTTAATTTTATGAAATTTCCAGAAATTAAATTTTGTTCAACTTAATGTTTATACAGTGTAACCCGGATATAAGAGAAACCCGGATATAAGATAGATTTTCTCTGGTCCCAATTTAAAACCTTGTGTTAATGTATATATTATAGACCAAACCCGGATATAAGAGACTTCTTCTCCGGTCCCGACAACTCTCTTATATCCGGGTTACACTGTATTAGTTAAAAGCAGAACTCTTTGGAGAATTTAAATCATTTTTTTTTTGTAAAACAGAAATACCAGTTACTGAAAATCTTCTCTGAATTGTAAAATAAAAAATGCAATAAAACTAAGACATTATTTAATTAGAAAAGTTTTTAATTGCTTTTATGAATAAGATATATTATGGACACTATTGTCTTTTTTTGATGTTGAATTATTGAAAACAATCAATGTCAATGATATCGAAATTTTTTAATGAATAATGAATTTTTAAAAGAATTGTTTTCATTTTTTCATTTTAATAATTTATAAAGTTAAAAATTTTTTTAAAATTCTGTCCCAATTAAGTGATATTGTTATTAAATAAAAACTATATTTACTAAACATAAATGGAAAAGATTATTAAAATTTAGAAATCCCAATATTTTAAAAAGAATTTTGACATTTTTTTGTATGTGTATATGCATGCTGATATTTGTAAAAACGGACATCCATACATTATCAGAAAATAAGAGCATGTTGGGATTGCTATGAATTAGTGTGAAATCAGAAGGGTTTTAGGTTTGTGATAATAAACGTGAAAAGCATGTTCTTCATATTAATCACAACAATTTTAGCGTAGACATACAAATGGAATAAATCTCAAAGGCAATATTGAACGAAGAAACAAAGGTCGTCGTGAATTCAATTAGAAGCAAACATTGAATATTTATGTACAAATAAATTACAATACAATTTTTGGAAAAAGTTGTGTTTCAGTTGAAATAACTGAATTGTTGAACAAAAGTTGAATTGAGTATTTTATGAACTCAAAGTTCATGAATGTTCCTTTGTTTAGGAAAAGTGTTCACATAAAATATTTGAGGAAAATTTATCGAGAGATAAATTTTAAAGTAATGTAGTTGCGAGATTTTTGCTGAATTTTGTATGTTCTTGTTTTGGCAGAGTTATTCACCTTGGACTGTATTTTTTTATATTAATGCTTAAGTAGCAGTTTCTGTTTAGTAGTGTAGATAACACTTTTTTAGAAATTGTACAAAGATTTCAGAGAGAGAGAGAAAGAGGTTGAAGGTTGAGTCAGGTGTTGACGCGCAAAAAGTCCTTTAAGTCAAGATGTAGACACGCGTGGATCTCTGTAGAAATCTCACTGAGAGTGAACTGCTGACTGGTGAATTGGACTGAGATTCGTCCTTTTATTTACTCTGTGAAGTTTGGACCGGCTCCCAGAGCTTTGGCGGCAAAAATATCCTGGGGGCGTCTCGACCAATATTAAGCCGAGTTTCGCAATGTGTGGTGTTGTTTGGTCGAAACTAGCTCTTATGGAATATTCCACCTTTAAATGGGGTGAGTGGAAAAATACAGACGATTCTACAAGCAATAACTATAGTAAATTAAAAGCCAAAGTACCTAAAATTCAATAAAACATTTATGTAGAATATTTTCCTGAATTTTTAAGATTACTGGGTAGTTAAAAATTCAAGTAATTTTTACAGATATATCTACCATAGAAGAAAATTCGATAAACTTCCGTCTGTCAGTCAAGCTGTGAACACTTTAAATAAACAGCTAATGCCAAATTTTAAAAAAATGCATTTCTGTGATATTTTAAACTAGAAGTAATATTTGCTTCAAATCGGATAAATTAAACTTTAAATCAGCTAATATTCTTCAAATAAAGTTTCAGAAAAGGATTTTTTATCTTTGAAAGACTTTTTAATAAACAGAATTACATTGCGATGACAGATGACTAAATATGGTGTTAAAATCAGCAATTTTTTTCCTTTCCAAACAAAAACTCTTTCCAGGGAATTTCAATTAACTTTTGAAATACAACAAAGTATTTTGCTTATTGAAAATATTAAATTTAATCTATTATATGGAAATTAAAACTAAAATAAAATCTTCAAGAAAGATTTTTCATTTTTTAAAATTCTTTTTTAATTTAAAAGGTATCATGTCCTCGTGTGACAGATTAATTTTTTGTGTATTATTTATACAACTCATGAATTTTATGATTTATTTTACTTAAAATAGTGTAAATCATACTTTAATGATTTTTTTTAATTAATCACTGAGGAAATGAATGCAGTTTGTCTTTTATTTAACAAAGTATGGACATATGCCTTACTTTGGAACAAAAAATAAACTGAAAAGTAGATGAGAAAGTTTCATTGGTAGAGGAAAGTCCCAAGACAAATTGTTTGCTGTTCAAAAATGGGAAATTAAATTGTACCTAGATGAAAAATTATATGCAACTAATTCCCTCAGAATCTAGTGATTAGGGACAATGGAAGCCCTTATTGTTGAATAAAGGACTTCTTTGTGTTAATAAGCCCTAATTTATAACTATATCAGGGAATTCATAGCCACAATAATTCATCATGCTAGGCACTCCTTCACATTTGGAATTCCCTGTAATTTTAATCTGCCACTCTTTTTCTATTAATGAAAGCATCAAATGGTTGATGGGAGCTCAGTCTGTTAAGCAGCATTTAATTTTTGAAAGAATGTGCTTTAAACTGTTGTCAACACTCATGCCAGTAGAAAGTGAGCCTACTTTAGCTAAGTTGTTGATGCAGTAGTCCATCGCAGTCCCTCCAGGAAGATATTCCAGTGACACAAGATGAGAGGATAATGGCATTGTTAAGACCACACAGTTCATGTTGATTTCATCTTTTGTCGTAGAATCAAGAACTAAAGTGCAGTTTTCTGCACTTTGAACTGTATCGAACATCTTGACATCTGAAAGGAAGCCAAGCTCCCCCACCATTCTGTAAACTTTTGTTCGAAGAGCAGGGTTCCATGGATGTTTTCAAAATAGATTCCAACAGTTCACAAACATGAGAAGCAGGAACTCTATTTAACACACAGTCATAATGGAGTTTCCTGCTTGTTAACAGATTGGAAATATTTTGATTCTTTTTCTTCTGAATTTCTTTTACCCCCCACTAAGTATAATGGGGGGGGGCAACCGTTTCTTTAGGGTGATTTTTTTACTGAACTTTGACAAAGGAACGGCAGATGAACACTAGGTTGAAGTTGCAAAAGACATGATTGCCGCAGAAACGTTTACAGTTGCAGCAGACAAGGTTGTAGTTGTGTAGTGGTATTGACGGCCTAAATCAACCCGTGCACTTTTACTTTACAAATGTGTCAGCAAACAAAAAGCAAACAAGAGAAACAACACAAAAACTGTTTCTATAACCAACAATCTTCATTTAACTGTATGAAATACAAAAGCAATCAAGTGTGTGAAATTTATGTAGTAAGAGTTGTAATAATACAGCAAGAGTTATTTCCCTTTAACTATTTGAATTTAAGGAAGAAATAATTTTTTTTTCTGGACTCACAGAAAGAATTTCAATTCACAAAATAATAGTAAGTTTCAATGGAAAGAATGTTCTTCGATAAGGTGGCATTGTAGGCTGAAATTCGGCGTAAGGTGAGTTCAAAGAAACTTGTTGATTGAGAGAAAATGTAATCTTCATTTGAATATCGAAAAGTTGAATAAACTTGCTGTTTATTGTTGTTCACCGAACAGAGTTGAATATGATACGAGTGAAAGAATTTTGGAAAGCTGAGGATATGTTGAATCATAACTTATAGGTCCAGAGGATTTTGAAGTAATATTTCTTGCTGGTGAATATTGACAAGAGGTGAAAGTTGTAAAGTTGAATAAGTTTCTGTTTACGGAGTGAATGAGATAAGTTCAGAGATGTGCAATAGTCATATGTACATGTGTGTGTGTGTGTGTGCTTCATAGCGTCTTCCATTAAAGAACAGATGCAGGCTCTTCATTGACTACATTGTTGTGGTGTAAGAGAAAAGGCAAAAGAAAAAAAGTTGAAAATGTCGCTTATATTTATCAAGTCACGTAATAGGTTCGAAACAAATAGTCAGATTTTTGGCAGAATTGTATTTTCATTCAGGTCAGAAACTAGGTCGATACAATTCGGACGTAGTTGAAACCATGATATTAGAATTAATTGACCAATGAGGAGTCAGAGAAATAGCAGGGTAGGATTTTAACTCTGTGATCCACTTTTTGCACAGATTTTTGTCGATTGCAGTATGGTTATGTAAGAAATGTATTGGAATCTTTTTTAACCAATGGAATTAGTTTGATCACAAATAAAATATTGATAAATTGAGGTAGGACACTAAAGTTGCAACTAGGTGGCAGTCAAAGAGTCAATAGCAGATGTAGTAGTAGTAGATGTAGTAATAGCTGTAACTGACTTAGACGAACTTGCCACCACTTTATATCTTTTTTCAAATGCTGAGAAATTTCTTCCTGCATTTCTTTTTTTGTAGAATGCAAGAAGTTTCCCCACTAAATTCAATGTAAATGAAGGGAAACCATTTTCGGTATTCTCCAGGGAGGCCCATTTTTCTATCTTCTGTAATGTTCCATATTTGTTGAGAATTTTCAATGATTTTTCAGTTCTCCCCATCAAAAAGTTAAAAAATTAAAATAAAGATAAATAAGCAAGAAAAATAGCACATTCATTTTGAAAAATGTTTGCAATATTATTTAATATTAATACTAACTAATACTGAACAATTGCTAAAACATTTAACAATTATTTTAAAATAATTAACATTCAGTCAATTTTGCCACGTTTTTCTATTTTCTTCAATACAAAAATTGTGAACCCTCAGTGTTTAAAACTATTCTCCATTAATTAAAATGAGAAAACTAATTTCAAATGTGAATGAAACAAAGTATAAAAATAATTAAATTAAATGTTAGGTTTAAAATTAAATAAAACGTTGTCTTCCAAATCACTTTCACAAAAAAGAATCTACTTAAAAAAAAAAGTAAAAAACTACTAACAAAAAAAGCAGCAATATTTTCTATGAAATAATAACAAATAATTTGAAAGGGAATTTCAAAATGACATGTAAATTCAAAAATAAAATTCAAATAGAAATTGAATAAGAAAGATTTAATTTTATCTTAAAGTAAAAATTATTTTTTAGTAAAATTATACTGGGTTTCATCTCAAGGTTCTTTCTTTAAGTGAAATTAAAAAAAATATTATTTTCAAGTAAATGAGCCCCACTAAAATAGGTAAATGTTGGTTTTATTTCCCGAGCGCTAAATATCCCTTAAAATTTTCCAAGATTGTTATAATTCCGTGCAAATGTATATGCTGAACTCGAATTAACAATTAAATTAGGAAGAAACCTTACCGTTTCGGAGTTATCGACAAGAAAAAAATCGGACTTCTTCTTGGTCATTTGTTCCCCATTACTGCCATCATGCTCAGTCATTCAGTGCGTAAAATCACTACGCAGTACCGTAAAGAAATGTAGTTTTTTTTTGTTTTTGCTAAGAAGTGTAGTTTTATTTATAACAAAAACAAAAATAATACAACAGAACCTTTTTTCCGTTTCGAATAGCAATGACAAATTAAAAGAACAAATTAAATAATAAAAATAAAGCATTTTTTATATTGTAAAATTGAAAATAAAACAAAAATTAATTTACCAAACTTGGTAAATTATTTAATGTTTTTTTATTTTTAATTTGTCCCCTTCTACACAGAAAGAAAACCTCATCCCTAGCCTTAACACCTAAAGAACTTTAGAGTTAGATGTTTAAGGTTAGGGTGGGGTTCTGTCATTTACCTATTTCATTTGTTTTTAAATTTGTCCCCTTTTCTACGCAGAAAGTAAACCCCACCCCTAACCTTAGCACCTAACTCTAAACTACACTTACCAAAAAAAAAAAAAAAATTACATTTCTTTACGGTAGTGCGTAGTGATTTTCTGCAAGGAAAGTCTGTAAAAGAAGTAAATAGGCCAAATTTTATTATTACGTCTGCGTAATGAGAATTCATGATGGGGGACGAATAACTAACAAGAAGAAGTCCGATTTTTTCTTGTCGATAACTTCAAAATAGTAAGGTTTCGAGTTCAACATGTACGAAATTATGACGATTTTGTAAAATTTTTAAGGGATATTTTTAGCGCTCGGGAAATAAAACCAATATTTACCCCTGCTTTTTTTACTAAGAAAAAACATTTTGAGATTGAAATTTAATTTCTCAAAATTTAATGAAATAATTAAATAAGTGGGAGTGGGGTAACATATTGTAAAAAAAAAAAAAATTACCAATATTTTCTAAAAAAAAAAATTTTTTAAATAATTTAATTTATTTGTGAATAAGTTCTGAAAGTTTCATTAAAATTCGACAGTTATTTGATTTTTGCAAGAAATTTAAAATCAATGTATTCTTCACCTGAAAAAAGGCGCTAAAACGCTAATCGTAAATTTACGTAGAACGCTGACGAAAAAGAAAATGAATTTTTTTTAACCAAAATTTCTATGTGCTAGAAAGGATTAAAAAAATTAATAAAATAGTAAAAAAAAATACTTTCATCTTTCGTCTTAATAACATAAACATTTTGATGGTAAAATTCTGTTTTTATTAAGTTTCAGTAAGCCTTTATGAACCATAACTAAAAGTAAAAACATACACTTAGTTTTTTTAAATTTATTTTAGTGATATATTCCATGAAAAAAAAATTATATTATTATTTTTTTATTGTGCTTTTTTTTTTTACTTAATGCGATGAAAAGTACAAAAAACAAAAAAAACAGACCGACTCTTTTGCTTGTCTCCAGGATTGTTTAAAAAATTCCTTTTTTTAATCTCTAAAAACAAAAAAAAATATAATTTTAAACTTGTTTTATTGCATTTTTATTTTGATTTTTGGTTATATTGTTCGCAAAGTTTTATTTCGTTTTTATTTTTATTTAAAAAACAAAATAAAACTTTGCAATGTTGGTACCCCCTATTTCTGGAGTTAATAGTAAATTTTTATTTAAAGAATTAAAATAAATTTATTAACATTTTTGCTGTAAAAATTCTTAGTGTTGTCTTCTGTATTTATTAAAATCTTCGTGGCAGATTTTTAAAGATATAATGAAAATAAAATCAATTTATTTTGTAAAAAATTACAGTGTAATTTAATTACACGTCAGAAAAAGATACCGAAAAGTAAAACCGCAAAGTTTCATTGAAAAATAAAATTCTATCATCAAAATCTGCATCATTATCCAGAACAAATATTAAAGAAAAATATAAGATTAAGTTTATGTGACGAAATTCTTTACAAATGGATATTTTTTCAAGAATTTGACAGTCATAAAGTGAACATTTCCATGTTCTTATATTCTATAATTGAAAAAAAAAAAATCTAATGTAAGGGGAGGAAACTCTGCTCCTACTACCTGACAAAAGTCATAGAATTAACAGTAACACCCTTAATGTTCTTCTGGTGGGGATAGCACTTAATAATTACAGGCAATATGCAAAACATTTCTTTAATTGCTGAATATTGTGGCTTCATAATATATAACTTAGACAAACTTAATTAAATTATCATATTTTAAATGTGCTTGTTCTTTAGTTAATTAGCCCTCCCTCCGATAAAAAAGTATATATTTTTCGGTTCAAGCTAGTTACTTTCTCTAACATTTTAATTAAGTTTTAAAAGTATATAAATAAAGATGGTGTAAGATGATCAAGGAAGACAAAGAATGTCAAAACAATTAGATCTGAAGGAAGGCTTCATGGCCTAAAAAGACAAGCTTTTCAAGGGAGATAAAGACATTATATTAGTGTCTTTATCTCCCTTGGAAAGCTTATTTTTATCAGATAAGGAATGGTGATCTAATTCAATTGGAATGACTACATCAGAAAGAAGATTAAGATTATTAGAGAAGAAAAGAAAAGACTTAGATCTGAATGAATAAAAAGGGATAAGAGGAAAAACTATTCTTAGCTGACACATTTGATCCTCTGAGGGACTTTATCAAGGCAATTTAGGATTTATTTTGCTGCATGTGTCAGTTCTCGAACATCTCACATGTCAAAGAAAATGGTTTTTAAACAGAAAATTCGAGATGAAAATGCCTCAGTTATCAAACAAAATTTTGGTTCTCAAACTGAATTGAGTTAACCTGAACGGAATAATTTCCGAGTCGACCACCATGTTATATACATTCATGTGTTGTGCTTTTCCTTTCCAATTTCATTGTACTGTGACTTTTTTCTCTACATTGATTCCTATTCAAAAAATAGTTTCGGTTTACGAACATTTCGGGTTACGAATGGCCTTCAGGAACAAATTAAATTTCTGAAATGAGGTTCGACTGTACAAAAGTGACAATGTCATTGGTGTATCATGGCTTTTAAATTTGAGAACGTTCATGAATGTTCATCAGGTGGTTGAAAGGCCAGTCAAAACATATGGAGGACATAAAGTGCCATAATTCAAAGTAAAGCCAGCATGTAATATTCAATAATTTTGTTTTTTTTAAATGAATATTGTTTGGATTCTGATTAGAGTGTTATGGTATGAGATTTGAATGACTACATCTGGAAGGTTTCATGGTCTAATCAATAAAACAGGATTCCCAGAGAAAAAAAAGGAGCAGTTCTGAGTCTCACTGGAAACCAATTCTTTGCTTCCAATCTTCAGTTTACTAATGGCTGTTAAATGCTAGTCTGAATTTTGCAATAAATATCAATTAAGGCTGAAAAAATACTAGTTGAAAATTAAAAGCATTCTTTCTTTCTCTCTCTCTCTCTCTCTCTCTATATATATATATATATATATATATTCATCCACAGACAGACAGTTTTGCTGTATCACAGCTTATCAGTGTGGCTAGACATCCAATTGCTTCAGGCTGGGACTGAAACCCAATTGATTTGGCATCAGTCAGAGATACTAACGCCTAGACCATCAACACCCAGCAGAGAGATAGGCGAATTTTTACGTATTTATTTTTTCATAAACACAACAGTCGCTCAGAGAACTCGATTGCTAGGAGAGTCTTGCATTATCAGCAGTAATAGTGACTGCTTACAAATTCGTTCCTTACTCCCCACAGTGCTCGACTGATTAAATTATTTTATTGAGAACTAATATTGTCATCTACAGACTTTTTCGCTGTATCACAGCTCATCAGTGTGGCTAGACATCCGGTCGCTATATATATATATATAAAAGTGAACATAGAAGTCAACACTTAGAGGCGACAGTCTGTTTCATGCTAGTGCAATCGTCAGGCAACTAGTGCTGTTATTTTTCTCGGCTATTTATATATATGGGTCAGTGTTGCATTGTGGGTAATCTATTTTGGCAGTTACTTTTACCGGAAGTCGCTATATATATATATATATATATATATATATATATATATATATGTAGTGGAGTAATGGTTAGCAGCTGGGATTGAGGAATTGGAGAGCAGAGTTTGAATTCCAGTCAAGTTCATTACATTCACTTATGTGCTAATACTCTTGGGAAAGGTATGAATCCATCTCTTCTCTCCCCAGCTATGGGTAAATAGCAGGCCAGACTGGGTTGAGTGGCATCTGGTCTAGAAAAGTACAACTCTGAATTCAAAACCTGTGGAGGGACATTTGGGGACCTTGTGGCATACTGTGCACCAGTTCTCTGTATTTGGTTTTTCCAAGAAGCGTGGTTCGTTCTGCACGTTTTCACCACTATAATCAAATGACATATACAGCTAGTCTGGCTGTCAGTACTAAGAACCGAGTTGCTTGAGCCTCATACGTTGAAAGCAATAAGAGAATCCACTGTGTGTGTGTGCATATTTTTTTTGTTTTGTTTTTTAAGCTTATCACCCCAAGCAAGGCTGGAAGCCACTAGCACGCAAGGGGTTACAGAATTGTTTGGAGGAAGAGCAGATAGGAGTGGTAAAGGAGAGGATGTGGAGAAAGATAGTGGATCGATCAAGGCAAGGGGGGTTACAGAAGATTTGGAGCGAGAGCAGATAGGAATGAAAGGTGAAAGGGCGAGGAGAAGGGAAGTGGATAGATCAAGGCAACTGGAGATGTCAATTGACGTTACACTTGAATAGTTGGAGATTGTATTTGTCAGGGAAACAGGAATACGGAAGGGAGTTCCACAGGCGAGATGTGCGGGACATGAAGCTATTGGAGTAGAAGAGACGTCTACATCTAACAGTTTCAATGGTGAAGGGGTGGGAACGGGATGCCAGCCTCATAGGACGTTTAAATTCATGAGGCCTAGGAACCAGCATATATATATATATATATATATATATATATAATATCTGGATAAAATAAATGAAACAAAATTGGGTGTTTTTTTTATGAAAGTATTTATTTCTGTGTTTTTGTATATATTTAATATTTCAGACCACCTCGGTCTTTCCTCAGAAATCAAATGAGATACTGTGTTTGTGTGTTTGTTTACAGCGTTTGTCGTGAAGCGTGCATGTCACGTGATGTGTAATGCGACTTACTTTGAATTTTGGGCGGAAGACTGATGATAGTGTCTTAAATGTTGTTTAAAAGGTTTTTTGACCATATCTCAAGAAACATTTTTAACTGTTGAAATATTTATGTAGATTTAAAATATCCACGTGTTTGTTTACCCCTAGTTTATATGTGTCTAATTTTAGAATTCAGTATTTTTCTTTTTTTCTTCGTATGTGTGTTGTACTTAAATTACTGTTTGTGTGTTTGTTTTTAGACTCGGACGACACGTGGTGTGGAACGCGATTGTGTTTGATTCTTTAACGGACAACTGGTGTTTTGGTTATTGTTTAAAAAGGATTTATTACCATATCTAAAGAAATTTTTTGAAGAAATATTTTAACTATTGAAATATTTATACAGATTTAGAATACCCAAGTCTTTGTTTAACCCTAGTTTATATGTGTTTAATTTTAAAATCCAGTATTTCTCTTTTTTTCTTCGTATGTATGTAGTGCTAAAATTTGAGTCAATCAATATACATTTGCAATTATCTATCGAATGTCGTGGTCTACTGAAGTGTTCTGCTACTGGGGAATATGAATTATTTTGTCGTATGTCTTGTTTATGGTTGTTGAAACGAAGCCTAAAGTTAGTTCCAGATTCGCCAATATATCCACTATTAGGACATATTGTGCAGAATAGGTAGTAAATTATATTATTGCTATCACAAGTGAGGCGGGGTGGATGTATTATGCTATATATATATATATATATATATATATATATATATATATATATATATATTTAGGCTGCATATGTTCATTCAAAGATGTTTCATTGAATAATACAGACATATTGTGTCTACTTATTTTTATCCTGATCCTTTCCAGTTGTCTAATCAGTTTCTTCATGTGAAGATTAAATTCATCAAGGAAGGTGCCATACTTTTTTTTAACCCAAGTACTTTCAATTTTTCTAAAATCATCTTCAGGTGTAAATTACAAAGACAAACTTATTGTAGCTGCAATAAAATCTGCATTCCATTGTGATGGTGATTTTTAACAACATGCATGAATGTGCTGTTATAGTTATTTTAGAATTTTTAATTTATCCGTTGTAGTTATGGACATTTTTTTTGCAAAAGAAGCATTTCAATATAAGGGAGCTGACAAGAAATAATTGGTAGAAATGTAAAATGGCATTAAATATTATATGCACTTTAATAGGTTGTTGCTTTCTCAATTTTCATATATATATATATATATATATATTTTCTATGAAAATTTCTCGGACATTCAGGCCGGTAAATGTTATTTAATACTGTTTATTATAAAAACAGAGCATTTGCTTAAATACTTGTATCTATAAAAAGAACGTTAAACATATCATAAATGTCTTTAAATAAATTGTCGGACTATGTCCAATTCAAAAATATATGACGTCATTTGTTTACATTTGATACGCTAGAGCAGATATGAATAGAAGAGATTCATGGAAGATTTAAGTTTAAAGATAGTAAAATCGACCTTGCTAACAAGACGCTTCTCTGTGGCCGAATGGTTATGGCACATCACACGAAATGATGGTTCCGTATAGGATACAGGTTTGATTCCTGTCGGAGAAGGAAAATTTTCTATGAAAATTTCTCGGACATTCAGGCCGGTAAATGTTATTTAATACTGTTTATTATAAAACAGAGCATTTGCTTAAATACTTGTATCTATAAAAAGGACGTTAAACATATTATAAATGTCTTTAAATATATATATATATATATATATATATATATATATATATATATACTATTTACATTATTCGGACTATTGTCCTCATCTTTGTTGCCATATTTATCACAACGTTTTGGCCGTTGTACGCTCCGGCCTTCTTCAGGTGGTTGGAATGTCGAACTGAACCCTTTATTTCGATCACTGGGGTAGTCTGTTCTAGTTCCACGTGCCATGTCTAATGGATGTCAGTTATCAATTATTTTCTGTTAATTCCCTTCTCCAAGTTCTCCACTGCCTTAACCAGGTATTGAACTCACACTGTTTGGGTCCTGTCACTGGATCTAACTAACGCCTTTATCCACTGTGCCATGTGTCCTTGAGACGTTGTGATAAATGTGGCAACAAAGAAGAGGACAATAGTCCGATTAATGTAAATAGTGTACATAACGCCTCATCTCAGAAATTATATATATATCTATATAAAATACTTAAACTGTTGCTCTGCCCACATAGTGTTGTTTGATCACAGAGCCAGCAAACAAAGATCAAATTGTCATCAGCAATTGTGCTTTGGTTTATTCGTGGCAAAGCTGTCACAAAAGAAATTAACAAAAAAATATGTCCTTGTAGTTAAAGAAAAGACAAGAGTTCTTCAGAGTCTAGTTCTATGAAAATTTATGTACTGTTTTTATACAATGAATTGGTTCTGGGTACAAAACATTAACCCTTCCTGCATTGTGTTTTGTCATGACACTATGCTCAACTTGGTTAAGTCTGGAACAAGGCTCGAGTCAGAGGTTCTCTCTGGCAGTAAGTCACATGGGATTTGGCATTTGTCTCTTGTCTAGATCCTCTGTGTCTTGGTCATTTCAGTATTCTGCTTATATTGACTTCCACTCAAACCTGGCATGGGGCTTGATGTGGATATGGGGACTCGGTGGCTTCACCCTCTCCAACAAGTGTATCTTTGTTATCTGACTTTGGATAATTAATTATACCTCCAAATTTGGAGAGATCCCTTTTCCAATGTGTAATGGCCACAGGACATCGATTCACCCAACTCCTTCCTTCTCTTATTGGTGCCTCACACCAACAATTCCCAATGGGCATAGGCAATTCCTTCATCTTTCTTGGTATTTCATCTGTGCCTGTCACCATGTCCATTCTTCAAACAATCTGGTTCTCAACTGCATAGCATGGCCTTAGTTCATGGTTATTAATTAAAATTATCATTTTAAATTTTGGGTTGGCGAAATTTCTCAGCCTGGCTTTGTTCAAAAATCAGAAATTTACCAGCTGCTTCATCTGGTCAGTCACCTCACCAATTCTGCCATGCACATGAATGACACAGATGCTGGTAGTTCCAAAATTTTTGGAAGAATTTGTTTTTTTTTAAAGAATTTTTTTCCAATTTGTCATACATCTTTTCTTTCAAAACTGTTCATTTATATATTGTTATCCCACACCCACACACACACACCTGACATTTGCAAAGGGCATGAAACCCAGGGTGACAAAGTCACATCAACGCAAATAAATACATTAGCTCTATTACTAATTTGAGCACTTTCAAATAAGTACCGCGCATATATAATATATAAATAATATATATAAGAATTGCATATATATATATATATATATATATATATATATATATATATATATATATATATATATATATATACACACACACATTATAAAAAGATGAAAAAATATTTTTACAAATAAACAGTTGCTAAAGTTACATAATGAACACAAAAAGTCAAATTATTTTGTTTATAACTTTAATGTAGAAAGAAAATTCACATGTACAGAATTTGAAAGGAAAGCATGAAGGTAGATATCACAAAGGAAATGTGCAGATTGCCAAAAGCCTACACTTTATTCAAACAGTGTATCAGATGTATAAGCTCCTGCAAGACGATAATCTCCATCCACTAAAACACAGTACATCCGTTGGGGTAGGGGTCGTGAGTATGGAGCTGGACGGGGAATAATGGTTCGAAGAATATATTCACGAGCACTTGCTTCTGGGAAATCTGGCACAGTACTTGGAGGTTTGCTAGACTCAGAGTCAGCACAATGACTTGGGGTGGTTGGTTCTTCAGGTAAATCGTCTTCTAGCACAAGATGAGACGCCTGATACAAACACGTAAAAATAAGTCAATCAATAACATTCAATATAATTCTCAAATAGCAAAAGATTTCATCATTCATAACAGACATTGCAATAATAATCTGTTATCCATAATTCATGGTTTTAAAATAGAGAGACAAAGAATATTTTTTATAAGCAACTTAAGATTTTGGTCAATTCTCAGGTTGTTTAATTTTTGAACAAGAATTAATAATTACTTTTTTTTTTACATTCAGATGAATATCCTCATCTTTTATGTTGTTATCACGTTTCAGACATTGTACCATCAAGCCTTCTTCAGAGTGTTGGCTTCAGGTAATTTCAAACTGACCCCTTATTTAATCTACAGGGGTAGATTGTTCTCATTCCACTGTCTATGTCTAGGGATATCTTGCCTTATTCTTGACTGAGCTCACAATTACTATATCACCAAATGAATTACTGCCTAACACAGGGATGAAACTCTCATCCATTATGTCACCAAAATCAAAAAGCAACACTTTAATCCACTAGGGTGTTGTCTCCAGGATAATTCTGAAGTTGAAAATTCTGACAATTCTTGGAGTCTTAAACTTAATATTAGGATGTTGCAGACTGACTCAGTGGAGAACAGCAAACAATAACTGAGCAGAACCCAGAAGAATGAGAATATCCCTAGACAGGGACAAAGGAACAAGAACAATCTACCTTCTTAGATTAAATAAAAAGTTCAGTTAAAAATTGCCTCAAAGTTAGTTTTTTTTATACTAATGTTCATAAGGCCCAAGAGCCACTCAAGGTAAAAGGTTATTGTACAGTGTTGTAGGAGCATAAGAATAGGCAAGAAATACAGTTCATGAGATTATATAGGAAAGATAACAGTTAACCCTAGACTCAAAGAGGTCAAGATTGTAGTGATTGGGAAAACATCCTGCTGGGAGTTTGACCCACAAAGCAGCAGTTCTCAAGAAGAAGCTGTCCAGGTGAAACTCCCTCCTTACTAATGGAATATGAAGGGAATGAGGATGATTCATCCCTGTGTAGATGGCATAGTGGGTCCTAGCTGCAAAGGTTAGGACTGGTGGAACCAAGGAATGCCATGGAAATAGTGATAGAATAATGAGAGGCTTACAATGTTTACACAGGTCGACAAAGAAGAAGGCTGGTAGATACAAAGATTGAAACATTGATAACAACAACAAAGACGAGGATATTAATCTGAATGTAATTAATGATGATTTCTCATCCCAGAAATTCAATCAGAAACAAAAGACATTACAAGGTAACTTAACTAGTAGAATTGGTAGCTTTCTTGAATTACTCTTTTTGTTTAATTTGACTTGGGGGGGGGGGCAGTGCTTTAGGCTAACTTATTCATTCATTCATTCATTTTCTATGCCTTATCAACCCATTGCAGGTTATTTATAGCCAAAAAATATTTTTACATTGTAAGAATTCTTTTTTTTTTAGATAATAATGATTTAGTGATACAAGTCTTACTAATTAACCCATAGCAGGAGAGAGAAGAGGTGGATTCATACCTTTCCCAAAGGTATTTGCATGTAAGTGAATATAATGAACCCGACTGGAATTGGAACTCTGCTTTCTGATTATCAATTCCAACCCATTATCTATTACACCAAGTGCACATCAAAGCATACAGCATCTGGTATTCCCAAGTGGGTCACCCATTAAAGTACTGACCAGGCTTGATGTTGCTTAACTTTAGTGAGTGTACATAAACAAGTGTTTCAACGTAATGTGGCCGTAAGCCTTAATGATAACTGATGTCAGTAATGGAGTTGTGTAAGATTTAGTCAAATTTGACAGTTGCTTATTCAAATTTGACAGTTTCTTATAAAAAATAAAAATTGTATAGTTAATTTCCATCTTTTTGGCACATTTCATTTAAAAAGAAACAACAAAAAAAACAAGCAAAAGAAAAACAGAAATGGCTTTATAACTGATGATTTAAGAATATCAAACATTAATAAGTTTGTCAGTCTTTCAAAACAACATGCTAAAGGCGACACTGTGCATCAGCTGGACAGATCACGAAACAAATGTTGATCTTGGAGGAGATGGGAGCAGAGAGGCAGTCAATCACAAGCATAAGGAAGTGAAAACTGAAATACTTTGGCCATGTTATCAGGGCCGAAACCTCTACACCTACATCATGCATGGGTGACAGGAGATCAAGGGAAGACCAACATGATGTTGGACTGATGATGATGATAAAGACGGGGAGAATTCTGGCAGGGTGCAGAATAGACATTCAAGAGATTTGGTGCATTTGTCCACAGTTCCCAACCCCCAGTAAAGAGGATGAGAAGAAGCAAGCAAGGAGTAATTTTAACTTTGATATTTTTTATTTTAATCAATTCACCCCAAGCAAGACAATAATGCCACTAAGATGTAAGGGGCTACTGAGTGAAAGAGAATGAAAAGATTTTAGAAGGAACTGGAAACCTGATCATAAACAAGAAACAAGGGTTGAAGCTCTACTCCTGGGGTGGAGTGTGAACTGGGTGATAGATGACCCCTATCTACTCCTATTGAGAAGAGAGAAAAAGTTTTTAAAATTTCAGAGTTCAGAAGGACTTTTTTAAAATTCAGAAACTAGTTGTATAAACCATTATTACAATTTGAAATTGTTCACAGTACACCAGAAAAAAACAACCTAATATTTACTAATAAATGTTGTCTACTAAATAGACAAACAATTTAGATTTGAAATTTGATCAGCTTGCCATCAGTGAAGCAATTAGTACCAATACAATTTGAAATCTTTTCTGCCATCACCAGTTTCAAAACAGTATAGCATTTTACAATTGGTATTTTATTATCAGATGCTTTTTGGCATGTCTTGTAGCTCTCTACAATATTCAAAGGGATACTGTAAAGTTCTTAGCCAGACTAAGTAGAGATTAAAAAATGTGATGTTTGGTCAGATTTTGAGAAAATTGGTTGAGTTTAGAACTTTCTTGTAAAATGAAATGTGCCAAAAAGATGGAAATGAACTATACAATTTTTATTTTTATTTTTATTTTTTATAAGAAACTGTCAAATTTGAATAAGCAACCGTCAAATTTGACTAAATCTTACACAACTCCATTACTGACGTCAGTTATCATTAATTGTCAAGAGAAAGAATGATTAAAATATTAAAAATAACTTGCAAGATACTCAGCCCAAAAAGAGTGGAAGAAAAGTCTTATAACAAATAGACTTGGCTGACTGTTATGATGGCTACACTAAAATATAGCAATTGTAAGTTAACTGACGTTCACTAATCTGACATCACTGGGATCTACGAGGTGCTGGTCGAGTGATTTGGCCGACTTATAAATAAATAGATTTCACACTGAATAGCTGAGTATTCCACCATAAATCAATAGAAACTGGACAAGAAACAGAATGTTGCTATAAATATTTATTAAGCTTAGCTTAGTATGGTACAAGGCCATGAGAAGGTCCGCTTTCTGACAATCTGATGTGTGTTTCATTTAACAATGATGTGGAGCTTAAAATGTGGATTGATGAATTTTTCGAGTCAAAACCTAGTGATTTCTATTGCCGAGGCATTGAACATTTAGTGGATTATTGACAAGAGGTCATAAACATTTAGTGGATTATTGACAAAAGGTCATAAACATTTAGTGGATTATTGACAAGAGGTCGTAAACATTTAGTGGATTATTGACAAGAGGTCGTAAACATTTAGTGGATTATTGACAAGAGGTCGTAAACATTTAGTGGATTATTGACAAGAGGTCGTAAACATTTAGTGGATTATTGACAAGAGGTCGTAAACATTTAGTGGATTATTGACAAGAGGTCGTAAACATTTAGTGGATTATTGACAAGAGGTCGTAAACATTTAGTGGATTATTGACAAGAGGTCGTAAACATTTAGTGGATTATTGACAAGAGGTCATAAACAATGAAGAGGAATACATTGGTGAAGGATTCATCAGAACTATTAATAAATAACAAAAATTTAAAATAAATTTATTAAATTTCATAAAACTAAAAATTGAAATAAATGATAAAAAAAGAATCAATTTACATAACAACCTAATATATATAGTTTAAATATAGAAAGTATAATACAGATGCCTTCAAGCGACTGAACATTTTGCCTTATCAGTCAGTCAGTTGTGTGCTATGCGTGATACACACGTAGGCGATCATGTGTCTACCTCGTCAGTCATGTATTTGATACATGACTGCCAAGGCAGATTTTTTCCTGCTGTAAGTTGCCATTTCTTTCTGCAGTAGACCAGTTGCCATCCAAGGTAACTGGTCTACTGCAGAACTTAACCTGGTCTGTCTGCTATTTACCCATAGCTGGGGGGAGAAGAAGAGGATTAGCATGTAAATGAATGGATTTGACTGGAATGTGACCTCTGCTCTGATTCCTCAATCCGAGCCCCTATCCATTACTCCACCGTACACGTCCTGCTTCCCAATGCTTGTCGCCAAACGAATAAGGATATGTATCAGCCCATACACCACATATCTATTCCAATTTCATTAGTATGTCACATGTACGAAAGACCTAAAAATATTTCTCAAAAATCCAATAAAAATAAAATAAAAACTTTAAAAATGTAATTGTTTATAACTAAATAATTTCCAGGATATTCCAATAAAATCTTATCCGATTGTCCAGTGTCCTATTTCAAGCCCAGTCAAATTGTGTGCATATGTGTTTGTGATTATGTGTACATTAAATGGCTGAAACACATGTAAACCAGTCATGCATAACAAACACGCACGCATACACATTACCTACACACACGCATATACATTACAAACACGCACGCATACACATTACCTACACACACGCATATACATTACAAACACGCACGCATACACATTACCTACACACACGCATATACATTACAAACACGCACGCATACACATTACCTACACACACGCATATACATTACAAACACGCACGCATACACATTACCTACACACACGCATATACATTACAAACACGCACGCATACACATTACCTACACACACGCATATACATTACAAACACGCACGCATACACATTACCTACACACACGCATATACATTACAAACACGCACGCATACACATTACCTACACACACGCATACACACATTACCTAGTCGCATGCGGACATGTTGTGTGATGGACAAAGAATTAATTCTTACCTTTTGTGCAGCAACAAAAAGTTTATGAATGACTGATCCTGCTGGTCCACACGGTCCTCCACGGACAACTACTTCTGGTTGTTGTAACAAACTCGACACAAAATGTGTCAGCTCTTCTTCAGCTTCTTTTTGGTCCAATAGATCCTTTGTAAATTTGGTCTTTAGGGATTTGGCACGAGCAATCACAGTCTCAGCCAATGAAATCAATTGAATAAGATCCTAAAGAGAGAGACCGAGAGAACAAAAAACACATAAGGAGATTATTCCAGTTGAAATATCTTTAACCTTGATATTTGATCTTTAAAAAAAAAATGTCTTGAAAATAGAGAAAATTAACATTAGGAAGTAAAAGACTTCAGATAATTTGATATACGCTTGGGCGAGAAACAGCTTGTAAATTTTAATGCCTCCAAAATGAAACTGCTGTCCTTTCATCATCAGAGAGAACCACTTTTGCTCTCCCTCAGTATGGCTGATGTTAACCTCCAGGAGTGCAACTCATTGCACCATTTGGGTCTCACATTTTCTACTGACATGAAGTGGAACAATTATATTGAATTAATTGCTAGGACTTCTGCGAAGATTGGTTCACCGTTTTGTGCCAGGTGAGTTTTCTTGTTAGAATCCACCTTGCACTTTTATAAATCTGCCATTTGTCCACGCGCATTAAATATCGCTTCCATATATGGTCTGGTGTTTTGGTTGTATGTTTCGAGATTCTTGGCAAAATCCAAAGAAGTGTCTGTAATGTTATTGGTCCTGACCTGGCATCTAGGCATCAGCCATTTTTCCCACTGCCATGACATGACTACCCTCTGTCTTTTGCTATAAATATTTTCATAATAGTTGTTCTAATGAGCTCTCCTTCTTGGTACATTGACCACATGAATATAGACGTACTACTAGATTGGTTACTACAAGTCTTATTGATTTACTCTGCAAATAGTCAGTCCTATTCTAATGGTTTCTTTTCTTGCACTTCTCACTTCCTTGCCACCTACAAACTTCAAAAATTTAAATGCAATGTCAATCATAATTTTTATCTTCTTGAATCTTTTCTCCTCTTCTCATCCCCCTCCACTGTTTGAAATGGATGACACTTATCTGATTGGTGTTTCATGTTCTGCCGTATTATCGGCATGTCCTTGCATTATTCAGGTCAGCATTCCTGCGGAGTGATCTGGAGACAAGTCTCATCATTCCATATTCATCTTGGCATCTACAGACTGGAGTAATCTAAAACATCCATTAGCTGCAAGAACTTGAATCTTAGTGGCATTATTGCCTTGCTTGGGGTGAAATGATCAAAAAAATAAAAAAAATGTACCATAATAGTTGTTACATTTGCATACAAATTTCATACACTAAATGTATCAAACATTATGGGACTGTTATCTTTCCTACTTAATTTAAAATCACTATCTTCCATCTTCTTAAATCCTGTTCTTTTATTGGTCTGAAGACTGCATTGTTCTCTCTCTCTTATATATATATATATATATATATATATATATATATATATATATATATATATATATATATATATATATATATATAATGCAAATAAAACGTCTATCACTTAGCTGATTGATGTTACCTTCAGCATCCCAACTCCAGAGTTTTGTAGACAGACCCTCTGGGAATCACTGTCCACCCTAAAAAAATATAGCCCATCTTCCTTTGATAATGATAGGAAGAGGCTATTATAAAATGATAGTGGGCAAGGCATAAGATTGGGTGCGAAATGGGACTTTGAGCGCCAACAGACAGATGCTAAATCCAACATGCAGTTAATGGATATTTTAGATTAATCCAGTGTGTCTACTGTCTTCAAAACCCTTTAACTTAATGAAACATGTCCTACGCCACACCTTTCGTTTTGATGCTTGGGCTTCCAGGTTTTTTATTTTATTAAACGGTGAAATTAATAACTTAAATTGAGAAGTCCTACTCAAAAAAAAAATCTTCCAGCAGCCACCCTCTTGACCTAGGGCAGCACTACTTCTTCAAGACACTTGATGTAGGCCTCCATGTTGAGTCTGAGGCCCTGTGTGAAGATGAATGGAGGTATAACATTACCATCACTAGTGATCACTCCAAACACCTTAATCACCATTAGACTCATCCAACTCATTCCAAAACCTCTCCAGTGTCCTCAGATTGACACCCAAACACTGTGAAATGTTCATACTGGATCTTCCAGCATGAATGCCAAGCAGTAGAGCATGTCATTTACAAATTTTTGGTGGAGTAAATTACATTGTGGTGCTCTTTTTCTCACAGTGCCCAACTGACCCTACTATACTGTGCGGTCAACAAAATCAAAAACAAACAATGCCCATTTGCAAAATTATGAATATAAAATGACAACAATTTACATATATATATATATATATATATATAGCTGGCCACTCATATTCGAGGATACCTGTCTACTAGGGCAACTAGCCAATCCCTATTGCAGATGCTCACTCAGGCACATTTGTGTTTGCTCAACACCCACAGAGTCCACCTGTGGTTTATACTGCAACTATACTGAGCAGACCTTAGTTACCGTTTCTAGGAGAGAGGGTGATCACCAATTTGAACAAGGCTAGCATGCTCAAGCCCTTGTCCATGATAACTTGTGTCTTCATGCTAGCACAGCTGTCGATGGCCTTCAAGAGTTCTGTCTGTCCAATTTCACTCACAAAGTTTTGGTCAGCATGTAGTATGGCTTTCAGGCACTTTCCAAAGATGTCACACACTGGGATCAACCTCGATCCAGTCTGATAACATCAGGAAGTCTCCTTCCTGACAAATTGACTATGGTGAGATTCAAACCCAGGTCTCATGGTTAAAAAAATGAAGGTCCTAACCACTCAACCACGTGCCCATATATCTCTCCACACACACACACACACACACACACACACACACACACACACACACACACTAAAAGAAAAATTTTGTATCACAGAATTTGAATATGGCTTTGAAAATAATGGAATGCATTCTTTTAAAAGGGCCTTTTTCGTCAAACACTTCTTCAGAAAGATTCGTTAGAACAACAATAATGAAAATGGCGAAACTGAAAAAGGTAGACATGGGGGTGTAATTAAGGAGCCGTAACTAAAACAAATTTATTACTAAAAAAAACAAAACAAAAAAACAAAAACAAATAAAAAACAAGAAATTGGTGTAAATAATCCCCTAGTGAGTATAAAACATAAAAAGAATTACTCCCAACTCACCCATGAGACAGAGAGAAGTTCACTTTCTGCCTGCACACAGTTGGTTGATATACACATACACACATGTAAGGCAATGTTGAAAATTTCTTGGCCATGCCCAGGAAGCGGGTTGGTTCAAGAACTTTTCAGCAGCTCTTCATATTGAAAAAAAAAAAAAACAGTGCTTAAAATTTCTCCGTCCAACCGCCAGTTCCCTTCTTTGGAGAAGGGCTTCTTGATCAGGATGAGAAATTTTCAGCCCTACCTTGCATATAAGTTATCATTGTAAATGCTTACTTCATAAAAGTGCAATGAACAGTGAAAACATTTTAGTCTTTAGTTGCCATAAAAAACAAAAGTAGCAGTTTAAGTAGCAAAATCCTTAAAATAAAATCGAGAATCATTGCTTACTTCATATTTCCGTGATGTTTGGTTGCTTGCTCGAGTCACTTTGGCTGACTTAACAACAATCTGGTTGATAAGTTGTTTTAATTTGGGAAGTTCTTCATCTTCTGTGGATTAAAAAGAATTGCTTTCATGTCATTGGTTATTTCTTAGAGTTTCTTTTAAAAATGTCTGCAACTGGGTAAAACAAATTTCAAAACATTTTCATATGTAAGCATCATCATATCTCTGACACACATCTAAATAATTCTGTTATTTTTTGTGAGGATTGTATATATTTATATAAGACTCAACTGTGAAAGCAATAATGATTTAAAAAATGTAACATATTGATGGCATAGGTAAACTAGAATTAAAATAAGTTAAAGTGGGGGTCAGTTTTCTTTTGGTATTAAGTATTAAACTGATCCCCCAGGATTACTAAATATCAGTATAATAATAATAATAATAAAAAGGAGTAGATAGGTTTACCTATTGTCCAGTTCACACTCATCCTTGAGTTTTTGAAAAGAAGTAGAGGTTTATCCCTTATTTTCTGTTTAGAATTGGGTTTCTGGTCCCTTCTAAAGTCTACTTCAACTCTATACTCCTAACGTTTCCAACTGAACTCTGAAATTTTATTCTCTAATTAAATTTTAACTTCTGTAAGTCTAGAATTATCTGTCATGTTATCTTGCACTTTCTTATGCTACTACAACTTCACACAGTAACCCTCTACTTTGAGTGGCCCTTTGGCCTTGTATAGGGTAAACATTAGTAAAAAAAAAAAAAAAAAAAAAAAAAAAAATTAAATTCACATGTGAAATCCTAATACTAGTAAGGACTGAAAATATGCCATATTTTTTATGGCAAAGATAAATTGCTGTTAGGGCTGACACTAGGGTCTCCCCTCACCCTGAAACTTTGATACAGGGCCCCTCTCTTTACACGGCTGTTTAAAATCTGTGTTTTTGTCATATAGGAAAATCCAACATGACGCATAAATTAAATATTTGGTAAAAAATCCCATTTGTCAGTAACATTTTGAACACCTCATAGAATGTAAAGTTCTTAAAGCAAACCTGTGCCAAACTGTTTTCCTGAATCCTTGACGACTTGGCTGTCCGAAAATTACAACATCAAGATGAAATAATGGAAACTGACTGTGACAAACAATTATGCGCAAAAAGTTTTCAATCAATCAGTAAACTTCTCAACCTTTTTGGGTGACGTTATAGGATCCAGACGGCTATTGTTTGCACATAGAATTATTCACTGGTAATTAATCTTCAATTTGGCTGTGGAAAATGTCACTTGGCAGTTAGCATTAAGAAATTACAAGCTGATGACAACTTGTTCTAAACGTTTATTGCTGGCTGGCTGACCTTTGACCCAGAGATGTCAAAGTCAATTTGGCTTAATTTTCTTTATCGCTGCTATTTTTTGGAAAAAAAAAAACAAAACTTTTGGGTTCTGGTGGTCAGGAATTGCAGATAAATCTTTTGCCTTTTACTAAAGATTTCTGTGGCTGGGTGTCAGTTTTTTTAACCCTTGGCAGTCATAATTGAAAATTACCAATGGACTTTGTCGCATTTTGACCGCCTAGGAATGTTGATTTCCTTCAAAACTCTCAATTTTATGCCTGAAATAGTTTGATTATGATTTAGGCTTTCTGATTCCCCCCACCCCAAAAAATGGTTAATTTCCCATTAATGGGGAAAAGTTTTGTTTAGAACTAGAAAAAATATAAAATTTTCATTATTTTTTCATATTTTACCCCCTGAAAAAAATTTTGAGTCATTTACACCAGCCAATTTTACTTTTAAATGAAAGAATATATCCTTTGCTTTCAGAAAATACCTAGTTTCATGGGGTTCAGATCAAAAGTTTCCTTGATATTTGTTTAGGTGATGACAAAACAGTCATTTTTCAATATTTTACCCTGTATGAAAATCTATTTTTTTCAGAGAAAATAAGCTGTGACAAAATGACTCTTGCCATTTTTGTGATGATTTTTACTTGGGATAGAAAATTTTTACCATAGCAAACCTGAATTGACTTTATTTAAGTTTAGTGGGACTATGGGAAACCTCAAACAACTGTGTTTACTATATGGTGATTTCAAAGGTTCCCAACCAGGGGGCCACAAACCCTTGAAAGAAAATTGGTGGGAATTACCAAAAATCAAGGAATTATCCAATTTAAATGAAAATTTCAGTACATATTCATTAATTACCATCCGAACAATTACCATGAAAGTATTTATAGAAAAAGCACAGAGAGGCAACCTTATGGCGTGGGACTTCAGCTGCCAAGCCACCAGGAAATTTTTTAGTTAGATGTCTATTTTATTCTATAAACAAAATTAGAAAAATTCAGTTTAGCTAACCCAAGGAAGCCAAAGTAAGAGTCTAGTTTAACATTTTACTCACATTTAAATCAAATCACATCACTACAAACTTAAAAATTTGTTTTTTGAATTTACAAAAACCAATATGCTATAAACACGCTTTAGGATCCCATTAGTAAATAGAGAAATTTTGGTAGCCATAGATTGATCCGTTTGACTTATGCAATCATAGGTGGACTAAAATTTGGTAGTCATAATTCGAGCTGTCTTCAAGTTCTGCAATGATCGAGTAACCAAAATGACATTTAGTGAATTATAGTAAAATGACCATACAGATATCGAAAATTGCAGTACATGAATCAAAAAAGGCAAGAGAGAAAAAAATATTTAATCTTTTTGTAAATGTGATGTAAAGAAAGATCAGTTTATTTACCTTCTTGGATAATTCTGATAATGGCTGCATGGATGAGAACAGGTAATAAATGTTCAGCCAACTGAGGAGGCTTCAGAGATGACAGAAAATGTAAGACCTACACAAAAAAAAAAAAAAAAAAAAAAAAAAATCACTGGATTAAGAAACACCAACTCATGACACATTACAAATACCAAGAATTCTTTGAACTATTAAACTATGTTTCTTCTGCTGATAATTGCAACGTTTCAGCTGATCCACTCTACAGCCTTCTTCAGCTGTTAAACTTGTAAGGAGAAAGAGAGAGACACGCAAAACATTGTAGTATCAACATAATCATCATTTAAAATGAAACTGACAGTCTGAACAGCACTTGAAACAAGTCATCACAGAAAGTATAAGATCAATAACCCGGATTGAGTCATTCATTCATTCATTTTCTATGGTTTATCAACCTTTTGCAAGTTATTTAAAGCCAGAAAATATTTTTAGATTCTAAGAATTTTTTTGAGAAGATAATAATGGTTTAGTAAAAAGTCTTACTAATTAACCCATAGTTGGGGGAAAAGAGGTTGATTCATACCTTTCCCAGAGGTATTTGTGTGCAAGTGAATATGACAAACTCAACTGGAATTGGAACTTAGCTCTCCGATTAACAATTCTGAGCCATTATCTATTACACCACCTGCAAATCCAAGCTTACAGCACCTGGTATTCACATCTAGGTACTGACCAGGCTCCATGTTGCTTAACTTCATTGACTGTACAGGAACAGGTGTTTCAGTGTGATGTGGCAAAGTGTCATACCACCTGCACATCCATGCTGTAAGCATGGATGTGCAAGTGGTATGACTTACAGTGGTATATACGAACTCCAGTGCATATATATCCGGTACATATATGCAACGGAGTTCATATATACCACCGGAATTCATATTTCACACCACCTGTACATCCGGTGCATATATTCATATATATGCACCGGATGTGCAGGTGGTATATAAACAGCATAGGTATTCCCAAGCAGTTATCCATCCCGGTACTGACAAGGCTTGACATTGCTTAACTTCAGTGATTGCACAGGAACTGGTGTTTCAACATGATATGGCCGTAAGGACAATAGTATAGATTTTAATCAAATTCATACTAAATACCATTATCCTACTTACAGTGACAGACACTGCTTAACTTCAGTGATTGCACAGGAACCGGTGTTTCAACATGATATGGCCGTAAGGACAATAGTATAGATTTTAATCAAATTCATACTAAATACCATTATCCTACTTACAGTGACAGACATTGCTTAACTTCAGTGATTGCACAGGAACCGGTGTTTCAACATGATATGGCCGTAAGGACAATAGTATAGATTTTAATCAAATTCATACTAAATACCATTATCCTACTTACAGTGACAGACACCTAAATTTTTTTTTATATAATGTGTAGAGTGAGTTACCATGCTTAATGTAAATAAATGTGGAACTGCCCCAAAACAGATTTGACAAAGTTTGCAATAAGCAATAACAAGAAAAAGAACAGGGCAAAAAAGAATATGAAGCAAGCAAACAATGTATGCAAGACAAATTAACAGTAATAAGGCAAAGCAACAGTAATATGGCAAAAAAAGTTCACAAACTAAGAATTGCCTTCGACACACAAAAGCAAATTTGGATAAGCGAACATAAAGTTCAGACTTCAAGACAAGACGTGTGAAACACGCTGTAGTATGTCTTGTGTAACATTCTCTAGTGTCTCAGTGATTCTCTGCTTAAGTTCCTCTAGGCTTGTAGGAAGAGGAGGATACAAACCTGTCCTTTCACATAGCCCCATAGAAAACAAAATCTCAAAGTGTCAAGTCAGGTGAACGTGGTGGCCTTTTCAACAGCACATTGTCACTGGCACACCTGATCCATCTTCCTGGTAGATTCTCATTGAGATAAGTCTGCACTGAGGGGCTGGAGAATGTTACACAAGACATGCTACAGCATGTTTGGCAAGTGCTGGACTACGGACTTGATGTGTGTCAGGTCACAGGTGGTGCACATATTGAACATTTATGAAATTGGTTATAGAATCTACAACCCTTGGAATATCTTCAATGTTCAACATGTAGCCTATTTAATTTTGTTTCTTTGGGACATGTATTTACTCAGATATTCACATTTTAAATTACGTCAATTTCTGAGGGATACCCTGTATATTAAATTCTTTCACCCTCACACAAAATGCCCCAAATCAACGTAGACAACTACCAAATATGGATAAAAATGCCTAATAGATGCGCGCGCACACACACAAATAAACAAATGAATACATATCATCCAAATCCCTCATAGACAAACTAGAATTATGATACACATACACACATGAATTATACACACTAATGCTGCTTGACAAGACAGATGCACATGAAGTCTGCTTAACCAATAATAAAAACAAACACAAAAATCAAAAATACCAGAATTTCCTTTTTCTCCATCATATTCCATTCTCAGAGAAAGCTTTAATAAAACCAAAACCTGTTAGATTTATAAACTTTTCCTATTTGTTCCTTATTCTATCATTCTGTCAAATTCTGATCTACATTTGATCCCAATTCATATATTACACAGTATTAATATTTTTATGAGGTATAATTCACAAAAATGTCAATAATTGTTTATCAATAAAGATCTTAAAGTGCTTCACCCAATCAAGAAGCTCTTCTTAAATAACAGATAAATTTTAAAAAGATAATTATAAAAAAAAAAAAAGTTTGATGATTTGATCAAAGAACTTTTCAGCTCTCCATGAATTTAAACTTTAGCATTCTGCATTATTAATATTTCTTCCCTTTCCACTGCATTCTTTTTCAAGGCCTCACAATTGCAGTAATCTTATTGTTAATTTCACTTAAAAGTGTTTTCTGTTTCCATAGCAGGATATGATAACACAACTATGAAATTCAAACAAATTCAAATTCAGGGATCAGAGTCACCTTCAGTTGCAGAATAAATTTTCTGTACAGCAAATGAATTTACATAAGGAATGATAAAGGTTAAAAAAACATTCTAGCAACTCACCTTTTCTGCTTCTTTAGTATCATCAAACAAACGTTTCTGTCTGCTGGCTGGCACAGATCTGGCATTCTGCCATACTTCTGACCACATGTTGCCAGGAATCTGCATTCTTTGACTAAGCTGACCTATATGAAGAAAACGAATACTGTTAAGGGGGAGGGGAATGAAGTAAAAACAGTTTAATCACATTTTCTCTTCATGTTGTTAAATCCAAACTATAGTAAAACCGTTAAAATATTGCGATGCTGTTAAAGGAACAGATTAGAAATAGCTTTCGTCTATTACTTGAAAAAGAAAAAAAAAGTAGATAGATGGGGTGCTAAAAAGTTCTTGGCGCAACCCACTTCCCATAATCTGACCAAACATCAGGGTTTATTTAGGTCAGAACTTTTCAGCTATCCGTCATAAAAGATTAAAGTATTATTATTATTATTATTATTATAAGAATACACAAGATTGGACTAAATCCATGTAAAAAAAGTCTTATAAGATTACATATTAAATTGGAAAAGTACAGTCCATGAGGAGGCACGGTGAAGTAATGGATAGCGGCTCGGATTGAGGAATTGGAGTGCTAAGTTCGAATTCCACTTGAATCCAGTCATTTATGTGCTAATACCCTTGGGAAAGGTATAAATCCTCTTCTCCCCCCAGCAATGGGTAAATAGCAGGACAGACCGGGTTCTATAGCAATGGATGGCAACTGGTCTACCGCAGAAAGAAATGGCAATCTACTGCGGAAAAAAAAATCTGCCTCATCAGTCATGTATCAAGACACATGATCACCTAAGCGTGTATCACACATGGTACATAACTGACTGACTGTATAAGCTAAGCTTGTTTTGCAACATGCTGTCTTGCAATGTCATGATGGAAAAATGGCACCTTATCGATTTGCCAAAATTTGCCGTTTTTCTTGAACTCAAGTCTTTTCAAACTCTTAACAATCTCTTCTGTTGGAATTTTCCTTTGAGACCTGAACAAATCCACATGTGCCAAGTCAGGAGAACATAGTGGATGCTGGAGGCTTTCCCCACTTCAACACTTTAAGCTTCTGCAGAGTTTATTTTGCAGTGTGCAGTCTTGCAATGTAGTGAAGGAAAATGGCACTTTTTTGATTTACCAAAATTGGCCGTTTTTCTTGAACCCAAATCTCTTCAAATAGCAAAAGGCAGCTGTGATATCGATTTTCAAACTCTTAGTAATCTCTTCCATTAAAACGTTCAGTTTACTCTCTGTGATGGCAAGCAGAGCATCTTCAATGGTGTTGGAAGGTCGCCTGGAGTGTGGTTGATTGTTTAGGTTAAAATCACCCTGACAAAATTTCCCACTTTTTTAACTGTCTGAACAGCTGGAGTACAGTTCAAATAAACCTTCTGAATGTTTTTTTTTTGTAACAGTTCTGATAGTTACTCCTTTCCAAAACTTATAGAATGCCTCCATTTTTAAGGCATTCATTTGAGGACAAAACGTCAGCATTCAACGAAGTCTGACTTGCAACTGAACAGTGAAAAGGTTTCAATCTAGAACACACCAGTAATTGATACCAAACAAACATCAGTGTTAAGTTACAATCATTTTATATTAACAATGAAAATCAGACAAAAACTTTTACAATTATGTTTGGTGCCCGGACATGATGAATATGGGCATCATGTATGTGAGCCCATTTCTCTTCGGGCTGGTTTTGAATTCCATATTGTTCTTCTAATTGACCTCCAATTACCTCCTAAGACTAAAGAATCCAATCAGACTTACTATTTTACATATAGCTAGGGAGAAAAAGATTCATGCCTTTCCCAGGCATTAGTGCTAAGAATTTGAACTGTGCCATGCCACTCAAACTGTCATTTGATAAACCTTTGGCACTCTTGTATTCTTTAAACAAGAAAGAAAAATGGCAAAGAAACTTAACACCAATTCAAAATTTTATTTATACCCACACCTTGGTTTCTATCAAAACATTTATAGTACGAGACATTCTCTAAAATATTTCATGCAGCATTTCATGAGCATCTCCATGTAAGTATATTTACATAGATATTTTTTAGGTAGAGTAATACCTTTTACAACTGTTACACCATTCTCCTCAACTTCTTCTTCGATCCAATCCCTAGGGGAGTACCATTTGACAAAATCCTCCAGAACACAGCCAGGATTAGCCGCCTGAAAGAAGAAAATTGTTTCATAGAATACATAAATGGTTAACCATAAAACGCTGAAGAATAAACATTTTAATAAATACTAAACAGAAAATTGCAAATAAAATGCAATTTTGATTTAAACTGAAGCACCTAAAAAAATCAGATAAAACGTTTAATTCCTCCCTTCAGCTGAATAATGACAGCTATGTGATATGGCATGGAGTCAATGAATTATTACATTGTCATATCTACCCTTCATGGTTCAGGGTTACCCATAACTCAGTTGTTTATGTTGGGTGTGTCTGTCAACAAATGACTTTTGCAACATGTGCATGCTCATCTGGTGAGGGTCTTTGTTAAGAAAGAACTCAAACACAAAAGAGAACAAGGTTATTTTACATTCCCCCCAAAATAAGGAAGAAATAATATTTGGGGGAGAACAAGACAAATTAGCAGGAACAGAATACCACCCACCAGGTTACGACTTCATACTGACTTAGGGAAGAAAAGATTTTGGGTTCCATAGTCTGAATGAGATGTAGCGGTGAAAGAACATGACTTAAACTATGAGGATATATCTGTTGACACCTGGACAGCTGAATGGGTGTGGTCGTAGGGGCACTGTGCAGCTGAGTACCTAACCAACTCCCTCCACGTTTTGAATGCATGCCAGTGTATGAATCTCTGTGAAGGATCTTTTAATCCATCCAATGGCATTGTCATCCATTTTCTTCCCCTGTTTTCCTCCTCTTCTTTTGCCTAAAGTGGAACCTTGTAGATTGTTGGCTCTTATATGGTCATTGGCCATACCATTTCAACTTCCTCTTTTTAGGAGATCTTCCAACAGGCATGTTTTGCATATGGTTGCATCTTACACTGCATCCTTTGTGATATGGTCTATGTAGGAGATCCTTAGGATGGTTTGGTAGTGTATCATTCTAATGCTAGGATTCTTTGCTTCAATTCTTCTGTTAATGTCCAAAATTTATAGAACAATTGAGAAGGCCAATGAAAGCAACAGTCTGATCTTTGATTTCAGGCAGATGTTCTTGCTTTTCCAGGTAGTGTTGCAACAACTGCCATTGCCTGTACTACTCTTGAAATTATTTCTATTCTGGGGCACATATACTTGATTATTAAAACAAAAGGCTCCTCCCAATCTATTTGATTAATTATTACCAATGACATTTACATTAGACATTTATGTAACATTTGATATAAGGAACGTCATTCACTTTAATGGTTAAATTGTAAAAATTATGGTAAGCAGGGAAATAATTTGAATATATTGTTTGTATTTCAGCACCAAGTAGGAGAGATCAAGAAATTTTCAGCACCACATCATATACAGACAAGAAAGTTTCAATGGTCTGAAATTAAGGTATGCATTACTGGCAGAATAGGGTTATTATATGTATAATGAAAGTTTCAGTGCTAATGATTTTATTGTAAAATGCATTGAAAATCAGGAAGAAAGGGATTGTCAGTAGTCGGGAATGAATGCAAACATTACTGATAGAATAGGGCTATTATGCGTATAATGTAAATGCATTGCTAAGGATTTTACTATAGGAATGCATTGAAAATCAGGAAGAAAGGGATTGTCAGTGGTCGGGAATGAATGCAAGCATTACTGATAGAGTAAGGCTATTATATGCATGATGGCTAGAAATTAAAGGTATAAATTAAGACTGAATTGAAAAAGTGATTGAAAGGCTTACCTTGAAAGATTCCATGTCTGAAAGAAGACACGCGCTTTGCATTCGAGCCCTTAACTGCGATCCTTCAGCTGAAGTACCGAGTCTGAAAACAATGCATAAGTTTAATTGTTAAAACACTTTTTGGAATTAGGATGACATCTCAAATTTATAGTCAGTATTCAAATGGGTGATTTAACTGTATTGAAAATAGAAACTAAGTTGCAGTGGATATGTTACAGGAACTAATATAGTTAAAAAGGGAAACAGAGTGATTTACCAAAAGAGAGAGAAAAAAAAATTTTTTTTTACTCAATTCACCCCAAGCAAGGTAATAATGCCACTAAGACACAAGGTAGTGAAACCTCTACTCCTGTTTAAAAGACTGGGGAGGAGTGAAAACCTATCTCACTCCTATTGAGGAAAAAATAATAATAAATAAATAGTAAATAAAATTACAGAATTGAAGTGGAGATGTTAGGAGTATAGAATTGAGGTAGACTTTAGAAGGAACTGGAAACCCAGTCCCAAACAGGAAATAAGGGATAAACCTCTACTCCTGTTCAAAAGACTGGGGAGGAGTGTAAACTCGACAATAGGTGAACTGGTTCACACTCCTCCCTGGTCTTTTGAACAGGAGCAGAGGTTTATACTTAATAAATATAAAAGCAAGTCTGTCCCCCAGGAAGATAACAGAATATAGTTTTAAAAAAGTAAATTGTGGGGAATTGCATCTATCTTCTTGGTGACTCATAGAAGGTCTCTACTTTGCTGTTTGCAGCTGCCACTCATGCCTCACCCCCAGATCGCTAGCCTATTGCTTCCCTCTTTTTCTCTAGTCCCTTGCCATATTATTATTGGTCTTTCCTTTTTTCAGGTCAGTGGAACGTTGCAATCATTGGGTCTTGCCTTAAAATGTGGCCAAAGAACCTCCATCTTCTCAGCCATACCTCAACACTAAAGGGTCCCATGCAGGCAGATGGAGCAGTTCACCATCTTCACATGGTTTTGCCATCTAACCTTAAGGATAACTTTCTCAAATGCACAGGCAAATAGATTGAAAGTGAAAAAAGAAGGGGCAATTATTTCAGATATGGATATCCATTAAAAATAACTTTTGAAGTTATAAAAATGTTGGGTTAAAAATAAGTCCATTAATTCTTTTCAAATAAAGGACAATTAATCACGACACCCTACATGTATGCTCATACCCACCACACACACTATTAAAAAACTTGCACCAATGATAAGTGCAAATAAAAAAGAAAAATTGAGAAGTATAAGAAGTCAATTGCTGATACCTCCTGATGAGTGGACAGACGGGTCTGTCTACAAAACACAGGTTTTGGGATGCTGAAGATAACATCAATCAGCTAAGTAACAAATCAGTTATATATATATATATATCTTAAACATTCCTTACTTTTGTGTAGAAGCTTATAAATTTAAAGCCTGAATAGTGAGCAGCCATAAGGACCTGATTAAATCCAGACAGGATATCTCACAATTATGTGTCAAGGCAACCTTGCAAGGAACAATGCAAAAGGAGAGACCAACAAAGAGAGAGATGGGAGAACAATATCCCCAAATGGACAATTATAAAGTTGACGAAGGCTTTGAGATAGAAATGGAGAGAGCTGGTTACTGAGACATCTAAAGCCTATTTGCCTAGCGTCCTGTTCACACTCCTCCCCAGTTTTTGGAACAGGAGTAGAGGTTTGTCCCTTGTTCTTAAAAGATTGGGATTCCGGTTCCTTCTAAAAATTTTTTCATTCATTTTCAGTCCCACTAGCCCTTTGCATCTTAGTTGCATTATTGTTTTGCTCGGGATGAAATGGTTAAAAAAAAGAAAAAAAAAAAAGCTACAATGATCTAGACAGTTTGAATGGAAAAAACACAGACTTTAACTGAACTGTTGCTATTGTAAATAATACCCCCCCCCAAAAAAAAACAATTTGGCTTCTAAATTCAAGACACTGTTCAATTATAATTGAATCTCTCTTACACTGCCCCTCCCACCCCAAGGGCTTTAAATTTTGCATTTTAACAAGCCTCACTTGTCTTGCTACTCTATCACTATGGAAAGTGTTCAGAGGAACCTTATTCCTTTGATCAGTTCTAAGCTTCACGGCTAAGACCTGCCATACCACACACACTGCAGCAAACCACCTTCATTCCATCGAATTCCATTGGTGAGATGTAAGTGCAGCTTCTTCCCAGAAACGGCTACTTTGTGGAACCAACTCCCAAGGGGATGCGTCTCTGATCACTACAATCTTCACCTATTCAAGTCTAGGGCTAACCATTATCTTCCCCACATATCCCCATAAACTCTGCTTCTTATTCTATAATCCTCTACCTCGAGTGACTCTTGAGCCTTGTAAAGGGTAAACATAAAAAATGAAACACTTCTACTTACTTGGCAAGAACTTCTGCATGTTCTTCTAACATGTCTTCAGTCATTGGTGCTGGTTCTTGGGTAATAGGGATAAAAAGAATTTCATTGCTATTCTTGAGTTTGACATTTCCAAATGGACGAAGCCTTCCCTCTGGTTCTGTGGCAGCCACAGCCTCTTTCTCTCCTAATTCCTGGGTGACACTTGTTGAACTCTGTGATTCACTTGTTTCCATGTCAATCTCGCTCTCCTTTTGGCTTTCATCACAATCAAAGAATTCTTCATCACTTCCTGAACAACTCTCAATTCCAAGAGAAGTACGAGAGTCTGGTCTCATGAGATTACGCTTCATCAGTGGGGAGAAACGTGGACACTTCTCAGAGGCGACTACAGCACTATGGCTGGGAGAGTCATGTAAAGTCTCATCACCACTGCCATGACGCATTCGCCTTGGGGAAGAATCCAATGAGCCATCTGGAGCAGCTCTTTCCATTGACTGAAGGGCTCGTTTTCTTCTTTTTTCAATACAGCAATTTAACATCTAAAAGAAATTTAAAACAAAACATTTTTTAATGATTTTATCCCAAGCAAGGCAATAAAGCCACTAAGGCACAAGGGGTTACTGAGTGTGAAAGAATAAGAAAAAGAAAATATTATTAAGTAGCAAGAACAATAACAGAAGAGGAATCAAGAAGACAGTAGATAAAAATTGACATTGCATTTAAATTTTTGAAGATCAAAGTAGGCTGGAAAGCAAGAAGCCAGAAGAGAGTTCTATAAACAAGTAGTGTGAGAAAAGAAACTCTTAGCAGAGAACTTATGGTTATATCTCAGCCATTTCAACTGTAAATTGATGAGACTTTGATGCTAATCTAGTACTGCTCTTAAATTCATAAAGTCTATGTACCATTGAGCTAAACTCATCAGAATAATTACCATGAAAATGTTTATAAAAAAGGCATAGGGAAACTAGATTAGGGCAGTGGGAAAGTGACTGAAGCCAGGATGCCAGGTCAGGACCAGCAACATTGCAGATTCTTCTCTGAATTTTATCAAGAATCTCTAAATATATAGCAGGAGCACCAGACTATACATAACAGCAATATTCAAAGCATGGACAAATAGTAGATTTATAAAAATCTTAAGAAAAGTTCAGGAGAGAAAAATTGTCAAACATGACACAGTGAATCAACTTTCCTTAAAAAGAAAAAAAAAATTGAGGCAGAATTTAATTTAGGAGCAAGCAAAAAAGAAAAGAAAAGAAGTTTGCCAAACGGACAATTTTATCTTGACACCACTTATATCATATACTACTCTGTAATTTTTATTGTTTTAAAAAACTATTTTTAGAATTTCAATAAAACCATAACATATGTAACTGAATTTTTTATCAACCGATTTTGGTGAATTTTTGTGGTAAGAGCAATTGAAAGAAATGTCTAGAAAAATTAATTTTTTCAAAATTTATGATTACATTTACTCATCTTTGTGTTTATTTAAATTTTCTTGTTCATAGACATTTTTATAATTCTATGAATAAAAAATGTATTTTTATAGTTATTTCTTTATAGTCTGATAAATAATAAATATTTCATTATAGTTTGTTCATATATTTTTTATAATCTTGTAAACTATAAGAATATTTTTATAGGAAAGAATTTATTGTTATAGTTCACAAATTAAATTCATTGTTTTTGTAAAAATTATTGTTGTCACATCTTTCTCTTGTAAATAGACAATTGAATAAATAAATAGTGTTTAATATTTTTGTTGTCATTTCTTCAGAAAAATATGTGTAAATTCAGTTTTATATATTATTGTTTTATTAAAATTCTAAAGATAGTTTTTTCTTTTAAAGCCATAAAAATTACCAAGGGAGTATACACTAACAGTTGCATCAAGAGAAAAAAAATGTCCTTTTGACACACTTGCTCCCCCCCCCCCCCAATTATTTATGGAAAAAAAAGTTTCATTTTAAGACAAATTCTTTTATTTGTTTTTAACCCTTTGAGCCCGGCGTTCCTGAACAAGTTTAACTGTTCTGCCTGAGCTCCGAGTCAAAATTCACAAATAATTGGTATTTAATGTTTCACAGTAGATATAAAAATAGTAACGAGTGTTTACCCATCATCCAACCAGTGGCTGGGCATTTTTCTCTACCACCAGTAAAGTGGTGGTCAGAGCTCAAAGGGTTAATATAGTAACTAAGAAACTGAGGCACCTTGAAGTACTTAAGCAGTGGCTTGCATCTCTACCAAATGTATGAATTGACAATTGGACTTGACATATAAACACATCTGTAGCTGGTTTCCGACCATTATGTTTTAGACATCCATATCTGAAAAAGACACTTTCAGTAAAAATGTATATGCATGTCTACCCCAGAGAAGGGATTAAGTTAAACTTTGCCAAATCTTTTACACACATCTAACATTTTGAACTAATCTCATCATAATTTGCAGGTTTGGCTCAATTATAACAGGAGTAGAAGGGAGGCCACAAAGTTTGAAATTCTCATTTAACTGAAGTTTGTTCGCATAAAAAAAGAGAAAAAGATCAAATTTGTAAATTTAAGATTGATTGATTGATTTGTTTAATAGCCTATCAACTCTTTATGGGTCATTTAATGCTGACATTTAATTTTCTTGGGAAGTTTGAAGTAATAAAAATATGATATATGTTATTCTGCTTTCACAATTGAATACATGGTAGATGATACTCAGCCTTTGTGCATATACATGTTTGTGTAGACATAATTACTAGAGGCATTGATATGTGTGTTTTATGTTGTAATTTTGTTGAAATTAAATTTTGGAATACAGTTTGATTTCTCTAAGAAATTGTAGGACATTATACGGATTCATTTTATGAAAGATTTCTTTCATGTTGGTTATTTAGTTGACTTTGTTTAGCAGCATATCAACATCTGTGTTATTTAATGCTGAAATCTAAATAATCTGAACACAATTTTATGGTTTCAACTAAATAAATTTTGAATGCAATTGTATGCCTTCAAGGAAATATTTTATTCCCTGTTAACATTTTTAGAATGAGGAAAGGTTTGGAGAATTTAACACTCACTAATAGTGAAGATAAGAGAAGCACAGGAAAACATTGATTTCAAAAGTGAATGAATGTATGGCAGAACAAGGATAAAGAAGAATGGTAAAAGATCAAAATGTACTTAGAGTAACCAAAGACAGGAAGTTGTGGAGAGCCCTGATCGCCTCAATCCTAAAAAGGACTTTGTACATAGAAAAAGAATAACAACATAAGAATGAACAACACATTCACCTGCTTGAAACTTCTTTGATTTCATTTAAAGTTCAAGAATTTTATGCTATTAATTAATTGTAATTAATTGATACAAGGGAATAGATTTCACAGACATCTTTTTTTCCTAGCTTCTTCAGAATTAACAATTAACTTTTTTGCACCTATGCTAATTTAATTATTAATCCTTATTAATTTCAGCATCATGACAACAACACTTGAGGACTGCCAACAGCAATTAAAATGGCTATCATATGTAACTCAAAGAGGAAATAATGACATAATCAAGATGTTGATACTTCACACCACTTCAAGCAAAAGGTTAGGAAGGAAACTCCCATCAATACTGGAAAGAGCAATGAAAGTTACTGGAGTTGAAAAACCTATTTTTCTGAAAAAAAAAGTGTTTTAAGAGAAAGATTTTATAAATTTCAACCGAAAGCAGTATTAACTGCTTGGTCAATAAATGCCAAACTTTTTCTTGTACGACTTTGCCCCCCCAAATTCTGATGTTTAATTCCTGATATACTGATTTGGGGAAGTTGCCCAGGCTGAGAACTTTTCAGTCCCCCTGCTTTGTAAAGCTAAGAGGTAACTAAATCATATTATAATTCTGCTTGCTTCTCTGTTAATAAATTAATCAGCATGCAAGCTATGCTTTGTCATTACCTCAGATAAATAATGAACCATTCCATTTTGATTGCAAGAAAAGACAAAAGAAAAAAAGATTTATCAGATACACTGTTTGGTTTTAGTGAGAAAAAGAAAGCATAGATAATTATAGAAAAATAGGGCAAATGTGTGTTGAGGCTTGGAGAAACATTTAACAGATTGTTCATTTAACAATTAAAGGGAGAACAGGTAGAGATGTGAAGTGATTAAAAAAGAAACTGAATAACAATGTGTGAAGTTAATGCCTCAAAAACCACAGCATAGTAGGTGCTATGCAATTTCCAGAATGAAATGTGTCAAAGGAAAGCAAAGTTAGTCTCACCAAAAGCAAAACCACCAACTACTGGTTTTCCAGTTGCTTTTATTGAGAGTTGTTAAAAACTCAGATCGGGACAAGTTGCAGAGAGGCCCATCTCTGGATATGCCAAGCTGTTCTGCGGCTAACAGAGAAACCTGGATGTGACTGACATAGACAGATGTCCACACATGACTTGGGGCCTCTTTTGAATTTGTACTGATACACATTTGCCACAGTAATAATAAGAAAGGAACACAAAAAAGGGAAGATAGATCACTGATATACTGATTTGGGGAAGATGTTAAAGACTCATTTATATGAACAACAATCAAACCAACCAAATTACCATCCTCATGCCATATAAACAATGACTGCTCATATAGACTGATTTTACCACCCAATGCTTTGAGTTCTTGACATACTCCAAGGGAATGATATGATTATGTATTGGACAAACCATAAAACAACACAATTTCTATTCTTGATGAAGTTCAGGTTGTGGTTTTACATATACCATTTTCTTGATTTCATTTCCTTGCAAGAATGCTGAAGATTAAATAAAGATCCTAGTGTTTAATTTCAACAATATGAAAATATTTTTTAGTCCACTCTAACTTTACAACTGAAAGAAAAAGATGATGAAAGGATTTCTCTTTTGAAGAAATCAGATTTACTTACCTGCAGTTTCTGATGCAAAATACAGCTTCCCATATTAGGTGGACCATATTCAATACTAAAAACAAAAAATTAGCATAAATATTTGCTGAGGTTAAACAAGGGAATTTGCCTTAAATACCATGCAAGCTCATTTAAACAGACTTTGGGTTCTGAACATCAACTAGCTCGAAAAAAAAATATTTTAGACATGAAAACATTTTTAAGTTACAAATAATATTTGTAAGTATAAAGTGTAGACATGCTGAAAATTACTTTTAAAATTTTTTTTTTACTTAATTTTCCAATAGGTAAAAAAAAAAGACTGAATAAAAAAAATTCCTCTTCAGTGGCCAGCTTTTTGATCAACCCTTATCAAAGGGGATCACTAATGAATAGAAAAGATTAAACATTAAAATCAGATTACAAATAAAGATATTGTGAAACATTCTAAATATAATCCTTATGTTTAATCTCATTATAAAAAAGGGAAAACCTTTTGATAAATGAGAAAGATAATAGATTGACTTCAATAGTCTTGGTAGTTTAAGTAAATACAGAATGTAACTAATGAACAACTAACTTTACATCAGTCAAGTTAGTTGTTTGTCTTACTTTGATAACTATCTTATTCTTAACTAGCTAAAAAGTCGCACTCTGAGCAGACTTTTAAGCTAGCTCCTGCAGAGGACTAATTGGACCCCGGCCCAAAAGCTAAGAGGACCCCTGGTCCAGCTTAGAAAACAGTAATGATAATTTTGAAGAAATCTGAATTCCTCAATTCACTCCATGGAACTTCAAAATATCAATATAACACTGATTCTGGCTATAAGTTCAATTCCGGCCAAAAGAGCAATTTGGGCCCAAATTCCAATTCAGGCCAAAAATTGAGTTCTTCAAATAACTCTGCGAAAGTTAAAAACCTCATTTCAGGAAACCTCTCACTTTAAATCTGATTCCTTGGCATTTTGAAAAAATAAAACTGATTTCCTCAATTCACAAAGTTTTGAGGATATTTTAAACTGAGTTTAAAACAAAACTTTTTAAATTCATAGAATTTTTGTGTTACTTTAAACTTAATATAAATTAAAAACTTAAAAATCACTCATTTTTTTTCCAGTTTTTAACTGTCTCCTTATTCGGACACAAAATCCAATGCTGGATATTCAAAGCACCAGATGAAGGGCACATTTTTTAATCCTAGGATTACCTTGATTCCAAAAAGGTATAATACATCTATGTAGAGCAAGTGTGGCCCAAGTTAGAGGGGTTTCAGACACACAGACAGAATTTTCCATTTATTTATTTAGAAGAGAGATAGATGTGTGCTTAGTATTTATTGAAGAAATCATTAATTTTAAATATAACAGTTGGAGAATAAACAAGTTAACAGAAAAGCTCTTAATGGAATAAAGTGATACTTTACCCTGAAATAAGAAAATTGTTCTCAAGTCGATAACGTAATTCTAGTATCACTTCCTGCCACAACTGAGCTACTGCTTTCCAACCTCCGTGATTCTTGTTTATGATACACACACAAGTAGCAAGACGTACAGTCAAACAGTCGAGAGGGGCAGACTTCAATTGTTTTGCAAGTTCCTGCAAATAAGACAAAAAAGTAACAATGATCAACAATAATAAAGTATCATGTTGTCTGAAGGTTTTATGAATTTTTCATCTTATTTTTTGTAATTAATATTTTTCCACTTTACATACAAGTTGTTGTACAGCAGATCAAATTTATCAAGGAATTTTTCAAAGTTCATAATATTTTTGCTCATTAGTCATTAGGAGTGTTTTTTTTAGTAGAGATATCTCATCTTGCTGAGTCTATCTGTACTATCCATCCAAAGGATTGAACTCAAAATTATTATACCATCAAATCAATGTTTTAATCGTCTTGTCCACTGTGTTGAATAAAGTGTCAGATTGAAATCTTTTGAAATTGACAGACACGTGAAAAAGCCAAAGAACACAACACTAAAATGTTGGGATTTTATTTACCTGACCTCACTAGTAAGGCAAGATGTTACACAAGGTCTTTTTATGTTGGAAGCCCGTAAGTGTACATACGGGCAAAGGATAAAAATGGCCCTGTCCCAGCAACCAGCGTCATGCTGGTGTTGTTATTACACCAACCCTACCTCACTTAGTGCAATGAGGAAGTTGTTACAACAGGGTTGGAATCATGTGCCTTCTCTCATCTTAAATGAGGGGAACAGATACTAACAAAAAATATTTTCTGACTTTAAATAACCTGCAATGGGTTGATAAGCTGTAAAAAAAATGAATCAACTAAGCATAGTCAACAGGCTTCTCATGGACAGTGAAATCTGAGGCCATTGAAGGAATGTACAAAAAGTTTCAACCAATTTTAAAAATGTAATTAAAATTTTAAGGCTTTTGGACAACATACATTTCTATGAATTAAAACAAATTTTCTCTTCAGGTCTTCCACTCATAAATTTAAGTGAGAAGCAAGGCCCAAATTAATAGCCATGACTTTACTTTCCTTTTTTTCTTATAAACAGTAAGGTTCCCCCTGTACAAGGCCACTCAAGGTACAGGGTTATGTTAAGGGGTAGGAGGGCAAGATAATGGGCTAACTCAAGATTTGGACAGGTTAAGATTGCAGTGATTGTGGAAATATCCTCTTGGGGGTTGGTTCCACAGAGCAGTGGTTCACCGGAAGAAGCTGTTTGAGTGGAACTTACTTCTCACCGATGGAATACAGAGCAAATATGCCTAGTTTGTGTACAATGTGCATGGCATAGTAGGTCCTAGCCGTGAAGGTTAGACCTGGCAGAACAAAGGAATGTAGTTCATCCAAACAGTTTCCATGGAAATAACGATAGAGCAGTGAGAGACTCACCACATATCACCCGTGAGGAAGAAGTTGGAGGGTGGAAAATAATTCTTCTTCAGAGACGCTTTTGAACCTCTATCAAAACTGTAAAGTGAGGTCTGTTGTCAGAACAGCTGACATGAAAATATTTATAGAAATATTTTTATTGTAATTTCCACAACTTTACAAATTTAAGCACAGTACTAGATTGAAAGCTAGGTCTCATCATTTTACAGTTGAAATTGTGAAATGTAACTAAAAGTTCTATGCTAACAGTTCCCTCCCTTGCACTTGTGGGACTCTCTTCTGGCTTCTTGCTTACCAGTCAGCCTTGATCATTAAAAATTTACATGCAATGTCAATGGTTATCTTCTGTCTTCTTAATTCTTGTTCTCTCTCCTTAATACACTGGAGATGAATATATAGAGATATCCACGAAATAAATCATAACCAAAATGAATCTCTATGGCTTTCTTCTTGATTTATTATTATAATGCTCTGTAGTTTACATTAAGCTCTCTCTGGATTAATATTCTCCTTGGAATTATCCTTACCAGTCATATATATATATATATATATATATATATATATATATATATATATATATATATATATAAATATAGGTAACTATACTCGTGTCGAAAAACCTTCGAACTCTTGATTTAACAACAGCCAAATCAATCACGAAGGAAAAGAAGGTTTTAAAAAAAGAAAGAGCCAGCCGACCCTGACGATCTGCCTAAGTGAAACCTTGGTAGGTGTGTCTGGCTCATTAGGTTTGACTAGGTTTGCTCTACGCTTGTATTGAGCTCTTTAGTTAGTTGTTTACTCGTATCGGGGTTTTTTCTTTGGGGAGCCAGCCGACCCTGACGATCTGCCTAAGTGAAACCTTGGTAGGTGTGTCTGGCTCATTAGGTTTGACTAGGTTTGCTCTACGCTTGTATTGAGCTCTTTAGTTAGTTGTTTACTCGTATCGGGGTTTTTTCTTTGGGGAGCCAGCCGACCCTGACGATCTGCCTAAGTGAAACCTTGGTAGGTGTGTCTGGCTCATTAGGTTTGACTATATATATATATATATATATATATATATATTTAAGCGTTTCACCTCAAGCAAGGCGGGAAGCCACTAGCATGCAAGGGGTTACAGAAAGTTGGAGCGAAAGCAAATAGGAGTGATAGAGAAAGGATGAAGAGAAGGATAGGGTATAGATCAAGGCATCTGGAGACGTTGATTGGCATTAAATTTGGATAGTTGGAGATTATAGCTATCAAAGATATATATGACAGAGAATAAGTTGACAGTTCAGATCTACATTCAAGTATAATTTTTTGTTTTATTCAAAAAATTATTTGATTTTTTCTTATTTATAAAATAATGCCTCTGTGTTGAGAGAGGAGATATATGAGTTCTATAGAGACAATCTACTTTACCTGTTTCAGCTCCACCCTGGAAATAGGAACCCCAAATAAATCTTCTGGAGACTGAATGTCACTGCCATCATTTTCTTTGGGTCTTGCATCGGGAAAAAGAAACTGGAAATAAGTTGAAAAGGGGTTAACAATTTCCTCTTGATGACTGCTTTCATAGAATTTTGAACATTTTCACAAAGAATATTTAGTAATCTTTAACGTTCATGCTGAGAAAAAAAAATGCAGGGTGTCAAAAGAACATTTTTCCACTTAATACCATGATTATTTTAACTACCTTCACTCCCTTGGCAATGTTTATTGTTTTAAAAAACAATGATTAGAATCTGAATAAACCCTAAACATGAAAGTAAATTTATACATTTTCTTTGCACTTGAGAATTTACAACATAAATATTGAAGTAAACACTTATTTATTTATAATGTTTATTGGAATGGTTGGCAAAACATTAAAAAAAAAAATGACGAATTAATTCAAACTTTATAAAATGGTAAATAATGATTTCCTTATAGTTGGTGCACATATTTTAATAATTTAGTAAATATTTACGAATAAAATATAATTTTCATATTTATTTCTTTATAAATTGGTCAATGCCACATATTGCATTGCATTAGTTTTAATACAATTGTATTAGTTTTTAGTATGTTGTAAGTATATAATTATTCTTGTAAATAAGCTCTAATAAATAAATAGTGTTGTAATATTTTTGTTGTCAAGAACAAAAAAATGCATAAATTCACTTTCATCATATGTTTAGGTATAATTCCAATTCTAATCATCACTTTTTGAAGCAAACATTGCCAAAGGAAAAACTGTCCTTTTGCTATATTGTTTTGTGTGTGCACGAAGGCTAGAGATTGCCAAATATTCTCTATTGGCAGTCTTTGATGGCTGCCAATAGAGAATATGACTAGCAAGAATGATGTCATTTTGAAAAAGAAGAATTAGTGGTGTAACCAACTAGTAAATGACATTAACTGACCAATCAATGAGAAGTATATGCTAACAGGCCAAAAGACATGAGATAATAAATGCCTATTATTATGTAGGGGTCAGAAGATGTCTAGAGAAACAACTGGAACTGTGACCATGTTGCTGGTCCCCCAGGGTATAATTACTGACATTATGAACCCAGATGAGGTGCTGTATTCAGTGTCATGATGTTAACAGGGTCACTATAGTGGATCTTCTGTTTCCATGTACCATGGAAGCTAAAGAATGCTCTATTGACCAGCTAGATATACATCTGGTACCTCATGCATTGAAGGCAGATGTGATTTGAACCAATGATACTAGTCTGATTCCATAGATAATTCTAACCAAAAACTTCTGTTCATGATCATTAAGGACCTGCAGATTTTCTTGGTAATTCTAATTGTCAAAGGATTACAAGAGGAAAATTTATTAATCCTCAGCGTATGAAAGTAGTATGATGATAAACTACGTCCAGCAGCAAGACCTCTGATCGGGGGGTTTTGAGGAGCATAGAACCACCTCTTAATTGCTGTTGTTCACAGATCCACCCTCCCCCAGAGTGGGGGTATGGGGTTTAGCAACTGTTAGGATCTCAAAACTGGGGTCAAAACACAATGAAAGTGTAGAAATACATTTGTATAGTGAAGGTGCTAGCAATACATTTTCATAGTAACAAAATTATCAGCAATATGTTTTTGTAAAAGAAATTACTAAGGATTCCAAGAAAATTAAATCAAATAAGAAAAACAAACACACAAGGACAAATCAAATAAGAAAAACAAACACACAAGGACAAATCAAATAAGAAAAACAAACACACAAGGACAAATCAAATAAGAAAAAAAAAGATGAAAAAGAAAACACCATTTTGAGTTTCTTGGAAGAATCATTAATTAATAAAGTTAAAATATAGAAATATGGAAATTCTGACCAGAAAAATATTGTCTAAAATTATTAATACATGCAATACTCAAACAACCATCTTTAACTTCCTTGTCTGCAATAAAACTATGTGTCAAAACACCGCTATTATTCTAACTACCTTCACTCCTTGGCAATATTTGTTGTTTTAAAATGCAATTGATTAGAATTTCTATAAAACCCAAACATATGGTAGCTTAGTTGTGGCACAAGGCCCCATACTTTTGGTCTTGTGCCACAACTAAGCCACATTTAATAAATCACCATATGTTTGAGTTTTATTGAAATTCTAATCATCACTTAAAAAAAAAAAACATTGCTGAGGGAGTGAAAGTATGAAAGTGAATTTATACATTTTCTGTTCTTTGAGAATTTACAACAAAAATATTAAACACTTATTTATTTACAAGAATAATTTTATATTTACAACATTGTAAAAATGTGAGCCAACTAATACAATACAATGCTTATCATTTATCAATCATAAAGAAATAAATATTAAATTACATTTTTTTTATTCATAAATTTGTAAAAAATTTTTGTGAACAAGAAAATTGAAATAAATCAGCCGACAGATTTTCTAGGTATTTTTAAAAATTGGCAACAATTTAAAACTTTTTCTAAATTATGTTTTTCAAAAATGAGTACGAAGGGACGTAACCTACAGTTGTTGGAGTTTCAGGCCTTGGATTTTAAAATCACAATTATAAAAAAAAATGGAAAATTAAAACAAGAGCAAGCAGAGATATAAAATAATCAAAGAAAATGTATTACATCCAGAAAATCATGTTTATTCAAATTTTGTTTTATAATTCATTAATAGTTTGGTTTTACTATAGTATGATATCTACCGAGTCATTTGCGACCTACCGTAAATGATGATGCACTCATTATTGCCGGAAAATGCTCAGGAAAGACAATGACCAGTTTATTGTTATTTTTTAAAAGATACCAAATCAGTTTACAAACATTGAAATTACTATTTGATGATTTTTTTGTATAAAACAATGTTAATGATTTTTAATACATAACCAGTTCACTTTTAAACTGCATTTACCTGTAAACCTAACATATTTCATACTTCCAATAGTTGATAAATATCATACCATAGTAGAAAATGTATAGTAGATATCATACTATAGTAGAAAATGTATAGTAGATATCATACTATAGTAGAAAATGTATAGTAGATATACCATTGTAGAAAAATGAATAGTAGATATCATATTATAGTTGCACTGATATTTTTATAAAATTAAGAATAAAAAACTTGTGTTCATAGTTATTTATAAAATGATAAATAATAAATATTGCCTTGTAGTTAGTTTATATATTTTGATAATTTTGTAATTTTTTTAAAAAATTTTGAATTTCTTTTTAAATTTATTTCTTTATAAAATGGGAAATAACAAATATCACATTGTATTTGGTTCACATATTTTTATAATCTTGTAAATAAATATTTCCAAGGGAGTGGAGGTAGTATAAAATAATAGCAGTGTCAAGGGAAAATCTGTCCTTTTAACACACTGTGTTTTTGCTGGTATGAATGTTAATGTTTGCCACTCGAACATATCAAGATGAAGGGTTACCAATTTTATATTTAACAAACTGCCCATCATTAAGAAGACTTGCAGCCACATCATATTAAAACAACAGTTCTTGTACAATCACCAAAGTTAAAAAATAGCAAGCCTGGTCAGTACCTTGTTGGGGGACCACTTGGGAATACAAGGTGCTGTAAAATTGGATGTGCAGGTGGTGTAATGGATAATGGTTCAGAATTATTAATTGGAGGGCTGAGTTCCAATTCCTGTCAGGTTTGTTATATTCATTTACACATAAATACCTTTGGGAAAGGTATGAAACCACCTCTTCTCCCCCCAGTTATGGGTTAATTAGTAAGACTTGTATGGCTAAAACCATTATTTAAAAAAGAAAAGTTCTTACAATCTAAAAGAGTTGATAACCCATAGAAAACAAATCAATTGTCATTTAGAATAAAAGTAAAATCGTGATTTTTTTGATTTTTTTTTAATGTAATATGCTACTTACAAAAATCATTTCATTGAATAAAGGTCCAGGAATAGGGCATTCATGACTTTTGACCTTTGCTTTATTACTAGCTTGTGACATCACTGATGACAGTGTGGGTACAGTGGGTTCTGTGAGACGAGTTAAAGCTTGGCTTATATCAGCAGACGGATCTATAAACAATACAAAACATAAAATAACCAACTTTATAGATCAGTTTTGTAAATATTGGAAAATAAAAATATGGTTCATCATCAAATATACTTCAGTTTTTTTCTTTGATGATATTTTTTTTTAATTAAAAAATGATAATTGAACTAAATAAATTTTTAAGAATATTTTTTTATTCATTTCACCCCAAGCAAGGCAATAAAACTACTAAGACGCAGGGCATTACCGAGTTTGAAAGAATACAAGAAAAAGAAAACATTATTAAGGAGCAAGGACAACAAAAGTACAGGAACTAAGAAGATAGTAGATAACGATTGACATTGTATTTAAATTTTTGAAGCTCAGACTTGACTATATGATTTAAAAAAAGAAACATTAACTTCAGGTTTGAGATTATCTTTGTGCTTGGGTAAGATAAAACACAAGTTTTAAGTATATGTATCTGGTCCCTAGAGATTTCAACTCCTGAACAGTATCTCCCCACTACAAGAACTGTGCAATTGTTGCTTCTGCACAACATATATTACCTGAAGAAAACCAGAGTGTAAAACGGCCAAAATGTCATGAATCTAACAATAATGAAATGTAAATAGTTACAATATTCCCTTTGGCAAGAAGTAAGTTCCACTCAAACAGCTTCTTCCAGTAAACCACTGCCCTGTGGAACAGACTCCTAAGAGGATGTTTCTCTGATCACTACAATCTTAACCTGTTCAAATCTAGAGTAATAAATGAATATGCATCAATATGATAACTTCCTTCCTTTAATAAAGATACTAAGACGCTTGTCCGGGAATACGAGAGGATCCTATTAAAAATATGCAGACAAAACTTGTCTAAATTATTTAATGAGTCATGTCTTAATGAAAACATGCTGTCAAAATATGTACGATATATACATTAGTCAAAATGACTAAAGAGGTAAATCCGAGACTCATGAATCTCCCAACCTCTCCTTAAAAATTAGCAATAAAAAAACAAATGAAAACTACAGGCAAAATTTACTTTCTTCAAAGATAGTCATTCACCCCTGTCGTTCACTGCTACTAACAAGCAGGAATTTTTTCTCCTAATGATGGCCATGCTGGCCGAAACTAGTTAAGGAACCTAATTTAAGTAATAAAACAAGTATTAATATACAACCAAGATTGTGTGTGAAATTTTAATTTTTTAACATTTTGTTACTGTTCAAGTCATATATATATATATATATATATATATATATATATATATATATATATATTACACAAGGTGACCCCCAAAAACGGGAACTTTTTAACAATCCAATAAAACCAAGAGTGATGGAAGAAAAATATTTAATTCATAGTAATTGAAACCTTAAAACATGCCATTTAAGAAACAATGATGGAATTTTCATTTTTTTAAAATTACGTCCTGTAGATGGCGTCCTTTGTACAAATGCATTCTTGAAATCTGCTGTTGAGATTCCTCATTGACTGCTGCAACATCTCAGCTGGGATACTGTGAATTTCATTCTCGTTACTAAAATGGCGAAATGTTTACTTGCTCAAGGTCACTGTCTCGCAGTGTTGCCACTTGCTCATGTCTGGCAATACGCATTTTAAAAATTCCCGTTTTTTTGGGGTCACCCTATATATACGTTTTCAAAACACACTAAAATATCAGTCCCCAATAGTTATGTTATAAACTAACTAGCACTTAATGCTGTTTCCAAACCAGCATAGACATATAGTAATGTACAATATGACTTATTTTGTGACATTTATTTTTTTTATATTGTGTTGGGGGTGTCATTTAGCTTACAGATTATGTGATCAGAACCAAAATAGCAGCAGCACTTTTATAAACTTTTATGTAAATGGCAATTTACTATTTTTCTCAAAACAGGCCAGCATAGCCAGGCAACAATGCAGAAATTGATATTGATAAATTTGGATTCAAAAGGAACAAAGCAAAATGAAATGAGAGCAATTTTCAACAACCATCCTCCACCTA
>OZ038519.1:20288475-20428475 GCA_964036315.1 Acanthosepion esculentum
TATCGATGGGAGTTGGGAAAATGCAAAGTTGGTCTTGGCTTTCCCGCTAACTTGGAGCATGTGCATGTAAATTTTGGTGCAAATCCATCAAAAATTTCGGCCATGCATTTGTCTCACACACACACACACCCCCTGCCTTTTATAGATAGAGATTGAACACTTTTTTAATACTACTTTCTTGATGTAACTCAACTCTGACCATTAACTTTTTTATTATATATATATATATATATATTTTTGAAATTGTATGACAAAGTGTAAAAAGTGAGAGTTTCATTTTGCTGGACTTCATTGGACTAAATACATTGATAGGACAACACATACTCACTATAGAGGGGTGGTTGGGTATTTTAGAACTTTATTTATTTTTTTTTTTTATCAGCCCGCCGTCATGCACATGTGTAGTCCTACCAACATAACAAATTTAGTCTGATTTAGTCCTGCAAGATGAAACGCATCACAAGTAAATGTTTTCCAGTTTATCATACAATTTCACCAATACAGTTCTTGATGCAGAAAAAAAAAAATATATATATATATATATATATATATATATATATATATATATATAAATTAATTGTTTTTGTTCACTTGAATGTGTTATTTATAAGAATAGTATGAATTTCAAATGTGAAATGGACATCACCAGAGTGCCTAATGCAGTTAATGTCAGCAATCACCTAATTGATATTTCAGTTTTCATTGGATATGCAGCAAAACTGTTTTCAAAATAAGGATGTGTCTTATATTCAAAAAAATATGGCATTAACTTTTCATTTTATAGAAAATAAACTTGAGAAAAATAAATATTTCCTTACTCAATAAATATGGCAAAATCTCTTTTCAAAACAAAATGGTCTTATAAGCATGGATTCCACCAAAAAGCAACCTTTTACCCGATTTTCCAGCTTCTTGCATCCCCATCAACTTTGATTTTCAAATTTCAATGCAATGTAAATTATCTTCCATCTTTACTTCCCATTCTTTTATCATTCTCTCTCTCTCTCCTTAACAAGGTTTTCTTTTTCCCCATATTCTCTCACCTTCAGTCATCCCTTGCATCTTGGTGGCTTTATTGCCTTGTTTTATTTAAAAAGAAATAAAATTCCATTGTTTCCAAACATAATAACTTGAATATTTTGTTTAGATCATTTTTCTCTCTCCCAATTCTTCCAATAATTCAAAACTTTCTTATTCAAAAGAATTTAAGTTAACACACAAATTAGCCACAATAGTTAGCTGAAATCATTTCAGAGATCTTTGCTAAAAAACATTCACACAGGCCTATTAAGACTCGTACATTCATGACATTGCTTCAAATAGTTTTGAGCATAAAAAGGCATTAGGCATAAAGAAAGAATGAAAGAAGAATAAAAGAAGAATAAAAGAAGAATAAAAGAAGAATGAAAGAAGAATGAAAGAAGAATGAAAGAAGAATGAAAGAAGAATGAAAGAAGAATAAAAGAAGAATAAAGGAAGAATAAAAGAAGAATAAAAGAAGAATGAAAGAAGAATAAAGGAAGAATAAAAGAAGAATAAAGGAAGAATGAAAGAAGAATAAAGGAAGAATAAAGGAAGAATAAAAGAAGAATAAAGGAAGAATAAAAGAAGAATAAAGGAAGAATAAAAGAAGAATGAAAGAAGAATAAAGGAAGAATGAAAGAAGAATAAAGGAAGAATAAAGGAAGAATAAAAGAAGAATAAAAGAAGAATAAAAGAAGAATAAAAGAAGAATGAAAGAAGAATGAAAGAAGAATAAAGGAAGAATGAAAGAAGAATAAAGGAAGAATAAAGGAAGAATAAAAGAAGAATAAAGGAAGAATGAAAGAAGTAATGAAAGAAGAATAAAGGAAGAATGAAAGAAGAATGAAAGAAAGAATGAAAGAAGAATGAAAGAAGAATAAAGGAAGAATAAAAGAAGAATAAAGGAAGAATAAAGGAAGAATAAAGGAAGAATAAAGGAAGAATAAAGGAAGAATAAAAGAAGAATAAAAGAAGAATAAAGGAAGAATGAAAGAAGAATAAAAGAAGAATAAAGGAAGAATGAAAGAAGAATGAAAGAAGAATGAAAGAAGAATGAAAGAAGAATGAAAGAAGAATGAAAGAAGAATGAAAGAAGAAACAGTAAAGAGAATAAAAAAGTGTGAAATAGAAAATAGGTATTAATAGACAGATTTCTATCTCATCCTATTAATTTCTTTTCATATCTAAATACAGAGAAGAGAAATTCAGAATTATCATCGGCAAACAGTCATAGAAAGATCTGGAGAACAAGAGTAGTGGACGTCAACCAGGCACACCCAGCCGAGTGAAGTGAAAGAGTACAGTTCATAGGATGTCACCCAATGATGGTAGGAGAATATACTAACCGAAATGCTGTGAAAGGATCACTTTACCATACGAATAAACATATTTCCATTTCCTTCCTTTATTTTTAATGCGTTTTTTCAATTTTTTCAGTTTTGTCTTAGCTTCAGATTATTTCGGAAAAGAAAAAAAAGATATTAGAAAATTATTAACACATTTATGAGAAGAGCTGAAAATGAAGTTCGTGACATGTTAGTAATCCTGGCTTATTTTTCACCATCATCCGAGAACCATCTATTTTAAACTTTTCCGAATCATAATGGTTTTTTGGTTTTTTTAAACTGTTATCTTTAATAGTTGCTAGTAGCAAGGATGTGCAGGTGGTGCAATTGACAATGGCTCAGAATGAGAAATCAGAGAGTAGAGTTCAAATTCCAGGCGCAAATACCCTTGGGAAATGTATGAACCCATCTCTTCTCCCTCCAGCTCTGGGTTGAATAGCAGGTCTGACTGGGTCCTGTAGCCTTGGTTGGCAACCAGTCTATTGCGAAAAGAAACAGCAACCTACTTTGGGAAAATCTTCTGCCTAGTCAGTCATGAATCGAAAGAGATAGGATTGCACAGGCATGTATCGTTTATGGCACTTAATTGACTGACGGAGTAGCATTATAAAAAACACCATTTTGTATAGAAAATAAATTAAAAAAGCTAAAATATTTAAGTTTTTTAAAAATTAATAAATACAAAAAACAAATTAGTTCAATTTTACTGTAATTTTTATAAAAAAACAACTTTATTTTTTCTATTGAAACATTTCATTGAAATCCCCTCAAATAATTTTACACGTAAATGTTTGAATTGGGATCAAATACGGAACAAATATGGATCAGAATCCAACAGAATGACAGGACAAAAGACAAATAGGAAACGTTTATCGATCTAACATGTTTCCCTTTTATTAATGCTTCATCAGAGAATGAGATATGGAGAAAAAAGAAATTCTAGTATTTTTATTTTTGTGCCGTTTCATTTTCATTGGTTAATCAGGCTTTACGTGTATGACTCATTAAAAAACATTAGTATAATTTGTGGCAGTCCAAATTCAAGGAGAGACTATGCATCCTTTCAAAGCTCCAGGAAATTAACTAATGTTTGTATTAATTCATTTCCAGGCTCAGAGTAACTATTATCAAACTTTAAGAATTTTGCTGCAAGCATTCATTTTACATGTAAAGAATATTAGCACATTCCAATTATTCATAATCAAAAAAGTTTTAAAGTCTTTATCAAAATATTTTCAGGAACAATTACTTGCATTGCATACTGACTAAATTTTCAGTGTTTGTTAATAATTTTTTTAATTTTTTCCTTCGTATTTTCAATTTAGTTTATGATAGGCAGAAAACATTATACATAAATACTTGTTAATGGTTCATTCAAATTTTTAAACCAAAAACTGGCAGAAAAAAGTTTCTTTGTTTATTTAGCAAAATCAGTTCTTCCAATGAGATGCTAATGTTTTTCAAATTTAGAGATAAGTAAAACATATCTAAATATAAATCCTTCAACCTTCATTTTTCACTTGGATCTCATTCACCAATTTAAAAAGGGGTACTTAAATTTTGCTTATTTGTGTGTGCATGTGTGTTTCATTTATTAAATGTCTACCACTGTTGGTGTGAAGTATTCTTTTTCTTTTAAGAATTTAATTGCTTTTAGAATAATTATAATAGAATTTTAATTACTAGGTCTGCTGTCATGATAGACAATTTTTCTCGTAATAATCTTTCTTACATATTTACAAGTCTACTATTCATCCAGGCTTTGAATATTGCTCTCCACATCTGGTCTGATGCTCCTGCTATATATTTAGAGATTCTTGATAAAATCCAAAGAATCTGCAATGTTATTGGTCCTGATCTTTTTTCTCATCACCGTAACATAGATTCACTTTGGCTTTTCTATAAATATGTTCATGGTAAATGTTCTGATGATCTCTTCTCTATGGTACCTAGACTTTATGAATTCAAGCACAGGGCTAGATTAGTGGCAAGGTCTCATCAGCTTGCAATTGAAATGGCTAGATGTAACCATAAGTTCTATGCTAACAGTTTCTTCTATTACATTTTCATTTGTGGAACTCTCCTCTGGCTTCTTGCTTCCCAGTCAACTTTGATCATCCAAAATTTAAATGCAATGTCAATCGTTATCTTCCGTCTTCTTATTTTCTGTTCTTTTATTGTTCTCTCTCCTTAATAATGCTTCTTTTTCTCATATTCTCCAACATTGCATCTTAGTGGCTTTATTGCCTTAACTGGGGTGAAATGATTTTTAAAAAAATAATAAATAAATAAAAGTTTATACCATCTCAAAAAAACTAACCTAACTAAAAAAACTAATGTTCTACCATCCCCACCCCATGAGATGATGTTAATTTCAAGTTCTGACATCTAGTTTTTTAAATATACACTATACAGCATCCCTTGAAGGTTTCATTTGTGAGCAAAATATTAAAAACAAATTCTATCTCCTTTAGATGAATGCTCAGTTAGCTTTCTAAATATCTCTCATTCATCAATTTCAGTGATCAGATTTTGACAGCATTTCACCATTATTCCTCTTCTAGTTATTGTATGAATTTCTGAGTTGTTCTCCTTGAGACATCGAGTCACATTGTTTAATTCATTACTTTTCTTACCTTACCTATATTTTTCTTACTTATCTTGTTAAAAAAAGGACCTTGGCAGCTTCAAGCTTCACAATTTCTAAATGAAAGTGTGACCTCACTTCAGTAATTTATGTTCTTTAAACTTACCTGACTATTTTTATAAAACCAGCCTAATCTCTAGAGAGACATCTGAAAGAATCGGCACATATGTAGAGGTGCTTATTTTCCGTGAAAACAGAAAAACAGAAATGGCCTACATGAAACGAAAATCACGATTTTGAAATGGAAATTTTTCTTCTAACAACAAGATTTGTCAGCTGCCATTTTAATTTGTTACTTTGTTCACCTTTCCTAACTAGTCTGACAGACATCAAAGGATAAGTGAGTAATATTTTAATACATCCCCTTTACATACTGTCTCTCTATAGTTTACAGTATGATGTTGGCTTGGTTTAATTTAAAAAAAGATGGTGGTAGGAGAGGGGGACACAAAATTTTGTCTTTTTGTTTTATCATTTCTTTTTCCTATCATAGTAACGGACGTAGGCAGCTTGTCATTTCAGAAAGCCAAATTTAGACTTTTTTCAAAAATGTTATTTAATAATTTCAATAAAGTGACCAAATGTAGCTTTTTGTCTTAGATGATTTTGTGGTGCTAATTTTTTTGTATGTTTTGCTATTTTCACTTAATTCTTATCTATGTTTGTAGAATTCTTTGCAAGGGTTGTCCAAGAAACTCATCAAGTTAGATTAAGGGTTGAAGTATGAGGTACAGAAGCCTATTAAGCTGGAGCAACTTATCCAATGGATGGATATTCCAGCAACAAAACATTTTTTTTCATTTCCCTTTTATTTTCTTATTTTAATAACATTTATATATTGTTACACTTTCTCACTTTCAAGTATTAGAATGAAGCAAAAACAGAAATATTTACTGAAAAGGGGGGGGGAACGGAATTTTAAATTGAAAACGAAATTCCCTAAAACCTCAAGTGGAATTAAGGAAAATCTGAAATAGAAAATTGGTCCCTCTACATATGCTAGGCTATCAGGATTGCCTTAATTGGCCTAGCATAGAAATAAATACAATATGGGAGCCACTAAGAAAGACAAATGACAGCAAGTCTTCAACAGCAGCAGCAGCTTCAACAAAAGAGAGAAAGAGTGCAGTCAAGCATGACAAGCAGCACTCATCAGCAGCCAGGTTAGGTTTAAGGTTCCAAGTTCACCCTGGACAATTGTCCCATAGAACAATAACCTAGCGGATTAAAGCATTGGGGACATTGTGAGTTTAATCCCTGGGCTGGTCATGTGTACTTGGGCTCAATGGAAACAGGGCAAGCAATAACTGAGCAATACTAAAACTAAGATATGACGAGATATCCCTAGACATGTACAGTGGAAAAAGTACAGTCTAACCCCATCAGTTCAGAATTCGCTGTAGGTTATCCAGATCGACATACACCTGAACAGGCAAAATGTTGTGATAACAACAACAAAGATGAGGACAATAGTCTGAATATAAATAGTGTAAATAATGATAACTCCTCATCCCAGAAATTCTGAGAGAAACCACAGCGTAATCATTTAATATAATCACATCAACAGTAAATACTAGTTAATACTAAGCTACTGAGACTGATAGATACTATAAATAGAAATGAAGAGGTGTGAATAGGTTTGATAATTTATTTGGACTGATATTTTTATCTTTCTTGGGTCCTATTTCATTGCTTTCATCAGTAAACTCTTCAGCTATTTTCCAGTAATATTACCTACCTAGTGACACTCAATAAAAATAGCAGTGATCAAAAATAAAAACCACAAATATATTGATTTTTCCAAGCTTAGCTTAGATGTGGCACAAGGCCGAAAGTAGGGGGGCACCCAGTGAGGATCAAACTCACTACTCAGTTGTAATTGTTCTAGTGAGCACTGTCTTGAGGTGTCCAATACAAGGTTATTTACCTTACCTCCTCGCAAGACAGGATGTGGCACAAGACCAGTTTTTAATGCAGGACAAAACCAAGCCTGTAGGCTCGGACAAAAATTCCCCGTAGACCCCATATACATGGGGTCAGGTAGCTGTCTACCACCCCAGACAAGACTCTGCCCTTCATTGCTCCTACGCAATATGAGAGAAATCGTTTGTCTAAATGAAAATAGGTTGTTATTGCTTCCTCTGTTTTCCCTTTCTTTCTTAAAACACATATACAAACTCAAAACACCCCAAAAGGGTTTGAGATTTACTCTATCCACTGCTGCTACACTAAGAATTTGTGGACAGGGGACAGGTAAACTATTACATGGTGTAACGCAAGTGCTAAGGAACAAGCAGAATTATGATATATATGTCAAATATATTTGTGAATGTTTATTATAGGTAATAATAGACTTGAAACAACAGGTTCTACAGAAGGATACTGAGAATACTGTAGACTGAACATGTGAGTAACGACAAAGCTCTAGAGACAATGGAAACAAAAAGGAAACTTATACTTAACATCAGGAAGAGACAGTTGAAATTTCTAGGGCACATAATGAGGAAAGAGGGCTTGGAAAATTTGATACTCACAGGACATATTTAAATCAAGTGGGACAAAGGAAAGTGCATACCTGGCAAGCTTGAGTGAATGGATGGTAGAGCAGGGTTTTGAAGAGATAGGCAAAAGACAAAAGTGCTACAAAGGACAGGAAATTGTGGAGAGCCATGATCGCCAACATCCTGAAGGCACATGGTACATAGAAGTAGCAGCATATGAATAAGAGTAACAGCTGAAAAACTGTTAAAGCATTTCTGTTAAATTTTATCATTTAAAGAAATTCAAGTTAATGTCATGCAATCTTATTTCTGGAAACAATGAAAATAGAAAAGTTCTTTCTTCTTCTATCAGCAGAAATGATCAGTATGTGGAAAATTAATAGAACTTGATGCTTACCCATTGATTCATCTTCAGGTGTATACAGTTCACTCATAGCTTTTTTATTACTGCACAAAGACATGAATTCACTTAGATAATCATCTGAAAAAGAAATTAAAAATAAAAAGTCCATTTTACAAGGTAATATATGCAGTCTGTTTGGAAAGAGGACAGCCATTTTCAATATCTCGGGTACTGGTTGATTGGCTTTGATGTAACTTGACAACCAATCAGAAAGGAGCTTACTGCATATGCATAAACACTTTCCCATGGGATTACATGGTCAACAGTGAAATGCTATAATAGATACTTCTACAGAAAATGTGATACCTAAAGTTTAAAATGAATTTTTAAAAAATGAAAAATCCTTCTTGAAGCTTTTATTTTAGTTTTAATTTCAAACTAATAGATTAAATTTAATAATTCCAATAAGTATTCTTTGCTGTATTTGAAAAACTTATTTAAATAGACTGGAAGGAGGTTTGTTGTTTTTTTCTCTAAAATAGCTGATTAGCACCATACACAATGTAATTCTCTTTATTAAAATATCTTCCGAAAATATAGTATACTTTTCTGAAACTTTATATGAGGAATATTAGTTGATTTAAAGTAAAATTAATCTGAATGAAACAAATATTATTTACTTTAAATTAAAAATCTTTCTTAAAGCTTTTATTTTAGTTTTAATTCCTACCGAGACTTCTTCTACGAATTTGCGCATCTGAATCAATACGATCTGTGCTACACTTGGTCAGCTTTTGTTCAGGATGTGGTGTTTGTTTGATAGAGATAGCTCAACCGTGGCCACCGATATAGAAGGCCTACTTCATTGGGTTACGGAGAAATGTGACATCATCACATTGAGTCCGACTTTCAAGAAGCGTGTCGTTTGTTTTGTGTATCAGATTTTTTACGGCAGCATTTTTAAATTATTTATTAATACTCTCTTTTAAATATTGAATTAATTATTTTTAATTATTTTTTAAAAATTAATATGAAATAAAGTTCTGTATAAAATCCAATTCTGTTTCTTTCTTTTATAAATGTATTTTTAAAAAGCTTTCTAAAACCAATTTTTTCGTTACATTATGATTATTGTCCGTTTCCCTGCATGGACTACATTTGTGACGTCACGTCACTATTGAATAGGCCTTCTATATCGGTGGCCACGGCTCAACTGACTGAGTGAATACCACCACAAGTACAAGTAAATTGTTTGTTTGTTTGTTTGGGGTTTTATGGCATATCAACCACTATGGGTTATTTAATGCCAGATCCAGTATTTATTAGATATATCAAAAACGTATAGTTGGCAACATCATTGTTTCAAAAAAGTATAGCTGGCAACATCATTGTTTCAAAAACGGATAGCTGGCAACATCATTGTTTCAAAAACGGATAGCTGGCAACATCCTTGTTTAAAAAAAAATGTATCTCTGGCAACATCATTGTTTCAAAAACATATAGCTGGCAACATCATTGTTTCCCATCACATTTTAGGGGTAAGGTGTTAGTATATTTAGTGTAGGGTTTGGGAGGGAAAGTTAATTGTAAAGTGTAGTTGTTTTGGGACGGGTTAGATGTGATGGGGCATGACATGACCAGCCGATTGATCGGATCGACGGCCTTTTGGTTGGACGTAGTTTATCGTCATACCCAGGACGTGGACACACCTTGGGATTTCACTATTTGCCCATAGCTGGGACCCTAACAGGTGGTACCACCCCGGGTCAGGGTGGACCTGGGAACATCAGCAATTAAGAGGTGGTTCCACGCTTCCTCAAAACCTCCTGATCAGAGGCCTTGCTGTTGGATGCAGTTTAACGTCGTACCCAGGACGACAAGTAAATTGTATATAGTAAATAAATACTTACTTAGAAGACACTGAGAATCTTCAGTCATAGCAATCCGTACTGACCACTGAGGAGCTTGTAAAGGGTCCAGATCCCTAAAATTGAAAATAATTATTTCCAGTATGATGAAATATATAAGAAATAAGACAAACAGAAAAAATACCAGGAGTTTACTTAAAGGATGTGCATTGTGATGTAATGGATAGTGGCTCAGAATGAGAACCTAGAGAGCTGAGTTCGAATCCCAGTCGAGTTCATTATATTCACCTACAGGCAAATACACTTGGAAAAGGTATGAATCCATCTCTTCTACCCCAAGCTATGGGTTGAATAGCAAGACAGACTGGGTTCTTTAGCCTTGGTTGGCAGCCAGTCTACTGCAGAAAGAAATGGCAACCTAATGTGAGAAAAATCTTTTGTCTCGTCAGTCATGTATCAAAAGATACATGATCGCCCAAGTGTTTATCACATGTGGCACTTAACTAATTGACTTACTTAAAGATATGTCAATGAATGCCATTTAATGATTACAAAAAATTCTTTCTATTTCAGTCGTAGATTTTTGTTTTCTTCCCCTGAAAATGATGACATTTTGAGGTTAAAAAAAAAGAAATATAAAGTATTCTGAAAGAAGTAGAAAGGAAATAAAAAAAAAAATCTGCTTTAGATATTCTACAGGGTGGCCACTGAAAAACTGAATGGAAAAGGCTTGTATCCATCTCTTCTTCTCCCAGTTAAGAGTTAAATAACAGTGTAGAATGTGTGGTAGCCAGTGTAGATATTCTACAGGGTGGCAACTGAAAGACTGAAGGGATTGAAACTGTCATAACTTATTCGTTTTCAATCTTTTTTATTTTATTTTCTTTGCAGGTTATAGAGAATCCCTTGGAGATTAAAATGGCTACATATGATGTCCAGCAACAAGTAAAACTCATTGAGTTTTTCTATTCCAGTGAAAGATTACTTATTCAAACTTAGAGAAAATACCGACAACATTTTAATGTCAGAGTATCTCCAAGCGATAAAATGATTCAGAAGATAATTGCCCGGTTTGAAAGAACTGGATCAGTTGGTGATCTTCTGGGAAGAGGTCCTAAGCACACTGATGCAGTGCTGGAAGCTGTAAAGCAGAGTGTCCTTGAGGATCCATCAGCTTCACTCTGCTCAACTAGGCATTGCCAGAATATTGGTTCAGAAGATTCTGAAATTCATTAATTATATTTCCAAATAAAATAATAAAAAACTTAAAAAAACATGTGTTTGTAAAAGCTATTTTGTTCTATATCATTTAGTCTTTCAGTGGCTACCCTATAGAAAAGTTATTATCAAAACAATAAAAACAACATACTTCTAGAGAGTTAAAGGTCATATAATGACCTTGATTGGAAAGTCAGATAAGAAAAATGCTCATTGGGATAGAAAATGGAATTGGTTAAACCAATTTACACTATTTATATAAGTCAGACTGTTGACATCAACTTTGTTGTCATATTCATGATGTTTCAGCCATTGTATGCTCCAGCTTCATTCAGGTGATATACAGTGGAATTTCAAACCAAACTCTTTATTTAGTCCACTGGGGTAGATTGTTCTAATTCCTCAGGGACACATGGCCCAGTGGATAAAAGCATTGGTTGAATCCTCTGACTTGACTCAAAGAGTTGTGAGTTCAATACCTGGCTAGAGCTCAGGTAAACAAAAAACTTGGGGAGTTGAGTCAAAGGGAGATAACTGACACCAAGACATCAGGAAGAGGTATGGCACGTGGAACTAGAGCAATCTACCTAGATGGACAAAATAAGGGGTTTAGTTCGAAATACCAATCACCTGAAGAAGGCCAGAGTGTACAAGCTGAAACGTCATGAATATGGCAACAAAGATGAGGAAAACAGTCCAAACAATGTCAGGAGTGTAAATAATTACAATACCTCATATTAGAAATATAGTCAAATTTTTTAAGTGAAGCATTGTTAAGTATTATTAATTTTTGACTGGTATTTCTTTCATCATAATTTCTGTTGCTTTTTATGCAACTTTCAGATTGTTGTTACTCTTTGACTGCCAATGCGCAGTCTGGATTGGAACATATGTACTTACGTGTAAACTTGGTTTTCTACTATGATATTTTCTGAAAGACAAGGCCAAGTGCAAGAGAGATGAAGTTCACTGAAAGAAAACGGAAAGGAAAACTTAAACCAATTAAGACATTAGGAAGAAATTCTAAGAGACGGAATTAAAAATAATGAATACATCGGTGAACTATCAAAATTTATGCCTCAATTTTTCAAATATGACAAAATATTAACAACAGAAATAAGGAACTGTATGAATCTGTTATTCTATAATTTATGAAAAAAAAGTTGCTTTTTTTTATTATACTTGAGACCATAGCTAAAAGTTTGCTTGACTTTCTGACTGAGACTATAGGCAAAAAATTGGACATCCATACCCAAGTCAGCAAGGATCCACCCAGTAGATAGTCCCTTTTCGTTGGTGGGGTGAGAATATTAGCCCTCTACAGGAGATGCAGTCACAATCCTCTTGGTGCCACTCACAGGATACCATTTATGAAATGGTTTAGTGAATATGAAATAGAACTTAATGAAGAAAATGCTTCGAAAACTATACCAATGCCATGTCAGCAATTTTTGTCATTTTAGGAAAGGCATAAATCCATCTCTTTTCCCTCCTATTATGAGTTCAATAGCAGGGTAGACTGTGCTCTCTAGCTTTGTTTGGAAACCAGTCTAAAAGAAGGAAATCTAGATTCAAAATGTTTAGGCATACACATGCCATAAAGCAGAAGAAGAGTATTTTTGTCATCAAATCTGGCGATTTACTGTAACTGATCCTCTAACAGCTGTCCTACACCCCACCCTGCTGCTGAATCTTGGAGATACTGAGTAATATAGTAGAGTAGACTGTGGTCTCTAGCCTTGGATGACAATCAGTTTAGGAAAAGGAATTCAAAACTGTGAAGAGAGCAATGGGAAACAACACTCTCCCTTCAGCTATGGTTAAAATGGTAGGGCAAACTGGGCTCTTTAACCTTGGAAGGACAACCAGTCTAAAAAGACAACTCTGAATTCAAACTTTGGAGAAATCAATGGGAAATCACTTGCCTTTGATAGGACCGTGGTCCTTATTTGAAAAAAGAATTATCCTTAAAACTTTGAAATGACTACAAAGACATTGGTCAAAGTTTGCTCAAGCCATCCTAGTTGAATGTCAAGACAATGCAATAATATAGTTTGAAAGCCATTATTACTTTGTAATTAACAAAATGAAAGATTGGCTTAACTAGCTAATAGACTTAAGGGATGTCTTAAAATCTGTTGTTCTGAGATGAGGAGATCATTGTGCTATCACACAAACAAATTCACTATAAAAACTGAGACTCCAACCAAAATAAAACTCTGTTTAATTTTCTTTTCTTTAGAAAGGTATTTTTTATATTTAGAAAAATCATATAGAAAACGATGTTTCCACATTCAATCTACCTCACTGGGTCTTCACAAGCACCAAATGGTAAAGTCCCAAATCCAGTACAACCAACTTCTTCATCTCCCATAATGGAAAAATCTGGGGGAAACAAAACAATAGAATTATCAGTTAGAATCATTTTATTTATCAACATAATACATAAAAATATATTAGAAAGTTAACCAAATACAAATAACTTCTTTGTATGGTTGTTTTTAACATGTTTTAGCCGACCCGTTTTCAGCTCTCATCAGTTGTAATCTGTGAGTAAAAAAACAAAAAACTATTTACACAAGAAAAATCAAAATAGGTCATTAGAATATCCACTATTTCAACAGGTACATCAAGTATCCAGGCAATAGTAAATTAGAACAGTAGATGAATTTTGCTAAACAAAAAAGACCTAAATGTTGAAAATCGAAGACACCTTGAATCCTGCAAATGTTTGATAGTTTTAAAGTTGTTAAATAGAATAATAAAGCAAATCTTACTGATGTTCATATTCTTTGAGAAGGAAGCCCTTAACAAGTTCATGTGGAGGAGAAAAAAAGAAATGAGAAATTTTTTAAATGAAACTAGAATTTGAAATAATTAAGATGTCACACCATTGTAGTGGCCAGGTAAAAAAAGGAACTGATATACTAAAAAACCAACTATTCCATATCAAGATTTTTTTTCCGAATCATCTGCTTTTCAGCATTTTAATGTCAACTTGTATCACATAAATACTCATCTCCAATACTGAGCATTTTTCTCACATAAATATTGTAAATTTTATAATTCCATCAATAAGAACATTTATCACCACCACCATTGTTTGTGATTGGTCAGAACTCCATTAACACACCCTTTTCACACTGCTTGGTCCATTAACACACCCTTTTCACACTGCCTGGTCCATTAACACACCCTTTTCACACTGCCTGGTCCATTAACACACCCTTTTCACACTGCTTGGTCCTGCATTGCAACTTTCATGAGAAGACACCTCCAGAAGAATGCGATAGAAGTAAGGAGACGACGACCTCCTCATCCATTCAGTGACAGTGGCCAGCAAACTGCAATCACTTTTGTTTGAACGCAAGAGAGATTGGTCTCAGTTCTCCATAAATTGTGTTAAGTGTTGCATGCAATCTCCAACTGATGTTCTGGATTTTTCCAAGCAGATTTGTATATGTTCCATTACTTTAGTCGGATAAAGTCCTTTTAGAGAACAGAACATGTTACACAGAAATTTTTTCCATTTTGTCATTCAATTGCCTAACATTGTTACAATATGTAGAGATTTATAGATTATATTCTTCCCCCCCACACATATATATCATATTCTCCTTCCACACATATATCATATTTATTCTCCCCCGTGTGTGTGTGTGTGTTTTTAAGCATATCACCCCAAGCAAGGCTGGAGGCCACTATCACGCAAGGGGTTATAGAAGGGTTGGAGGAAGAGCAGATAGGAGTGGTAAAGGAGAGGATGTGGAGAAAGAGAAAGACAGTGGGTCGATCAAGGCAAGGGGGTTACAGAAGATTTGGAGCGAGAGCAGATAGGAATGAAAGGTGAAAGGATGTGGAGAAGGGAAGTGGATAGATCAAGGTAACTGGAGATGTCGATTGACGCTACACTTAAACCGTTGGAGATTGTATTTGTCAGGGAAACAGTAATAGGGAAGGGAGTTCCACAGACGAGATGTGCGAGACATGAAGCTATTGGAGTGGAAGAGACGTCTACATCTAACAGTTTCAACGGTGAAGGGGTGGGAACGGGATGCCAGCCTCGTAGGACGTTTAAATTCATGAGGCCTAGGGACAAGCGAAAGCAGCTCCTCGGAGCAATTACCGTGAAAGTATTTGTAAAAAAGACAGAGCGAGGCAACATCGCGTCTGTGAGAGAGCGACTGCAGACGAGATGACAGATCAGGGCCAATCACATTGCATATCCGTCTCTGGATCTTATCAAGAACCTTGAGGCAAACAACAGGGGCCCCAGACCATATATGGCAGCAATACTCCATGCAAGGACGAATGGTCAATTTATAGACTAGGAGGATCGATTCCGGGGAGAAAAATTTCCTGGCTCGGCACAGGGAACCAACTTTCCTTGCGGTGGATGATGCAACTGACTCGATGTATTTGTTCCATCTCAGATCAGCGGACAGCGTGAGACCGAGCAGCTGCAGAGAGGAGCTCTCGAGAAGTTGGTCTTCAGACATTCTAATGGGATGCAGGGATGGATCCTTGTGGTGGTTAATGGAGAGCAGTTTTGTTTTAGAGGTGTTAAAGTTAACCATCCATTTCTCGCCCCAGTTTTTGTGTTGTTAGAAGTGTTATTGGTGGTGTCTATTTTTTTTAAATTTGTGGATTTTTTAAGCTCGTTTTCTAGTGTCAAGAATGAGATGATGTGGGTAGTGAAGAAGTCTAAATGTTTCATCCTCAACAATTTTTATAATCCTACCCCCCTAACACTCTTTCTACAAAATGTGTAAATAAATTAGCTATAATAGTAATCCACCATGTCCAAGACAATCAAACTTCATTGCTGCTAATCAATAAACTCGTAATAACTCCTATCCCAAGCAGAACTATTAATATAGACCAGCACCCAGATACACTATTTCCGGGGGGTTTTTTGTCACTTGATCTTCAAAACCACCCCATCCATTCCTTTACTCCTCCATTTCCTCCATAGTATCACAAATAGTAATCCTTTGCTGCAGATAGCTTTCTCGCATTTTCCACCAGCAATATAGCAGGAACATGTAAAACTTCTAATGCTTGGCAATGAATAACTTATACGGTTTGCATCTCAAGAAAGCAAAAGTTGGAACTGAAAGGTCTCATCATTTTACAGATGAAGTGGCTAGATGCAATCCTAAGTTCTATGCTAACTTCTTGCACTTGACACTTGTGGAACTCCCTTTCAGCCTCTTGCTTCCCAGTCAACTTAGATTGCCAAAAATTCAAATGCAATATCAATCGTTATCTGCTGTTTTCTTAATTCTTGTTTTTTTTTAATGTTCTCACTCCTTAATAATGTTATGAGCATGAACACTATTAGCAATTTCTGATTAGGGGACTATAAATGAACGTATAGCTAACTTAACATTGGTTCCAATGATTTTGTAATGGAGACAAGAGTCTTGAAGATTAATAGTTACAGACATTCTTCTTCAGTTGATAACAAACTAACCATCAAGAAGATGGTTAGTTTGTAAGACGACAGAATGTACGGTTGTCAGCAAGAGGAACAGACAAGGTGTGAACTACGAATTAGAGATATCAAAATCAAGCTAGTACGAAAATTTAAATATTTAGGAAGAGTTTTTAACAGAGTATGGAAAATGTGATACTGAAACCCAAATGAAAGATGCCTTCCAAAAGTTAAGCAAAGTATTTAGAAAGAAGAAAATTTCAATAGAAACAAAGGAAAGAGTGCTGAACTGTTAGGTAATATTGGTCTCCATATATGAGACCGAGTACTAGACAATCCCTCATGGATGAAGAGACATGAAGCAACAGAAATGTGGTTCTACAGGAGGATATTGAGAATACCATGGACAGTGCATGTCAGCAATAAAGAAGTCTTAATGAAAATAAGAACAAAAAGAATGCATGCTCAGAATCAGAAAGAGAGAACTGAAGTTTCTTGAACACATAATGAAGAAAGAAGGCCTGGCAAATCTGACACACACAGGATATACTAAAATCAAGAGAGACAAAAGAAAGTGATGAATAACTTACCTACTGAGCTTGTGTAAATGATTGACAGAACAGGGATTAGAAAGGATAGCAAAGGGACAAAACTTAAGCGTTACAAAGGACAGAAATTTGGGTGTCACATGGATCAAACAAAAAGTGAAAAAAATTGCTGTTATCATTCTTTGATGACATGTGACAAAAAACAGATTCCGTACAACAACCGATGTTATTCCGCATCATAACTGAACCAAAATGAAGAACTAAAACACTTCTCCAAAACCAATTCCGCATCAAAAGATTTGGTCATCCTGCAAGTGGAATCATCTACTACAACTTCTTGAATTCTAATGAAACCAAACTATCACAGCAGAAAAGTATTGTCAAGAAATTGGCAGAATGTCTCAAGAGCTATAATGGTTATGCCAAACATTGGTTAATCAAGAAGAATCAATTGCTCACATAGCAATATGTCCTGCAAATGATTCTACAGAAAATATTAGGTTGGCCAGAAAGTCCCGACTCACTTACGAAACAGAAAGAAAACAAATTTTGATCTCTGTCTGTTGGAATTTCCGAGGAGTACTGCATTTCAAGCCTGTTCCACACAGTTGCGCCATCAACACTAAACTGCATTGCCAGCAGCTAGAACGCATGTATAACAAACTAAAGAATTCTGATGAAAAGAATTTTTGTCAGGAGCAGTTGCACAACACCCAGAACAACAGATGGTTAGCCTATAATCCCTATGGTTCTCCTTGTGTTATGAAAACCAAATTTCCTGAGATAGTTTTTAGGCGTGTCGCTAGTGAGGGTGATGTCATGCCACCTCATATCTTTAAACAGGGTCTCAGGCTTGGATGGTTATGTTGAATTGCTAAACACCACAGTCCATCAAGGTCAGGTTTTGTTTCAGCAAGACAATGTAATGGCCACACACTGCCAGGTTCAATAAGGAGAAGTGAGATTCTTTCAGGAGAACGGTGGAGTAAGGGATAGCAGCTCGGATTGAGGAATCAGAGAGCCAAGTTTGAATTCCAGTCGAATCCATTACATTCACTTACGTGCTAATACCCTTGGGAAAGGTATGAATCCTCTTCTTCTCCCACCAGCTATGGGTAAATAGAAGGACAAGACCGGGTTGCCTTGGATGGCAACTGGTCTACTGCAGAAAGAAATGGCAACCTACTGCGGGAAAAAAAACCTGCCTCGTCAATCATATATCGAAAGGTAAATGATCGCCTAAGCATGTATCACGTACGGCACATAACTGACCGAGATTCTTCCACATCCACCATTCCGTCCCGATGCTGCTCCAAGTGACTATGGCCTATTCCACTCAATGGTACACTTCCTCCATGACTGCTCAACGGCACGCTTTTGATGAAGTGAAGGAAGCTCGTTTACAGCTTTTTTTATTTAATGCCAGAAGACTGGAATCTAAGACAGATTCAGATGCTGGCTGATTGCTGGCAGAAGATCTTTGAGAATGATGGACTTTACTTTGAAGAATAAATGTTGGTGTTGCTCCATAAAATTTTGTTGTTTTCTTTCCGCTTCCCAAGTGAGTCAGGACACTCTAGCCAACCTAATAAAATACAAATTTTATTGTAACCTGCAATAATGGTTCATACATAATTGTTTCCATGGCAACATGTTCTGCAAATGATGACAGAAAATAGAAAAAAAACTGGGCTATGGAACTGTACCTTACCCAGCTTACTCACCACCAGACATCTTTCTAACAGATATTTTCAAGTAACTCAAAAGACAATCAGCTGTTCAAAACATTTGAAGAATTCATTATTAGAACTCTATACAACCATGATAACAATGCATAGAGGTTCTTAATTTGATTGATAAATTTTATTCTAAGCTGAGATTGATTGCTTTTATGATTATAAGCTGCAATTATGACCTAATAATAACAAATTACCTGGTGGAGTTTGAGGCCAGGATGAGTGGATCCATTCCTGGAGAATATAGGTGAATCGGACAGAAACAGCAACAGCAGGCATTGGATTAATAGCATGACCCTAATAATATAAAGATTTAAAAAATAACATTTTTAATTAAGGTTTAAAACATTAATTCCTGAATGCAAATTATGATCATTACATTTTGTTTTCTTTTTCCTCATCAGAGCAAAGAGGATTCACACTACAGTATTGTTTCTATTAATAAAAACAAGCACTTTTACCTTTTCTCCAAGCCTTATAAAAGTTATCTCCCTTATTTGATGGGCCTCATACAAAGTTTTCCAACCTGGGTGATATTGCCCACTAATGGGCAATTTCAGTTGTTGGGTGGGTGATGAGCAACTGAATAGAAAATGGTGGGCAATTGGAAATTCTGGTGGACGATATAGGATTTTGTATATTAAAAATATATTTCAACATCTGCTACCCACCAAAAAAATATTCAAAAGAGATATGCAAAGAAGCTGTATAATAAAAACAGGAGGCTAAATGGGAATAACTGCATCATATTCCTAGATATAAATGTCCCAGAAAACAAGGAATATTTTGGTATTTTCTATAGTTCTGAGAAGGTTCATTAGTGTTCAAATAGTACTTCAGATGAAATAATATTTGCTGAATTTCTATTAGTTGCTAGTAGTATATATTCTCTTTCATTTTATAATTATGAATAAAAATCATTTAATTATATATATATCTCAGGAAGAAGATGTGTTTCAAAAGCATTATTTGGGCTTTGTTTGATCAGGAGGTTCTATGTGGCCAAGATGGTCTAAGCCGTGTCAGATCTAATGACGGTCTCCTCTAGGGGACACAGATTCGAATCTTGCCAGAGGACGCATATTTTTCTAACAAAATTTCTTGAATATTGGATGTAAATAAATAAATATACTGTTTAATAAATAAATAAAAACAGACCATCTACTCGAATATGTGTACCCATTTCAAAAATAATGTTTAAGCAAATAAATAAAAAATTATATATACATGATAAAAATAAAGAACAAATAGGAAACATATCAATCAATCTAACATGTTTCAGTTTTATTAAAGCTTTGTGAGACATTGAGAGAAAACAGACAAAAAGACAGAAACACTGGTATTTTCAATTGCGTTTGGGTCAGTCTCATTAGTCAGACACGTATTATGTGTCTTAAAACTGTAGATAATGCTATGTGGATATATATTTGCAAAGATTCTTTTATGTCTAAGTGGGTATTGGCTATTAACATGTATTTGTAATTGTGTATGTGTGTCTGTCTAGTGGGAGTTCTGTCTTCACCTTTGTGCAGTCAACCCACGCAGCAGGGTGCCACAAGATTATAATTTATGGCTGACCACTTTTAAAATGTATTCTTTGTATTAGATAGATATAAATTAGATTCTTTAAGAATGTAGGAGTCAGAAGTGATTGTCAGATAATTTTTTCAACTTCAACGTCTGGTTCCTAACTTCTCTGATTGTAATCCTATGAATTATGTGTGGAGTGCAGTTGAGAAAGGCACCAACTGCACTGCTTGTAACACCAAGAGCCACCTGATTGACAGGATTAAGGAGGGACTTAAGGCTCTTTCTGAGAACAATGAAGGCCGCGTGTGCCAGATTCCGGAGTTGGATCAAGGCCGTGGTAAATGCTGAGGGTGGCTTCTTTGAGTAGTCTGTCTTTTGATTATTATAACCTGTATGCCACTTTCCTATTTTCCCAATTAATTGATTTTTGGCTTAGATATTCACTATGTTTTCCTTTTAAAAAAGAAAAAAATTGTCAAATTTAGCCTGAACACCTTGTATATAGTTAAGCTTAGAAAAAAATGAATGCCCATGCCATGAGTTTTTCTTCATCTGCTACCTGTGTAGGTAATTGTGCTTTTAAAGGACATGCACAAACAATTTTTTTTTAACTTGATAAATTTTGAACTAACAGAATTACTGACCAGCTCTGATTTAAAAACATCAAGTAATCCAGCCAAATGAGTGCACTGTTGTGGAAGACGTTTCAGATGGGCCATGTCAAACGAAATTGTGGCTGATGGTAAAACACATGTGCCTGTGTACAGACGACGCCATTTCTGCTGGATCTGGACAAACATGGGGACAGAACTGAAACAGAATTAAACAAATGCACTACACATTCTAGAAATGTAGCAGGAGCCAAAAACAATGGAAGAACATCATATATTCTTCCCAAAGATTTTGGCTGCTTCATTCTATGGCCTTCTTTAAGTGTCCTAGGGAAAGGGGAGCTGGAAACATTAGTAAACAGAAAATTCAAATCTTAATAGTAAAGACCAAATAAAAATGGTCTTGAACACAGTGTGGCTTTTAGGGATCAACAAGGACAGAATACTTTATTTAACAAAGAAACAATTAGGAACAATGGCATAGAAATGATAGTTTGCACTACTGGAAAGAGAGACCTTTTCTTTGCACATGACTTCTCTCCCCAAGCTATGGGTTAAATAATAGAGCAGATTGGGCTCTTTGGCCTTGGTTGGAAACCAGTCTAGGGGATGGAAAACTCTGAAACTATAGGCACTACTAGAAAGAGAGACCTTCTCTTTGAACATTTGAACATGAAGTGTGTACTTGAAAAAAGCCATAGAACGAATCAACTGAAACATTGTGGGAATGGCATAAACAACCAAAGATTAAATTGTCTGAGTAATTCTTGGAATAATAGTGACTCAATACAAAATTATGGACAATATCAATAACCCAATATAAATTTCATTTTGGCCTTTTTCATTGACGGTGATGATCGGCAGCAGAAAATAAAACACAGCACCGCTTATGGCTAAAACAACCAATGCACGATTGGCACGGTTTTTGGCAATGTCCACAGTAGTAAAATATGGTGGAGTCATCCACCATGGGGTATTTGTGTCTTTATCTAGCTTCTATTGCACACTGGACTCTATTCCCTTTATAGCTCTTTGCTCCCACAAAAACAGCAGCTCTCCATCCCACTCAATCGCAGGCAACTGCATTCCAGTTTGCAACAATGATAGAAAATTCCATCATGGACATTTTACACTGGTCCTTGAAGTGAAGCTTGGATCATCCAATGTTATGCGTGCCCTCAGACAGTTCCCTATACAGTATCTGTTTGGGAATTCTGGAATTATGCCTAAGCCACCTGAGATGCCAAGACCGCAGGATGGGATATAGTGACTGAATGCCAGCTCTTTTGAGCACTTCTGTATTCAGGACCCTATCTTGCCACTTAATTTTTTAAATATTTCTTAAACATCTCATGTGAAAACTAATTAACCTCCTCTCCTGACCAGCATACAAGGTCAACGTCTCACTCCCATAGTGTTGAGAGGACGCATATTTGGTAAATTAGAGTCTTGGTTTTTATATTAAGTTTATAACATTCCCTTGCTCTTTTTCTGGAATTCAGCTGTGGCCTTTCCAATTCTGCTTGTCAATTAATCATCCTTAGATTTCAATTTACACAAGACTAAATGTACAAATTTTATAAATAACCTAACAAATAATATTTACTTAATAATTTAACAAATAAGAGGTTTAAAGAAAGTAATCCCATCCAAATATAGATAAAAAATTACTTTGAGCAACAAAAGACTGGCAGTTGTGGAGAGCCATGATCACCCACTTGCTGAAACGGTTTGGCAGATTAAAGAATTTATCCAAGATACTGGCTAATATCTTACAATAGATATTTTACAATAAATTAGCCATGAACAAAAAGGGAGCAAATCCTGACAATTCTTTTCCAAGAAAGTAATAATGAAGTTAGACACATATTGAAATTCAAATACTACTTACCAGCCTGTATTTCCCAAAGCAATTGTGATAGAACTAAGCAACAACTTGGCCCTGCTTTCTATATCAATTATATCGGCATTTGATTTGGGGGCAAGAACAATAAAATTACGAAGTCCATACCTGAAAAGAAAATAGATTTAAAAAGAAAATTATAGAAAATTAATGAATATGCCATATATACTCACATATCATGTGACTTTTGAAGACCTAATTTTGAAGCTAATTTTAAGGGGGTCGCATCATGTAAACAATATAAAATTAAAATATGTACTGCTGTCTCTGGATATACCATTCACCAAACAATATATCCATTTACTGTAGTCAAATTAGCTTAAAAAATTAGGTCTTCAAAGGTCACATGATACACAAGTATATATGCTAACTTCAAGATGAGTGATCAAAATTATTATAAATATAGAAAAATGCCTGACAATTTTTAAGCATTTTTGCTATTTTTATATTTTTGTTTAACTTTGTGGATTTTTAAAAAGTATGTTAAAATCTAAAATCAATAAATTGTAAACAAGTGAAATTATTTCAAGTACCTACCATCTACAAAGGCAATGAGCTCGAGATGGAAAGTCATTATCCATTGACATCATATCTTCAAATACAGTAGGAGTGGCATCTGAAATAAAAACCAATTGCTTTACAGAATCTTTCAGACTTGGTAAATATATGTAAATATATACATATAACTGCATACGGATGTCAACACTGAACAGCAACAATCTGTTTCAAGCTTGAATGCAATCTTCAGGCCTGAAGATCCCATTCAAGCATGAAACAGACTGTCGCCATTCAGTGTTGATATGGTACCCAGTTTTAGGCTGACATACACTCTATCCTTGATATTGAGCACTTTTACCTGTAAATATAGCCTACCTTAAAACTATATTTTTATCATATATATCAATATAAAGTAGTGTACAGTGAGTGCTGATGGTAATAAAACAGTGCTTGATGTATAACAGAGATAAAATTTATACTAGTAAAAAATGTACTTTTGTTCCTCACTGGTATCACAACAAAATGTATATATATATTTTAGAAAAACATATTGCAAACTTTGTCAATTCTGTTTATTGGGCATTTTTGCTAATTACACTTAACCATGGTCAATTACTTTATAATGGGGTTGCTAAATACACCCAGAGCTGATTCAATCAGTAAAAGCTTTATTTACTAAAACCATTTTACAAAAAATATATTACTGTTGTAGAGTAGGACTCAGCATACTTCCTGCTCTTCCCTACTATTGTGACAATGAACTGCTCCTACTTATAAATATGGCAAGTAGCCACATTAGAGTAGGATTTGAGGAGTAGTTGATTTACTTAAGCTTTCCCATTCTCTGTATGAGTATTTAATAAACCTCTTTTGCTTTATTTTCGCTACCTAGTCTTCTGTTCATTCAATACTCCAACTACAGCCTTCCTAATTCTTGACTATTTTGAACCAAGACAACATCACGACAATTACAAAGAAGTCAAAAAAAAAAAAAGGTGGACATAAGGCTTTAAGATTAATATTAGGGTTCTGAAACTATAAGAAAATTAAATGACCTCAAAGCCATCAAAGTTAAAGTCATGGCTATTAATTTGGGCTTTGTCTCTTACTTAAATTTATGAGTGGAAGACCTGAACAGAAAATTTGTTTTAATTCATAGAAATGTGTACTGTTCAAAAGCCTTAAAATTTTAATTACATTTTTAAAATTCGATGTAACTTTTTGTATATTCCTTTAATGTCCACAGATTTCTCTATGAGAAGCCTGTCTACTATACATGTGTGATTCATTTTTTTACAGCTTCTCACCCCATTGTAGGTTATTTAAAGCCAGAAAATATTTTTTGTTAGTATCTGTTACCCTCATTTAAAATGGGAGAAAACACATGGTCCCAAGCAATTCCAACCTCTGGTAACAAATTCCTCATTGCACTAAGAGAGGTAGGGTCAGTGTAATACAAACAAAAGCATGACAGTGGTTGAAGGGACTAGGCCATTTTTATCCTTTATGTACACTTATGGGCTAAAAAAGACCTTGTGTAACATCTTGCCTTAGTAGTGAGGTCAGGTAAATAAAATCCCATTTCAGTGTTGAAGAAATGAAGATATCGCTACACATGAATAATGGAATAGATTTGATTTGATTTATGGCATATCAATTCCTTATGGGTTATTTAATACCAAAATGTAATTGTCTTTGAAGCTTTGAAGTAATAAAAATATGATATATGTTATTCTGCTTTCACAATTGAATACATGGTAGACGATACACAGCTTTTGTGCATATACATGTTTGTGTGGACATAATTACTAGAGGCAGTGATATATATGTTTTATGTTGTAGTTTTATTGAAGTTATATTTTGGAAGACAGTTTGATTTCTTTCAGAAATTGTAAGATATTATATGGATTAATGTCACAAGTAGTACAACTCTGTGTTTCATATGCAATGTAATCTTCAGGTGCTGATTGATAATTGATTTTATATAAATTGTATATCCCGATTAGATTATTAACCTTATTGTTAATTTCGCACAAAAGTGTTTTCTGTTGCCATAGCAGGATATAACAACAACTATGAAATTCAAATTCAAGGATTAGAGTTTTACCTTCAGTTGCAGGATAAACTTTCTGCCCAACAAATGAAGTTACATACAGCATGACAAAGGTTAAGACATCTTATAAAGAACAGAGAGAATTGCAATACATTATCATAACTCTATTTCTGTTTTTTGTTACTTGATCTCCAAAAACCCCTCATCCATTCCCTTACTTCTCCATTACTCTTTGATAAAAATGGATGCTTTAATCTGACTATAAATAAGGATGACTCTCTATTGCAGACATTTAGACAGGAAATAAACATTTGATTTGGATATTTTAATCATGCTTGCTATTTCTCCACATAACAGCAATCATATTTGGAAATTAAAAAATCTTTAAAACAAAATCTATTATTCAAGAGGAAGAGTAATAAAAAAAATGTCACAACTTAATAAATAACTTTATCATCATATTGATTAACAATGATGGCATAAAATGTTGATATTATGTCTATTTGTAATAAACAACATATGTTACAATTATACAAGTGATATTTTAACATGTAAATAATAAGCACGTGGAGAGAATACATTTCCATACAAAAAAAGCATCTGTTACATTAACATCATTCTGATATCAGTTAAACCACCTTTGTTCCATATATGGTGACCATTTTGTTTAAAGTGCATATTTTTTTTTAAGTTGGTTGTTTAGTTGTTTTTTGTTTAGCTATATATCAATCAGTATGTGTTATTTAATGCTGAAATCTGGATACCAGATAATCTTACAAAATCAAAATGAAGAGTTAAAAATTGTTTCTCTGAAGAAGAAATTGTTTTTGGTTTTTTTGTTTGACAATGCATACCATGTCTTCAATTTTATGATGAAATGTATTGTCATTTTGCTATACAAATGTATTGTTCGTCATTTTGCTATAAAAATGTTTTATTGGACATTTTTTAAATGTATTGCTGATAATTTCCAAATGTATTGTTGGTAAATTTTTTATAAAAATATATTTTTATACTTTCTTAGTGTTTATATTTGGGGGGGGGGTGTTCATTATTTTCCCAAATCTGGGAGCGTAACAGGTGCTACCATCCTGGGTCAGGGTGGACCTGGGAACAACAGCAACAAAGAGGGAGTTCCACACTCCTCAAAACCTCCAATCTCCCAGTCAGAGATCTTGCTGCCGGATGTAGTTTATCATCACACCCAAAACTACTCATTGGTGGCATGGAACAATCTTACCCATCTGCAGGGGTGCAGATGGCATATTCTACAGCTCCAGCTGACAAGGCAAGTATATTTTCTTGATTTCAAATGAAAACTTGGAAACTTTCCAATATATTTCAGTGAAATTTTCACTTTCCAAAACAATAGTTTATAATTATAGTTTAGATATTTGAAAAAAAGATGGTGTCAGTTTAAACAGACACTAAAAGAACATGAGTTAATTTTGCAAATAAAGTTTACACAATGAATTAAAACCAGTACATAATATTTATAAACAATAAACACACCATGACGAAAATTAGAAACATTTCATACAAGAAGGCTCTTATCTCCCTTTGGTGAAGATAAGTCACATGGGTCACATGACATCTATTTAGTGATGTCACTTGATACAGTGATGAAAGTGGCAGCCAAATTCAATTTGTTTTCAGCAGCCACAATGTGAGGTTGCTTTTCTTTTAGCCTGGGCCAAGGGGCCCAGGCTAAAGTTTAATCTGCTTCCCCCAGTAGCTTACAAGTACATGGTGCCATTTCCCTTTGTGGATATATCTTTTCCATATATAAAAAGAAATTCCAGCTTGCAGTCCTCAATTTGGGAAAACCTCAAATTGCTGTTTCCTGTTTGTGGAATATCTCCTCACCTGGACATAGATGAATCCATCCCATTTGAATCTGGAGTCCTAAACATGGCTTCTCCAGACACAGGAGTATCTCCATATTATATGTAAGACTCTTTCTTTTTGTTTCTCCTTACACTCTGCCTTGATATATTATTCTCTGCATGGGACATGTGTTCATTTATATATATAGTTTTTTGTGTATGTCTTAGTAGTATAAAAGTCTCTCTGAGAACAAGGCAGTTTCCTTTCAGCCATTCTGTTCCATCCGTGAACTATAGTTATAATAATGCCTATAAATGGGGAAATTCAAATGAGAGAATAAATCTTTTTGTCATAGATCCCTCCTGTTACAAAGCCAAAAGATTTCTTGCAATTGGATTAATAAAGAATCTAAAATGTGATTCTACAAGAACTGATATGTACTCAAACATCTTTCACTCTGACTGAAATAAAAACAGAGATTAATTCAATTTTGAATGTTCTGCAGGCCACCTGCCTAATATGTGTCTAACAAACATAATGACTGTTTCACATTTCAAAAGATTTTCTCTATTTCTGCAAGGTAAATTACTAAACTTTAAGTATTCACTCTTGGGTATCAAAGAAAAGGGAGTTTATAAGTGTGGAGTGAGTGATCATTGCTTGGTTTGGTTTGGTTTGGTTTGGTTTGGTTTACGGCATATCAAGCTCAATGGGTTATGTAATGCCAACAAAATTTTTACAATAGATTTGTATGAATGGAATATGTTTGTAAATCAGGTTCCAAAGACATATTTTTGTAAAGAGGGTTTTTGTTGAGAGTCTGGTTTCATTGATGAATTCTTTTCAGATATACAGTTTGCAAAAAATTGATTTTACTGACATTCTTATTTGGTTTATATTTTTTGGCAGTGTTTTAGAAATTATATGATGTCCTCTACTTTTGCTTTCTCGAAGATCTCATAATGATGTTTATGTTATAGGCTTTTTGTCTTGAGAGACTAATTTCTGAACACTCGGTTAATGTATGTTTAATATTTAGGGCTGAATTGTGAGTGATCATTTCAAGTAATTTGGCATACTGGTTGATCTTTGTTATTTAGTAAGTACGAGTCGGTTATTCTCGTATGGCCAATGTGTAAGTGGTACTACTTCCTCTCAAGATTTTCTGAAAGCTGATTTCCACTCTTCTAGTTTGGGCTGAATTGTGAGTGATCATTTCAAATACTTGGCATACTGGTTGATCTTTGTTATTTAGTAAGTACGAGTCGGTTATTCTCGTATGGCCAATGTGTAAGTGGTACTACTTCCTCTCAAGATTTTCTGAAAGCTGATTTCCACTCTTCTAGTTTGGGCTGAATTGTGAGTGATCATTTCAAATACTTGGCATACTGGTTGATCTTTGTTATTTAGTAAGTACGAGTCGGTTATTCTCGTATGGCCAATGTGTAAGTGGTACTACTTCCTCTCAAGATTTTCTGAAAGCTGATTTCCACTCTTCTAGTTTGGGCTGAATTGTGAGTGATCATTTCAAATACTTGGCATACTGGTTGATCTTTGTTATTTAGTAAGTACGAGTCGGTTATTCTCGTATGGCCAATGTGTAAGTGGTACTACTTCCTCTCAAGATTTTCTGAAAGCTGATTTCCACTCTTCTAGTTTGGGCTGAATTGTGAGTGATCATTTCAAATACTTGGCATACTGGTTGATCTTTGTTATTTAGTAAGTACGAGTCGGTTATTCTCGTATGGCCAATGTGTAAGTGGTACTACTTCCTCTCAAGATTTTCTGAAAGCTGATTTCCACTCTTCTAGTTTGGGCTGAATTGTGAGTGATCATTTCAAATACTTGGCATACTGGTTGATCTTCGTTATTTAGTAAGTACGAGTGGGTTATTCTCGTATGGCCAATGTGTAAGTGGTACTACTTCCTCTCAAGATTTTCTGAAAGCTGATTTCCACTCTTCTAGTTTGGGCTGAATTGTGAGTGATCATTGTTAAACGTAAAATAAATGACAGAACTGCTCAACAAACAGAATTGGCAAAATCTGCAATAAACAACAAGAAAGAGAAAAGAACAAGGGAAAAAAAACAATATTTGCAACAGTAAAATGGCAAAGCAACAGTAGTATGGCAAAAACTTCACAAAATAAGAATTGGTGTTGATACACAAGAGCAAGTTCAAATAAACAAACTTAATGTTCTGACTTCAAGACAAAACAGACAGGGACGATGAAACCAAGAACTGTTCTATTTTATTGGCTAAGAAAAAATCTCAGCATGAATTTGTGTGCTTCTGCTTATAAAAAGGGAGGGGCAAATGTTTTGCAATAATTGCTGTTTGGATTGAAACCAACATTAGAAAATAGATGAGTGGTAAAACAAAAATAAAATAAAATAAAATACAATGTTTAACCTTTGTACCTACAAAAAAAAAAAAAAAGAGCGTCAACAGGATAGTTATTCCCTTGACACAACTATTACTGTATACACGTCAGCAATGTTTATTGTTTCAAAAAGCAATGATTAGAATTTAGTAAATTCCAAACATATGAAAATGGATTTATATATTTTTTATGCTCGAGAATGACAACAAAGATGTTAAACACTATTTATTTATTCGATTAAATAAAATACTTGTTTTCATAGTTATTTATAAAATGGTAAATAATAAACATTGCATGATAGCTGGTTTACATATTTTGTAATTTTTTATAACTTTTTAAATGAAAAAGATTTTTCAAATTTATTTATTTATAAAATAGTAAATAATAAATATTGCATTCTAGTTGGTTCACATATTTTGATAATTTTATAGTTTTTTTACAAATTTTTTAATCGGATTAATACAAATAAAATTTGTCACTTAGATGATCGATGTTATATTTAGCACCTTGAAATTTAGGTGCAAAAGCAAGCTGTTTTGTTGTTTTTCAACGTTAAACACGGTTGTTTGAAAAATTAATTTACTTATTGAAATCTTTATAAAACCAATAAAATTATTGAAAATCGATATGTTATCGATCGAAAAGTATTGATTTCAACAAGTTTCAACAGTTTTCACAAAGTTATATTGCAAATTTTATGTTTTACAAACTTTTGAAAAATATTGAAATTTAGGTGCAAAAGCAAGCTGTTTTGGCTTGTTTTTCAACATTAAACACGGTTGTTTTCAGATTATAACAAGACTTTGAAATAAAACTAAAAATAAATGACCATCTAACAAAAATCCTTTAACAAAATTATAAACATTTCCATCAAGTCTTGTGATCGTTACAAGATAGACAGATATTAATAAACAAGGGGAGGTCCTACTAACCTAGAGGAGGGGAACCCAAAATTAATAAGCCAGCTAAACACCTGTTTATTAGGCACCTAAGAGTAGATGGATCATGACAAGATCATAAATGTCATCAACATATAAGCATACTCTGGCCATCATGCCAGAGTTGTAAATGCAGTGGCTGTTACAACATTGCTATAAGCACAATGTCGTCATGCCAAGTGCAGTGCTGTAAGCTCAGTGCTGCCATCTCATTGCTATAAATGCATGACAATTATAGCTATAATGATATTGCATAAGTAATTAGAAATTCTGACCTTTTTTCGTCTCATCCTGTTCATCCTGTTCTTGAGTTTTCTCAGCAACTGTACCTTCAGCAGATTTCAGGTAATGATAGGTAAGATCAAACTTTACATCTACAAACTGTAGCTCATCTGTACGTTCCTCCCATGTTTCTGAAGTGAATTCACCCTGAAAAGAACAAAACAAAAAATATCAACACTACATCTGTTAAACATTTCTCAATTTAAAAAATTCAAAAAAGCAAAACATGAAATGCACTAACATTTAATATATCATCATATACTGAATAAATTCCGTTTTTAAATTGCAATATTAATAATAATCATAATAATAGCATTAACATAAAAATCATTGCGATATAACATAATATAATGATATAATATAATAACAGTTGAATAATAGTGTCATTATACATGAATATAGGCACATGGCCAAATTGTTAGAACATTTGCTTTCTGACCATGAGACCTGGGTTCATATCTCAACAGGATTGATTTGTCAGGAAGGTAACCTTGATGTTATCATTTTGCAGGAGGCGATCCCAGCATGCAGCACCTTTGGAAAATGCTAGAAAACTATACCATAGGTTGACCTAAGCCTTGTGAGTGAAATCGGGTAAACGGAACCAATGGTTGTGCTAGCACAAATTCCCAAGTCATTGTGGTCGAGGGTTTGATCATGCTGGCCTTGTTCAGACTGTTGATCACGCTAGATAACGTGCTCCCTTCCAGAAACTATAATCAAGGTTCGCTCACCATAGTTGCAGTACAAACCACAGGTGGGCTCAGTGGGTGTTGAACAAACACAAATGTACCTGAGCAGGCGTCTGCAATGGGGATTAGCTAGCCATCCTAGTAGACTGATATTCACAAATATGAGTGGCTGCGCCATTTAGATTTAGATGCATGGATTAAGTTTTATCTTTTAGTTTAATTTTTTTTTCAGTTATAATAGTTTTGGGTAGATGGCGTTTGACAGCCCAAGAACACAATCCATCTAGGGGAAGGAAAACCCTGATTTTAAACCTCCACTGCCTTACAATTATATCCAAAAAACAGAATATCCAGACAGAAAACCCAGAACAGAGCCCAAAGGCAGTTGGCTGTCAATACTGACAACTGTCTGGTAACTTCTACAGACAAGCTGTCCCCAAATGTGTTCCTTTGGATCTTGTCTGTATATCTTAAATTTTAACCCGGGCTTTGTTTTGACATCTAAATTGATTGTTTAAAATTAAGAAAATTTTTTAAAACCAAATTTGAATTACTGAAGTTTATATAATTTACTTAATAACTTCAGACAAGATGTAGTTAAAAAAATATATATGCCTGGTTAAATACAGCATTTTTAAAATGTTTTTTTTATTCAGAAATATAAGGAATATTTACATACTTTAGCCACAGGTGGCAAGGCAGGTAGATTGACTAATCTCCACTCATGTAGGATTTCCTCCAAACGAGCAATGAATCTAGAAAAAAAAATTTAAAAATCAAATCATTTAGATAAAATGAGTTAAGTTCATTCAAAACAAAAATGAAAAAGAAAAATTAATGATGTCAGTTGATACTAAGACTGATTGAACAATGTTTACACATTGTTCAGTCTTAGCATGATTTTTAAAAATCCAAGTTAAAAAATACAACTTTGAACAAATTATATTATCAGGTGAGTCAATTGATTTATTTTTTATGGCTCATCAACCTTTAAGAGTTTATTTGAATCCAGAAATTATGTTTTTTAAATTGTAAGAAATTTTTTAGAGATAATGATTTAATGATACAAGTCTTACTAATTAACCCATAGCTGTGGGGTGAAGAGATAGATTCATACCTTTCCCAAGGGTATTTGGGCATAAATGAATATAAGGAACAAGACTGGAATTGGGACTTAGCTCACCAATATCCAATTCTGAGCCATTATCCAGTGCACCACCCGCACATCCAAGCTTACAGCACCTAGTATTCCCAAGTGGTTACCCATCTTAGTATTGACCAGTCTCAATGTTGCTTAACTTTCATGATTGAGAACTGGTATTTCAGCATGATGTGGCTGTAAGCCCATAGCTTGTGCAACCATTACAAATATAAATATTGGACAGACATCACACCAAAAAATATTTAAAATTTTAAACCAACAAAATAAAATACAAGAAATATTAACATTGTTTTAATAAAAGAAAAAAAAGAAAAAAGATTTTGATACATTTTAAACCAGTCAATATTCTATAATAATTGATAATTATTAGTTTGGTACCAGTCACTTAGCTGATGGCAAGATGATCAAGTTTCAAATACAGTTTATAATACTGTAGGGATACAAAAGGCAATTATCTCCCTTTGGTGGATATGAAGTTACATGGGTCACTTGACAGTCGCTTTGTGACATCACTTTATACAGTAACAAAAGTCAGTCAGTCACCTTCTAGGAGTCAAACCAAACAGTCATTTGTTTGGCCCAGGCAGAGACTAAATCTGCCTCCTCCAGCATGTGGTGCCACTAACAAGCCTATGGCGCCGTTTTCCTATGGAAATATATCATCATCAGACATAGGAAATACCGCCGGCTTGCAGTCCTCATATCAGAAAAAATCTGAGACTTACAGTTTCCCACTTGTGGAATATGTCCTCGCTAGGGACATAGAAGATACATCTGGCCCGCTCAAATCTAAAATCCTAAATATAGCTACTCCAGGAACACAAAAGACCCTCCATATTTAATGTAAGACCCTATCTTTAGGTTTTCTTTTTATTTGGCTTGTTGTGTAGATATGTGTTATATTTTCTCTGTGGAGAACATGTGTAAATATGTATACATAATTTTGTGTATGACTTAGCCGTGTAAAATTCCCTCTGAGAAGAATGCATATTTTCCATTCATTTCCTTTTAGGTATTCCATTCCATCTGTGAAATAAAGTGTTATCATATCATAGATATAATAATGCTAGTAATTGGGGAAATACAAAATGGGGAAATAAATCTTTCTTCAATAGCACACATTAATAATATTTTGACACGTGTCACTTTACAGATGGCATAATGATCAAATTTCAAATCTAAATCATCCATTTAAAATCCTACATTTATTAGAAAATATATTCAGTTTAATGAGAGAAATCATTTATTTGAACTGGCATTTATGATACTAGTTTGGTACATGTCCCTTTGCTGATGGCAAGATGATCAAATTTCAAGTTATTTAAGATACTACATTTATTAGAAAATATATTCAGTTTAATGAGAGAAATCATTTATTTGAACTGGCATTTATGATACTAGTTTGATACATGTCCCTTTGCTGATGGCAAGATGATCAAATTTCAAGTTATTTAAGATACTACATTTATTAGAAAATATATTCAGTTTAATGAGAGAAATCATTTATTTGAACTGGCATTTATGATACTAGTTTGGTACATGTCCCTTTGCTGATGGCAAGATGATCAAATTTCAAGTCATTTAAGATACTACATTTATTAGAAAATATATCTACTTAAAAAAAGAAAAAAAAAAAAAGACTTCAAATGGCCACACATAATTATCAATAAGATATTAAGGTTTTTCTCACTGTAAGGGAAAGAAAAACTTTTTTTTATTTCACAGTCATATGTTTGACAAACAAAACAGTTGATAAATTTTTCTTTTAAGTCTCAGCCCAGGGTAAAAGATGCCCAGACTGAATTGGAGAGGGGGGGTGCTTATTTGAAACTGTGTATATATAATTGTGTGTACATTAAATGGTACAAGTACATGTAAGTCTCACACACACACACACATATACATTACCTACAAGCATGCAAAGACACACACACACATACACACACAGTGTGTGACAGATGAAGAATCAGCTGTTCTTTTATTCTAACAGGGCCATTGACACTGACTGCGTTATAATAATGCATGAAATGCCATTTACTTACCTGAGGTAATGAGATAATTTAGAATTCTAAGTGAAGAAGTAAAAATAATAAATGGAAAAAGTATGGAAGATTAGTAGAACCTATATTAACTAAAACCTATAAAATGCTTATGAGGAAGGCATCAGTAGGTTTTGAACCCAAAATAAACCTAGTAAGATTTAGTAAATTCAGTATGACTGGATTTTCCCTACCCCACTTCTCACCCCCAAGGAAATTGTGGTAACAAGATTAATGTTTATCAAAATTCTGCAAGACCAGGCAAAGCCTGGGAAGTGAACTATTCAACCAAATTTACATTGATTTTTTACCAAAATTTATGACCCAATCTGAACAAAGGTACTTTTGGATGGGCCATATTTGGTCAAAAGTATTTTATGAATATAGCCATGTGCATTCCTAACAGAAAGTTCTTTGTGGGAAGATAATATCCATCAATGCCATTCCCTTGAACAGAAGTCTATATAAGCCAGAGCCCACAGTTGCTTAGTCTGTGTCAGAGAATTATTTGTTGCATACATAGAGAATGCTGCCTTTCCAAATCACTCCCCTAAAGCTGAAAGAATTTCAAACACAGACTCTGCTTTTAACATTCTCAACACCTCAAGATCTTAGTAAAAAAAAAAAAAAAAAAAAAAACAACCAAAAGTGATTGTAACCTTTGACAGCCTATGGTATTAAATTGTTGATTGTTTTTACATCGGCTTTTATTCTTTCTACATATAATCTGCCTTTCAGATTACTTTTTATTTTATTTTCTCATATTTTTTAAATAAACGTGATTGAGGATCAACAATGCCTAATCAGTAGAAATCAAAGGCCTAAAACCCCAGCAACTATAGGTTAGCCCCCTTCCTACCCTTTTTTAAAAGTAAATTTTTAAATAGTTGCTAATTTTTCTAAAAATGCCTAGAAAATCTGCCAATAGATTATTTATTGTCAGCCTAGTGTTGCCTGATGATGAAATTTTAAGTGAAGAGTTGACACTAAGCATCTTGACTAAAGCAATTGGTGAAACTGGTAAACTGTGTTTAGAATGGTTGGCAAAACACTGATAAATTGCCAATTGATTTGAGATTTATAAAATGATAAATAATAAAGATTTCATCATTCAGAATTCACATATTTTTATTTAGTAATTTTTTATAAATTTATGAATAAAAAAATTATTTTCATAATTATTTCTTTATAAATTGTTAAATGGTAAACATTGCTCTCTATTAGTTGGTTCGCATTTTCAGAATTTTGTAAATATATAATTATTCTTGTAAATAAACAATCTAATAAATAGCGTTTAATATTTTTGCTATCACTTCTCAAGAACAAAGAAAATGTATAAATTCCCTTTCATGTTTAGTTTTATTGAAATTCTTATCATTTTTTAAAACAAACGTTGCCATGGGAATGAAGATAATTTAAATAATCGTGGTGTCAAGAAAAAAACCCTATCCTTTTGACACTCCATTTTTTTGCAGGCACAATGATTAAACTTTGCTGTTTTTGCTTTTTTAATTAACAGCTTCCATATGGGGGTTCATTTCAACTAATAGATACGAGTTATCTCCCTTGAGAAGGATAATAGTATGAAAACAATCTAATTCATGAATTGAATAATGGGTTCAGTTTTAAATTCTCAAAAGGTTACCAATTATGAGAGATATCTGAAGTTTTGGTTGGATGATTGATTTTTTTTTTAGCAGCATATCAACACCTGTATGGGTTAATTAATGCGAAAACTAAATATTTTGAACACAATTTTATGACTTCAACTAAATATATTTTGAATGGAATTGTATGCCTTGAACTACAGATAAAATGTATTGTTGTTAATTTTGCTATAAAAATATATTTTTATACTTTCATAGTGCTTTGGCCATAGCTGGGACTCTAACAGGTGCTACCACCCCGGGTGTGGGTAGACCATTGAAACAACAACAATTAAGAGGTGGTTCTATGGTCCTGAAAACTTTTGATCTCCTGATCACTGTCCTTGCTGCCAGATGTGATATCTGAAGAAGGCCAGAGATTACAAAGGGCCAAAATATTGTGACAATAAAAAATAAGATAAAAATCTTATACTAAATAAATATATAATACATATAAATCAGTCTATAATAATTCTAAATACTAAATAATACTTGGAAGCCATTCCCAAAGAACAAGTAGTCCTTCATGAATTTCATGAGGAATCAGTTAAAATATTCAACATTTAGAACGTTCTGCTCCTATATTTCAACAATTTACTTTGATAAATAAATGTGGCTTTATAATGCTAGAAACATCATACAATTCTTGAAGTTAGATCTCAGGCTAGCATTTTGAAACAAATATACATGAAATGAACATTATTGATTCATTGATTTTTTTTTTTTTTTTTTTTTTTTTACAGCTTATCAACTTTTGCAGGTTAATTAAAGCTATGAAATATTTTTAGATTATAAAATATTTTATTTCAAGATAATGATTTATGAATATAAGTCTTACTAATTAATCCATAGCTGGAGGGAGAAGGAGGATTCTTACTTTCGCAAGGATATTTTCATGTAACTGACTATAACAAACCCAACTGGAAATGGGACTCAGTTCCAAGATTTCCAATTTCAAACTGTTGTCCATTACTCTAACCTGCACATCCAAGTTTACAACCCCTGGTATTCCAAGCAGTCATCCATCTAGGTACTGATCAGGCTCAATGTTGCTTAACTTCGTTGAGCATAGAAGAACCAGTATTTCAATGTGATATGGCCGTAAACCTAAAGGAACATTATATTAAGCACCCCAAACCAGTCTAGTTTATATTCCAAAAATAAGTCAAAATAGTAATATGTGTCAAGTTTAATGAATGAGATTGCACTTATTTTGATAAAATTAATATGTAAACAAAATTTAACCTTTTCTCTTTATTAAGATACAATTCTTTCTTGTGTGTGATGATTAATTTTTACTCCACAACTTTTCAGATTATGACACTATTTCAATGACTGGTGTTCCTTTTTCACATTTTCAAAGCTAAGAATTTCAAAGTGTTTTTTTTCAAACTTGTGTCTTCCTACACATATAAAAATTATAACCCCATCTTAAAGAAAAGAGGATGCTTGTCAATTTGGTGGATGAAAAGTAAGCTTTGGAGTTGTCTTTCTCAAAACGATTTCTAAGTTGAAAACCTTAGTGGATAAAAAAATACCAAAAAATTTCCACTCTTAAAAACAATTAAAATTACACCTTCTTGTAGAACAATGTTTCATCTCTAGTAATCATTTGGTTTCATATCACTTTGCACATCCATCTAGAAGCACACACAAATAAAAAAAAGAGGGTCTACATCAGCCATTTCGTGCGAAATTGTTCAAATTTGAATTGCTGACCTAGCGAATGAACATCACCAGCTGAATCCCATTTTAAATCAAACTGGTTTCGTCAGTCAATATTACACAATAAATCTTTTTCTTATTTTTTCTTTAATGATGCATTTTAAAACTTTCTAAAGAAATTATTTATTTTAACAAACTTGAGAGGTGACAGAATAAAACAATATTTTACTTTGTCCAAACTGTCAATGCTCAAATCACTTTCACCTCAGCTGTTGTTTTTGTACATTTTCTTAAAAAAAAAAAAAAAAAAAAAAAAAAAATCAAACTTATTTCATATTATAAAAAATCCACTGGATATATTTTCAGTTTTTATAAATTTAACCCTCCCACGTTTGTTTGTAAAAAATTGAAATAAAATTTTTAAAAAAGTATCCAGTTTTCCTTCTAATTGCCATTCCTTTCATTTACAATGTGGTTGGCAATATTTTCTCTAATTCTTTCACTTTGGAGTTTAAATGGAAAATTTATTTACATTTAAAAAAACAAACAAAAAAAAACAGGATACATTTTGTAAAAAATAAAATAAAAAAATTAGCTGTACTTTGGCTTATGTGATCGAAAAAATTTGTAATGTTAGGTAATTTTCAAAATGTAGTTGTCATTATTTATTTTTTTTATTATTAGTTTTGTAATTCTATGTATCAGGTCTTATTTCAGAGGTTAAAATGAAATTGATATGTTTTCTTAAAAAAGAAAATAATATATTCTATTTTTATAGTTCTTCAACTTTTGCAAACGGGCATTGTCTTTTCATGTATTTTTTCCTTAAACATTTTGTGGGATGCTTGTATGATTGGGTAAATATTAGTCAAAATTATGTTATGGGAATCAACACTTTAGATATTAAATATTTATGGGCCCCTGGAACATTTATCCTGCAAACAATATTGGCAAACTCAACATGAGTCCAGGCAAAAATAAAACGCAAATAATAAATATAAAATAAATGACAGTTACAGTACTATTTCAAACTGGTTAGCTATCCCTAGATATACAGAACAGTCCATTATAAAGAAGTTTAAACAGTTTGGCATGACAGAGAATTTGCCTGAGCGTGGAAGAAAACCAAAACTGTCACCAAGAACTGCACAAAAACTGTGTTACAAGGTTAATATAAACCCAAAGGTTGTTCTGAAAGACATTGCCAAAAGTTTGGATACGATAGGTATCAGCGTAAGTATGGTGGAATAATGGATAGTGGCTCGGATTGAGGAATCGGAGAGCCGAGTTCGAATTCCAGTCGAATCCATCACATTCACTTATATGCTAATACTCTTGGGAAAAGTATGAAGCCTCTTCTTCTATCCCCAACTATGGCTAAGTAGCAGGACAGACTGGGTTCTATAGCCTTGGATGGCAACTAGTCTACTGCAAAAAGAAATGGCAACCTAATGTGGGAAAAAAATCTACCTCGTCAGTATGGTTTCGAAAGATACATGATCGCCTAAGCATTTATCACATATGGCACATAACTAACCTGACTTGTACAATACAACATTGTTTAAATAGAAACGGGTCGTATGGAATGTACCCCTCTTCACAAACCATGTCACACTGTTGCTCAGTTTAATTTTGCCAAAACGTTATTGGACAAAGAAAATTGCTTTTGGGAACAAGTACTATGGATTGATGAAACAAAAATTTAACTTTATGGACATGATGATGTACAGAAGATCTGGCGCAAGAAAGGTGAGGCTTTCCTCCCAAAGAACACAGTGGCAACATTAAAACATGTAGGCAGCTCTATTATGTTTTGGAGTTGTTTTAGCTCAAGGGGGACTGGACAATAAATTGCAATAAGAGAAATAATGAAATCTCCAGACTATATAAAAATTCTGGATGAAAATCTACAACTATCAGTGCAAAATCTTCATCTAGGTTGGCAATTTACTTTCCAGCAAGATAATGATCCTGAATATACATCTAAATCAGTGACTGCATGGCTTCAGAAAAAGAGGGTTACAGTTCTGCCATGGCCTTCAATGAGTCCCAACTTGAATCCTATTGAAAATTTATGGCAAAAATTGAAAGTTTGAATAAATCATTGGTCACCAAAAAACTTTCAGGAATTAGAACATGTAACCATTGATGAATTGAAGAAAATCCCAGAAAAGACTTTTTCAAATCTCATCAAAAACTTTAGAAAACAATTGCAGCAAGTTATAAAGATATGACACTATGCTATTGACTATTAATATTGTGAAAATTGTTCAATTTTTTCTATTTTTCATATTGTACAAATAATTTTGTCTTTTCCTATTTTGCATAATTCAGCTGTCAAATTTGTTGTTATTAAACTATTGTTCTGAAAATTGAGTTTTATATTCCTTTTTTGTGTGCTTATTAACATACCTGGCATCATATGACCATTAGATTCTGAGAAATGGATAAAAATATTCAAAATTGATGGGTGTACAAATAATTTTGTCATTAACTGTACATGTGTATGCAATTGTAATAAAAGTTTAAAAACATTAAAACAAGTTATAAGCAAAATGTGTGTGTGTGTGTGTGTAACAAGTGTGTGCATATGCACGTGTGAGAGAGTACAAAAGTCAAAGGAGGAACAAAGAAGCGAATGCGCCTTGATGGCAGTGTCCCTATCTATGTGTGATTACATCTAAAAAGAGCTGTAAAACTTTATTTACCCAGTTGCCCCACTGTAGACGAGATGTGACACAAGGTCAAGTTTAATGTGGGGAACCCAAGCACATACATTCGGGCCAAAAGTCAAAATTTACCCAGCCCTTATAATCACAGGATTGGGTACATCTATGATCTATTCTTCTTAACCGAGTCTCCATCTGTAGAAAGAGTCCTGACTGAGTTGTACCTCCTGTGCCAAGTTAAAGAGGGCGAGTAAGAATACCATTGCCTATTTATAGGCTTAAAGAGCATTTTGGCACAGTCAAGTGAGATAACCCACAAGCAGTTATGGAAAATAATAGTATAACATCTTCTTTTTGCATTTAAATTTTTGAAGATCAAAGTTGAGAGGAAAGCAAGAAGCCAGAAGAGAGTTTCACATGCAAGAAGTTTGATAGAAGAAACTGTTAGCATAGAACTTACATCTAGTCACTTTAACTGTAAAATGATAAGACCTTGTCAATCCAGTACTGTGCTTAAATTCATCAAGTCTATGTACCATAGAGAAAAGTTCATCAGAATAATTACCATGAAAGTATTTATAGAAAAGGCAAAGGGAAGCTATGTCACACCTTTGTTATGGTGGTGAGAAAAGGACTGAAGCCAAGTTGTCAGTTCATGACCAACAACAGTACCTGCCGAGTTCAGCATCGAGTGACAGATTGTTTGTGATGGTGAATCCGAGGTAGGTAAATGTGTTTACTTCTAGTGTGTAGTTAATGAAATTGATTTCATAAAGAGCTTTAGTGCCATGGACCATCATTCTTTTTTGTTTTGTTCAGGTTGATTGTTAAACAGAAATCCTTGCATTGTGGGTTACCCCACTTTACTAAAAAAAAAACTGTCACTAGGGGATACTCCTTAAGCCTATAAATAGGAAATGATATTCTCACCGATTCTCTTTCCTCTCTTACAACTCCAGCTATAAGATGTAGTTACATGTGATAAAAAAGTGTCCCCCCACTGGGGCTCATTCACTACACTTTCAATGTATTACTTATCTCTTGGCCTTCTCCTTCACAAACTCCATACACACATTCTCTAGTTTAAATCTTTTCTTCTTTTATTGTCATTGTATACTTTCGTTAATACATACATTGTTGTTTGTCTTATATACTGTTTTAATATATATATATATGTTTAATATACTCATTTATTACGTTGAATCACATTAGAGTTCGCAGTAAGTGTTACGGGAAAATATACCAGGAGACACGTGTTTTCTACTTAAACACAACAAGCATTCCCGCAACAGCATACTTGAATGAACTTGTCCGTGAAGGCTTGCAGGTGCTCCAGATGTGCACTGTGGCTGCTGCATTGTCAGCAAACAGCCTTTCCTGAATGACAAGTGGTCAAACTGTTGTTAAGTTATATATGAAATATATAAAAGAATAGGTTTTCCTTATTTCTGAAGAAAGAATAACGAAGGAGAGGAGGAAGATATGATATAAAGGTAATTTTAATTTTTTTTATTACTTGAAAGTGGCTGCAATAATTGGGACAAAAATTTGGAGGAAAATGCAAAGGTCATCTGATTATTCTGTGGATGAAAATTAAATCAGGGAGGCAATACTTGTTGCCTGCCTCTCTTCTCAGAAAAACTTATTTTTTAAAAAAGGTAACAAGAGTCAAATTTACCTTTCCCAATCAGAAGCTGTTGTAAAATCTGTAATTTCAAAAACGTCTGTATCCTATAACATAAAAAAGAAACAATGAAATATACAAAATAGTTATATTTGGTGGATGAGGGGCTGCAAAGTATCTGACCCAACACACTTCCCAAAATTTGAATAACGAAACAAATATTAATTTTTTTGGCAATCTTTAAGCTTTGTGCCCACAAAAAAAATGGTGTGTCAAAAGGACAGTTTTTCCCTTCACACCACTATTATTTTAACTACCTTCACTCCTCAGCAATGTTTATTGTTTTAAAAAGTGATGATTAGAATTGGAATAAAACCTAGGCATATGAAAGTGAATTTATACATTTTTTTTTGTTCCTGAGAATTGACAACAAAAATAATAAACACTATTAGATTGTTTATTTACATTATTTATTTATTTATTATATTTATTGGAATGGTTGACAAAGCATTGGCTAACTGCCAATCAATTTGAATTTTATAAAATGGTAAATAATAAGGATTTCTTTATAGTTAGTTCAAATATTTTAATAATTTAGTAAATGTTTATAAATTTATGAATAAAAAATTGTTTTCATATTTATTTCTTTATAAATTGGTAAATGATAAATATTACATTGCATCAGTTTTTAAAATGTTGCAAATAAAAAATTATTCTTGTACATAAACAGTCTAATAAAAGGTATTTAATATTTTTGTTGCTAATTCAAGAACAAAAAAAAATGTATAAATTTACTTTCATTATATGTTTAGGTTTTATTACAATTAATCACTTTTTAAAACAATAAACATTGCCAAGGAGTGAAGGCAGTTAAAATAATAGCAGTATCAAAGGAAAAACTGTCCTTTTCACACATTGATTTTTTTGAAGGAATGAAGATTAAATATTGTCAATTTTTTGGGTGAGGAGAGATTCTCTTTGTCAGGCTGAGAACTTTTCAGCATTCCCTCATACATATAAGAAAATTGTAGATAAAGCAGGCAAGACAAACATCAAATTAAGTATTTGATCACAAGTCTGATAATCTATAGCGTTGTAGACACACCACTTATACTGTAGCTCCAGTACCAGTGAGTTTCAAGGCAATATAGCCTGACGGAGCCAATCCCTCTTCAGATTAGTTTTGAATTCAGACTTTCCTTCTTTTTTAAACTGATTACCATGTCTACCCCTCTGCCCCATCTAAAATAGATCAAATATTAAATTAATATTTAATTTATTAATATTTTGAAATGTACACTTGAATTTTCCGTCTGCCTCAGTAAACAATAAAATTCTATTCAGTTTATTAATTAAAAATAAATATAAATTAACTTCAGTTATTGCAAATTTTCTACATCTCTGAGTGTGGGCAGGCTGTTGGGGAATGAGCGCTTTTGGCGAGACACCTTCCTCCCTAGACAAATTGTAAACCAAAGCTAAAGAATCTATCTTTCCATTAAGTGACGACAACTATCAACGACTTCTGAACAATTTCATCTACCCCATCTACCCCAGTTCTCTCACAAGGTTCCAGTCAACCCATGGTGTGGTTTTTTGGCATTTCACAATGGGGTCGTCTCATCAGGTCAATATTATCATCTCTTTTACAAATCGACCATGGTTATGGTTAAGATAAAAAATCAAACACAGGTCTCATGGTCTGAATGCTAACACTTAAGACGTGCTTGCTTACGCGCCCAGAAAAAAAGAAGAAAAAAAGAAAAGAAAAAAGAAAAGAAAGTTATTTGTAAAAAAAAACAAAAAAAAACCATGAGGTAAGCTAAGTAAAAAATAAATAAAAGAACAGAAAGCTAACACTTAGGGATGTCTCAGTTGTCGCTAAAAAAGTGGCATATCCTGATAAAAAATGCTCCAAACTTGATTAAAATATTTTTTTATTGTCTAGACGTTTATGTCATTATTTAGAGGAAAGACCAAAGTATTTTTTGAGTATTTAAAAAAATTTTTTAATCCTTTCTAGCATGTCCGAAATCTTAGCTAAAAATCATGTTTTTTTTTAGTCATCAAAATTGACGAAAAACGGTAAAATCAATCATTGACAGTTTTATAAACAAAAATAAAGTTTCCTCATTAAAAATCATATAAAATTCAATGATACTTTTCTCAAAAGTTATTTTAAGAAAATTAGAAAAATTAAAGTATACTTAATCATTTTTTAAGTAAAAGAAAAGTAATGTTCGCAAAAAAACACACTTAGTAGTTACTTACATGCTAGTAGTAAAATAAAAATGCGTTTTTTTTTTGTGAACATTACTTTTTTAAAAAAATGTGCTATAAAGTAACTAAAAAGATGAGTTATTGTAATTATTTTTTTTTACATTCTTCTCATCTTTGTTGTCATAATCACGACGTGAAATAAAGGATTCAGTTCGAAATTCCAATCACCTGAAGAAGTACATGGACCGAAACGTCGTGAATATGACAACAAAGATAAGGACAACAGTCTGAATAATGTAAATACTGTAAAAATATATATATATATATAATAATATTATTATAATAATAATGTAATTTTAATAAATTTTCCCCAAATTCATCATTATTTAAGTCAGTTGTCAAATGGATATTTTGATAGCCAAAAATCAGGCAAAGAGTGACAATGTCAAGTTGTAAAATAAAAATAGTGCTAAGCACAAAAATAAAAATAAAATGGAAATAAAAAATAGAACATTGTGTTTTTTCAATGATGAGAAATAAGCAAGAGTAATGAATTACTAAAAATATCAGAAGATTCTGAATTGTCCTTTGACCTTTATTTTAAAGTAAAACAGGACAGATTTTGAATAATTCTTTCTTTTGAATGCCAAACCAATACCAAAATATTATTTTAAATAATGTCAAACAAGAATTCTAACTCCACTTGTCACAAAAAAACACAATAATTAATATCTGAAAGCGATTTTCAAAATATTTTCAGATTTTATTAGTAGAATTTACGGTAATAATAACATTTATTTTCTCAAATACCCAAACCCAAAAAGTTTTCAAAAAAAAAAGAGGAGGTCATATGACGAAATAAGTTTCTGGTTAACTTTTGTTAGAGATTGATTGAAGAAAATCGTCATTTTTTTTTTAATTAAATCAACAAAAATAATTTAAAAGGTGTTGAATTGACAGTTGACTGTTTTGAAAATAACAAAAGAAAGTGACAGTAATTATATTACAATATTTTTATGTCAAAAAATCTTTAAAAATGTAGACATAATGAAGGACGTAAAAAAATAAGTAAAAAAAAATATATTTATTAATATCAAAATTATGGCAGCGAAATCCATTGTGTTTGAAACGATGTCGGATTTTACAAGCAGAAAAACCTTTTTCACAGATATTTTTAAAATTGCTGAGTGATTTTACTTTTTAATTTAAATCTAAAAATTATTTCCTACAAATAAAAAAAAATAATATTTTATGAAAGTTAACGTATTTTAAGATGTTATTGTTCAAATGTTAACAGATCATGATGAAAATGATTTTATAGACAATTTTTTTAAAAATTTAATAATCTGAATAATACAATTTCAAAACCGTTATTTTGTTTTTGCTTAATTTTTTAAATTACTTGAAAAATATTTAGAAAAACAAACGATCCTAGGTTATAATTAAACAAACATAAAAAATTTCATAAATAAATCGTTAAACAAATATTAAACATCCAAAATTATCTTATATTTAATTGAATTAATTAAAAAAATAGGAAAATTAGAAAGACATTCTGTTGACAAATTTTTACCATTTTTTCCTATTTTCATTTACAACGATGACGTTGTTTTCAATCAATTATTCATTAAATGCGATTGTGCTGTGTCATTCTTCTATAATAAATAAAATATTTCACAGAATAAATAAGCCAGATAAATTGTCAATGAAGGTTGTTCATAAAGATTAAAGAAAGAAATATCTCGAGGCATTCTAAAGGAAATTATACAATAATTAGAAAACAGATGTAACAGAACTTACGTCGTCAGCAGCCATAGCTGCAAATACAGGAAATGAATGCAAGGGACACAACTCTATTTCAACGTGTGAGAGTCGCTTGTCAATCGTCTGAAATCTTACAATCCCACACACGATTAGCAATTATATGAAAATTATCAACAAGCCAGACAAAAGTTAGCAAAAACAGTTTTACTTAAAAACTAAAAGATCAGATATATTCATTTCACACCATGATTTATTATCCCATTCTTGACTTTATATTGATTTATTTTGTGTTAGCTTCTTTTTCATGCGCTGTATCCCCTCAGGACATAGGCAATCATGCCTCTCTACAAATTCCTGTCTTTTGTAGCTCTTAATAAATTTTATCTTTTTGTCATTTCTCCACCATCCATTATGCATTGGTTTCTCTGTCCCTCTTGCTTTCAATCTATCCTGTGAGTATCAGATTTGCCAAGCCCACCTTCTTCATTATGTGGCCTAGAAATTTCAACTTTCTCTTCCTGATGTTGAGTATAAGTTTCCTTTTCGTTTTCTTTTTCTCTAAAACTTCATTGTTGCTCATGTTTTTGGTCCATGGTATCCTCTGCATCGTTCTGTAGAACCACATTTCTGTTGCTTCAAGTCTCTTCTTCATCTGTGAGGAGATTGTCCGTCATTTACTGCCATATAGGAGGACAGATATCACACAGTACTCTTTTCTTCGTTTTTAATGAAATTTTCCTGTTTACAACAACTAAAAACAGGGATATCACATGTAGCTTGAAGAGAAAATGACATAATCAAGATGTTGACATTCCACACTACCTCAAGTAAAAGATTAGGAAGGAAACCCCCATCAATACTGGAAAGAGCAATAACAGCTACTGGACTTGAGAAATCAGTTTTCCTGAAACAAATTTTAAAAAAAGAGATTTTATAAATTTCAACTGATATTAGTACAAGCTTCTCAATCAATGAATGTCAAATGTTTTCTTATAAAGAAACATCTAATATTACCATTACTATTAACTGTTAATATATTTTCTTTTTAGAAATGGAAAAAGTACTATGCATATTTGATTTTTACTAAGAATTTAATTTAAAAAATATTTAAAAGCCAAAACTATTTTACGGCATTTTCAATAAGTGATATTTGAACATGTGATTTTGTTTCCCACGTGACTGAAATTTATGATATCTATACATATTCTGAATGAGTTGGGATCAGATACAGGTCAAATATGAGTTATAATCTGACAGAATGATAAGATAAAGAACAAATAGGAAATGTTAATCAATCTAACATGTTTCACTTCTATTAAAGCTTCATCAGAGAATGAGACATGGAGAAAAAAAGAAAGTATGGTATTTTTGTTATTTGATTTTCATTGGTTAATACTCTGAATAGTAATATTTCAATGCATCTTTCTATAGTAGTAGATAGATACACCTATCATCCAGTTCATACTCCGACCTGGTCATAGCGGTTTATCCCTTGTTTCCTGTTTCGGATTGTCTTTCCATTTCTTTCTAAAATCTTTTCATTCTCTTTCACTCCCAGTACCCCCTTGCATCTTAGTGACATTATCGCCTTGCTTGGGGTGAACTGATTAAAACAAAATGATTCATGTCTGGATTGTAAATTTTAAATGTTTTTACCTCATAAGTGAAAATGGTGGAAAAATGATATACAAACAGCAAAATAGTCATGTGTTGTTTATAGTGACAGTGCCATAGCTGAGAGTACTGCTCATAAGTGGTTTACTAGGTTCATAAATGGAAATTTTGATCTGGAAGACCAACATTGTTCCAGAAGACATACAGTTGTTGATGATGACCAAATCTAAATGCTGACTAAAAATAATACAGATCACACGACACAGGACATCACTGGTATACTCCATATATTTCATATTTGAAAACACGATATCTGAAAACACTTGGATACATGAACTATAATGTCTGGGTGCCTCACAATTTAATAAAAATCAATTTAATGAACCACATTTCCATTTGTAATTGCTCAAAAGCAACTAAAACAGCCTATTTTTTAAAAGAATGATAATCCACAGGTGATAAAAATAGATTGTTTACAACAATGTGAAGTGAGAAACATCTTGAGTCTCCATTAATCACTCCAAAAGCTGATCTGCATCCGATGAAAGTGATACTGCATATTTAATGGTATTGGAGGTATTCTGAGCTCCTTCTGCAAAATCAGACGTTGAAGTCAGAGAAGTACTATTGTGGAAGTTAAGAAGGCTTTTGTGTGTATTTTTAGGTGAGTGTGCATGTTCAATATATAAACAAAGAATATAGGAAAAATATACAAAAAAACTTGTTTCTGCTATGGATGTTTATTTCTTTTATGTTGAATGTATTGAAATAAAGTTAAATGTTGCTTGAGTATGTCCATTTTCCTTTTTGGTTCAGAAATAATTTATGGGAAGTAAGGATATAAATGGGTAAAAATGGTTGAGCTCAAGTTAACCTCACACTGAGTTGAGATAGCTGAATCTCTACTTCACAAGTAGGGCTGCTGAAATACATCTGAATGATATCAATTGAAAGTAAAAATAGAAAAATTCTGTCCTTTCCGGAAATGGGGTCATAAAATCTCACATGTGACCAGAAACTTCCATCATGGCATCTATTGGGGAGGCATGGTGGATAGTGGCTCGGATTGAGGAATCGGAGAGCTGAGTTTGAATTCCAGTTGGATCCATTACATTCACTTATGTGCTAATACCCTTTGGGAAAGGTATGAATCCTCTTCTTCTCCCCCAGCTATGGGTAAATAGCAGGACAGACTGAGTTCTATAACCTTAGGTGGCAACCAGTATAGGAGAAGGAAAAACCCTGAATTCAAAACCGGCCTGGAGAGGGTTGGGCTCCATTAGGCTATCTTGCTCAAGAAACACCACTTCTACTGTGACTGCAGTGCACATGGTGCCCCTATGACTCTATGGGTCATGGGAAAAAAATCATGGGAAAATAGACTTATTTATTTTTTTATTCTTTATTATTATTTTATTTATTGGTTTTACTTTCTTTTCCCACAACATTCCTAACTGAACTGATTAAAAGCATCAATTGATGAAAAGCATCCAGAATTGGCCAATCTGAATGATATTGTCTTCCATCACAGCACTTTGCAGACCCGGCAGAAATTGGTACAGCTTGGTTGGGATGTTCTACTACATCCACTATAATCACCTGACATTGCACCTTCAAATTACAAGATTATTTCAATCACTACAAAATTATCTTAATGCAAAAAACTTAAATTCTCTGGAATCCTGTAAAAACCATGAAGACCAGTTCATTTATAGTGGCATGGGGCTGAGGGGTTAAAATGAATAGTTGATTTACCCACACCAAGAAAATTAATGAAGGATGATAATGTCGAGAAAACACACGGGTAATCTTAACAAAACAAAATAAGGAATTTATTCACAAATTTACATGCTTAAAGTTGTGCCATTAGCTCATTACAAGAAAATAAATTGGAATTCTTTAAAGGTCCGTAGTTTTAATGTATTGTCATGAAGAGGAAACATTTATACAATAGATTAAAGGATCTGACACAATTATATTAAAAAAATGTTTAGCACGAAAGTAAGAGAGTTCGTTGCTCACCAAAGGGATATATGTTTTGCATACGTTCAAAAATAGATGAAGAGAGTTTGAAATACTTAACTCTTGAATTGTTGAGAGAAAATCCTTTGAAGTGTTGCATGTTTGTTAGAGGCCAATAATATAATTGGCGAGAAATTTTACACTGGCAGGTACTTCAACACTATTCATGAGAAAATGTAATGAAACCTTTCACATGACTTCAGACACTCTTCTCTGGTTAATTTAATTTTTTTCCACATTTTATATCAAAAAGAATTTCACATAGGTTTGCTACTTTCTTTTCTTCTTGACTGACTTGCTAATTTCTGTGAAGGCAACATTTTCATTGGTCCCAAAACAATTTCACATAGACTTGCAAATTTTTTTCCTCAACCTGAGAAGCTCACCAGTCAATTTCTGTGCAGGCAAGTTTTTTATTGGTTCAAATTCCTTTCTTTCTTCTTCCTCAGTCTTCCGAATTTGAAGGGGGTGTGGGTGAAAGGAGTTATTATTATTTTGCACTCATTATACAACACCCAGAAAGATGCCAAGTTCTGGGAGGATGGAATCATGAAGCTGACTCAAAGATGGTGAAAGATAGTGGAGCAAAACAGCACATATGTGGTTGAATAAATCTATGTACAAATATCTAAATATTGTCTTTGAAATTTACTTAAAAATACTACAAACCATTCTTCCAAACCAATATTTATGTGTATTTAATTTGTGGCTTACATTTTGGCATTTAAGCTAAAGTAAAACCTAGAATTCCAAATACTGATTTTCAAGATAGGTATTCACCCCCTTCTTGAAACTTTGTACAACACAATCTTTCTTCCCCACCATCGTTTACCTACTCACTTAATCTTGTGCCATTTTAATCTGAGTTTGATAAATACTGATAATAAATACATTTAATGAAATAGTAATAATAATAGGAATAATGAAAAGCTTTTGAAATCATTATCCTGTCAGAATATGCCGACAGTATCCACTTAAGTGATAATACCCTTGGGAAATGTATGAATCCTCATTTTCTCCCCCCAGCTATGGGTAAATAGCAGGACAGATTGTGTTCTCTAGCCTTGGATGGCAACTGGTCTACCACAGAAAAAAATGGCAACCTACTGAGGGAAAAAAATCTGCCTCATCAGTCATGTATCGAAAAATACATGATCGCCTATGCGTGTATCACTAATGGCACATAACTGACTGACTGATCCCTTGCAGAGGGGTAAGCCATCATCCCAAAAAGGACCACCTTCCAAGTGGATGGTTGCAGACCCAAGTATAAACCCAACTACTGTTTACCTCAAAACCTGACCAATTTTTACCTAGTGACTCAAACATAAACCCAACTGACATTTACTATTAGATATAATTATAAACCTGATCCACCTTTGCCTATAGGCTCAAGTATAAATACGACTAATGTTTTCTGACAGACCCAAGTATAAGCCCAAACGATTTTTACCCATAGGCTCAAGTATAAACCTAACCCACCTTTGCCTATTGGCTCAAGTATAAATATGTCCAATGTTTGCTGACAGATGCAAGTATAAGCCCAAATGATTTTTACCTATAGGCTAAAGTATGAACCTGACCCACCTTTGCCTATAGGCTCAAGTATAAATATGACCAATGTTTGCTGACAGACCCAAGTATAAGCCCAAATGATTTTTACCTATAAGCTCAAGTATGAACCTGACCACCATTTGGTTATAGATTCCAGTATAAACTTAATCTATATTAGCAAATGGTGACAAACTCCACCATTGTGACAAATATCTTTGTGGTGTGATGATGTTCATCACAATCAAATGAGGAAAGTAATATTGCTATTTCTATGACAAAAATACACTAAAAATTGGCACAAAAGTTTATTTATTCTTTTTTGGTCCAATCAGAGAGATTGCTGAAACCATTTTGAAATGGTGTTTTTGAAAACTGTGATATAATTACTTCAATGAACCTACTCAGAGGCTAACTCAACTTTTCCTGCCACTCACAAATGCACTATTCTGCTTTATAAATTGCCTTCACATTGTAAGATATCCATTCAACTCTTCAGCAATACATTAACTAATGAACTTAAGATCAATAAGGAAATGAATTGAACATACAGTGATTTGCTACATAAGTTCAAGCAATAAGCACTTACTGGAGTTGTTGACAGAGTAATTTTACCTTTCCATATCTAACATAAGCATTACTAAATCCTAACTATAGTAACAGTCTAGCTGCGACCTGTTCTGGCTATTCAGTCATACTCTCTGCCCGAAGGCAGAGAGGAACCCTGACGAGGCTCTGCCAAAGAGCAGAGTCTCATTCAGAGAGGTAGACTGTCCCTGAACCTGTTTTTACAGGTTCCAATAGGGAATATTTTTGGCCGAGCTACGGGCTCGGAAAACCCACGTTAAACCCGGCCTTGCGCCACATGCAACCCTTGTGGCGGGGTAGCTAGATATCCTAACTATAGTAACACAAACATGGACATATCTGTCAGAGCTGACAAAGTGAACCTGGCAACTGCTCTTGTAAAAGACCTCCAATCAGTAGTTAACTGGGGCAAGAAATGGCTTGTAAATTTTAATGCCTCCAAAATGAAACTGCTCTCATTTAACCACTATAGAGAAACTTTTCTACCTGCCATCAGCATGGCTAACACTAGACTCCTGGAGAGCAACACACTGCACCTTCTTGGCCTTACATTTTCAACTGACTTAAAGTGGAGTGACTACATCGAATCAATAGCTGCATCTACTGCAAGGAAAGTTAGGTCACTGTGTCATGCAAGAAAGTTTTTCTTGTTAGAGTCCATCTTGCACATTTACAAATCTACCATTCATCTGTGCATTGAATACAGCTGCCATATCCTGTCTGGTGTTCCTGCTATTCATCACATGGTTCTTGACAAAATCCAAAGAACGATCTGTAATGTAATCGATCCTGACTTGGTATCTCGATTTCAGTCACTTTCTCACAGTGATAATTACAATCTTCAAAAATTTAAATGCAACATCAATCACCATCTTCTATCTTCTTGAATCCTGTTCATCTTTAGTCCTTTGCTCAATCCTCCCTATGCTCTATCTTTTCTCTCACCTTTACTCCCTGTAGCCCCCCCCCGTGTACTAGTGGCATTCCCACTTTGAATATTTGAGAGAAAACACATATTTACAGAACTTGAATGCTACAATAATTTGTTCAAGCAGCGAACCAGAGACACATTAGCAAATATAGAAAAAAGAAGTGATTTAAGGTTTTTCTTAATACTTGACTTGGTCATACACTGTGTCAGTGATGTTATTGGTCATGAATGGTGAAAGAGACAGAGGACTAGAATAGATATGTTATCATTTTGAGAGATTAGCACCCACTGGCAAGGTAACTTACATTTCATGCCTCTAGACAGGTTGTCATATGATGCATTTGTTATTTTTTGACATGTCCATAAATTATCACTGAGTCAAGGGCAGATAATTAAGTTTTGTAATGTTACACATCAACAAACTGATATTTCACATCAACATTTTGAAATTTAACCAGATATCTGAAGTACTTTTTTTCAGTTAGACTTATGAGGTACATTCCAGATGCTTTGAGACTTCCCCAAGGGAGATTTATTAATTTCAAAGAAGTACAAAACTATAACCCTTCAAAGTAGGATCCTCTGGCTTCAATGCACTTGTTATAGCACTCTAGACACTTCATGAAGGCCCTATGGAAGCCATCCAATGTGAAAGTGTGTCCAGAACCCTTGTCATAACCTTTTTCATCTTCTCACTTTCTTCAAAATGACTGCCCCTGAGATTCTTCTTCAGTTTGAAGAACAACCAAAAAGTCTCAGGGAGCAAGGTCTGGACTGTAGGGAAGGTGAGGGACAGTTTTGATGCCCATCTCTATCAACACAAAACTTTATTGCATAGCAAGCTTCCAAATTGTTTTTTATGTCCTGACTGTATTCTGCAAACTAGCCAGCTGTGGCAAGCAATGTTTAGTAGGATGTATTCAAAGAGCTGTCACAGCCATCTCCTTTAATCTGGAATAACAAAGGTTGACAGGTCAGCTTATTAGATGTTTAGTAGATATACTAAAAATTATAATAATTTAAGACAGTTATTAACTGCCTCTCCTAAAAGAAGTCGCAAAACTTCTGGAATGCTCCTGATACAAGTGTATACAACTTAGCAATGTACAAATAAAACCAAAAGTTATTATTATACTTTAAATTCTGTCTTGTCTTTTCTATTTCACTTGTTAGTCCTTTTTTCTTGCTGTCATGTTAATATTTTTATTTCCAGCAAAAAACACACACATATATATATACTAGCTTAAAAGCCAACCTACCAAGCAGCATTTAAGCTAGCTTCCATGGAGGGCTCTTGATTGTGCCTTCATCAAAATAGGTAAGTAAAAGCAGATGCGATAAACTACAGAAGGACTCAAAATTGATCACTGCAATTAAGTGTTGCATTAATATTTAAGCTTACCTTTTAATAGTTCAACGATAATTCTTCTGCTGCCACTTAATTTAAAGGCAGTTTGATGTATGCAGGTCCTTACTTTCCATACAAACAATTAATTTTATTTCATTTCACTGGATTTTGCAATTAATTTCAATTATTCCCAAATTTATTTCCAAGTTATAAAAATTGTTATCGTACAAAATAATTTGTCGAAGAAATTCACATAAAAAAATTGCTGAAAACAATCGCAGCAATGAAAAGTTGGGAATCTAAAATTTCAAGATTGTGAGTCCAGATCCGGCCCGGAAAGTTTTTAATTTGCCCACGGAGTCAGTTTGATTTCAAAATGGTATGATATAATGAGCTACAACCTCTAGGAGTAAAGCTGAAAAAGTGTGACACAGTGACACATTGACATTCTCATTTATTATATAGATATATAGGAATGTAGTAAAAAGCAGCAGGGTCAGTGCCTATTACCCTCTAACCTCCCTGATCGGGCAGTCCAAGCCTGATTGTGGACCCCGAGCAGTGCTTTGTGACAATCACTATCTTATCAACATTTGCTTTTTTTCTACCTACATTTATATACATTACAAATTAAACTAAGCACAACTGACTATTAAATGATGAAAAATTTTAGCAGATTCTGATATTATTCTGGGATCTTTTTTTCATCCAAATCCGTGAATTTGTTTTCCTCATGCTAAGTCTTCAAAAAAACATGGAATATAAAATTCACTATTTTTCATCCATAATGTTGAATGTGTTAAAATTATTCAACTTTTTAACAAGAAAAATCTCAAGTAGATGTTAAAAATTGCTGCAAACTATTCTCAATTTATTTAAGATGGCATGATCTTGTAGTGGACGCCTACGCACACCACACCCCCAAATTACTCAACAGTAATTGGACAATAAATAAACAGTACTATTCTTAAAGACAATTTCCGCATCGCATGAGCCACATAAAAATTTCTCGTGTTTTGTTTCACCAAACTTGCTATAGTAAAAAAATCAACAATTGGTTGATTTTTGGCCAATCACATAAATTGACACTTTCTTCAATATTCTTTCCGCGCTCGTTCTTGGAGCCTACCTTACCGTATATAACGCGGAAATTTAAGGAAGAAACTTTAAATTTTCACAACCATAATCACGTCCGTGTATTTCTTCATCTTCTACTCAAACACACAAACACAGACATTAACTACATTCACACACACAGTGAACTGTCTGTTATCAAAGCCAAGTGAACTCTTCAGAACTTTAACATTCTTCTGCACAAACATCTAACTTTCAAATTCAAACATTCTTAAACAGTAAACAAATATCAACAAAGAAAGTCCTTATAACATACACTTGTATTTCCCACACGGTACAAGGGAAATCACTTTTTACAACTTAATCTTTATTGTCATTGTATATGTATTTGTTTCAATATACATTTTACTTGTTGATCATTCAATCATCTCTTGTTGTTCTTTTCTGTGTTTTCTTTGTAAATTGAATGTGGAGTGTTAAATTACAAAACGCAACCTTCAACAAAAACCTTCTGACAATTTCTTACCAACACCATTAGCACCCCACAATCTATTATAACATGTCTCTAATTTGTATTTAGATACATCGTATTTATTTACAATTTTTCTAGTTGTATTTTCACCTATATTGCATATGAGTCATTATTGTATATAAATTTAAATATCCATAATAAGATAGATAGATAGACAGATAGATAGATAGAAATGAACAGACTAAGATAGATAGATAGATAGATAGATATATAGATAAATAGATAGATAGATAGAAATGAACAGACTAAGATAGACAGATAAATAGATAGATAGAAATGAATAGACTAAGATAGATAGATAAATAGATAGATAGAAATGAACAGACTAAGATAGATAGATAAATAGATAGATAGAAATGAACAGACTAAGATAGATAGATAAATAAATAGATAGATATTGAACAGTACTAGATAGAAAGAAAGAAGAGTGTCTACTTATCTTTTGTAGACTAATTTGATATTTTAAACTCTATTGGGTACCACTGCTATGGGCTTGAGTCTAGACAAAGATAAGCTAAAATAATGATAAAGAATAAATCCATTGTATAAGTGACTGGTAAGAAGACAGGGTGCATGGTCTTGTAGGGGACCGGCGGGTTAATGTGAGGATAAAATCTCTGGACTAAGACTTCCTGTTGGCCAGTCCCGCTACATAGTAATGTTGGACTATGATGGAGTCCAAAGAAAGCAAAATAAAATGAACAAGACAGATATATATGTACAAAACAATTATATATTAATGACAAACAGATTGATACACGAATTTACAAATACATCATTTAAAACATGAATAAAGCGTTAGTGTCTGTATGGAAAGTTGTTTGTGTGTGTGTTGAATGTCCGTACGGTTGTGAATTTTGTTTTAGCGTGTTCCCAGTATATGGGAAACGCTGGTTGTGTATTAGAGTTCACATATTGGATATGTTAGAGAAAGTTTTTCAGTACCTCGCACGTGGTGCGAGGTTGCCAGCACCAGGAGAGGCAGTTTTGGCCGCACGTGTGCGAAGCCGTGGGAAGAGCCGTGGAAAGAGAAAGAGGCGAAAGGTCAGCCCGTATTTATACTCCCGGGAGAGAGAGACCCCTGGTGAAAGGTTACGAAACGAAGAGGAGATAACCCGATAGTCTTTAGCAAACGGATGAGCCCAAAATACAAATTACAAATTGGAAATACCAAAATCAAATAAGTACAAAAATATAAATATCTGTCAGGTGTATTAACAGAAGATGGAAAATACAACACTGAAATCCGAAAACGCATTGGGAAGGCCAAAGATGCATTCCAAAAGCTAATCAAGGCATTAAGAGACTGAAAAAACATTGTTAGAAAGAAAGAAAAGAGTATTGAACTGTTACATGATATCTGTCCTCGTATATAGCAGTGAATGCGGGACAATCTCCTCAAAGATGAAGAGACTTGAAGAAACAGAAATGTGGTTCTACAGAACGATGCTGAAGATAACATGGGCCAAATACATGAGCAACAACAAGGTTTTACAGAAAATTAAAACAAAAAGGAAATTTATACTTAGCATCAGGAAGAGAGTGTTGAAATTTCTAGGGCACATGATGAGGAAAGAGGGACTGGAAAATCTGATACTCACAGGACAGACTGAAGGCAAGAGGGACAGAAGAAAACACTGCATAACCTACCTAGTAAGATTGAGTAAATGGATGGCAAAACAAGGTTTAGGAGAAATAACAAAAATACAAAATTGATGAAGAAGAGTTACAAAGAAATTGTGGAAAGCCTACGTTGCTTAAAGAAAATGATGTGTTACTTTTATGTAACTTAAAAAAAAACGTATTTCTGTTAAATATAAGATAAATTGAAAACGGCGACTTGATTTTCTTTTTTTTTCATTCGCATTTATTCATTTTTGAATTTCACCTTCCCTCGGTAATAATTATACAGGTTAATAATTGGGGTAACACCGTGTACAGTTTATCGACCGGAAAAATAATGTAACGTAAACAACATGAGAGTTAAGAAGATGATATTCCGTTGGGAGGTTTTTATATTCTTCCTTTTTTTCTTATATGCTGCTTTTTCTGGTATGTGTAAAAAAAAAAAATTTTTTTTATTATATCCTTCAATAATTCTACTCCTATTTTTATATTTAGTATTAACTAAAATAATGTTTATATAGTTTTTTTTTACACTGAATTTGCAACCCAAATCCTTTTTTCAGTTTTCTTTCTCCCCCCGAAAGATCTTCTCTTATACACTCAATTATTTCAGATTCAATTATATTATTTAATACACAAAAAAATTAGAATTTTATTTAAATGAATGGTATATTTTAATCATAACTTGTATTGATTCGGTTTTGTTGTGGCCAAATCAAACAAGTTTTTTTAAATTTTAAAATCATTTAAATTTTGTTCTAGTAAATAAATTAAAAAAAAATCATTGAGAGGAAAATTCATAATTTCATCTTGTGGGCAGAAACTAAAAAGTTATAGAGAAAAAATATTTTAATTTAAAATTGTTAATAAATATTTTTTAACAAAAATTTTTACCATGATTTCTTCAGGAAAGATAGTGGAGTAGTTTCCTATTGCCTACTACAGAGTTTTGAATTCAAAGTAGTTTTCACTATACAGGGCGCGATAGGTAAATTGTCGCCATTTTATATTTTTCATTTCTCACATGTGTGTTGCTTTTTTTTGATTTTATCAACTGCATAATATAGTAGGGACATTTGGGCTCTGTCTGTGAGAAAAAGAGCACCATGACACAATTGGCATGATGTACTGCTTGGCATTTGTGCTGGAAGCTCCAATATGAACACTTCAGAGTGTTTGGGTGTCAATCTGAGGATTCAGAAAGGCTAATGGTGATTACTAAGGTGTTTGGAGTGATCACTAGTGATGGTGATGTTATACCTCCATTCATCTTCCTACAGGGCATCAGACTCAACACAGAGGCCCACATCAAGTGCCTTGAGGAGGTAGTGCTGTCCTGGGTGAAGAGGGTGGTATACTGGATGACCCTATGTCTGGCAATGGGACTTTGCACTATACCACACAAGCAGGATAATCCAATCATGACTGTCAGATAATTTCTGTGACCACATCATCTCTTACATCTGGCCACCTAACTTCCCAAACTGCAACCCCCTTGATTATTATGTATGGGGCACAGTTGAACAAGAGACCCACAAAATTCCTTAGTAAGACCAAAGATGAACTGAAGGCAAGGATTATGGCAGCATTCACCAACTTAAACAAGGAGACTGTCCAGAAGAGTTGCAGGGGATTCCAAAGTCATCTGGAGGCCGTGGTTGAAGTCACTGGTGATTTTATTGAATAAATTTACTCTTTAGTATGTCAAGATATTTTTGTGTAATTTTGGTAAATATATCTGTTAAAATGAGATGTCAGTATTATTTTCATTTTTGCATAATTTAGAGGACATTTTTTTTATCCATCACACCCTGTATGTATTTATAGAGGCTACAAATCAAGATATAGGGTTGTCGTTTTTGCAAGCTTTACATGATAAAAAATGTTTATGAATTAATAAATTATGTCCAATGGAGTAAATATTTTAATAACATTGATTTTTATGAATTATTTCAGATAGTGATGTCTTAACTATAAAGATTGTTGAGGATATAGACAATAACTGGTAAGTGACTTATGCTGTTGAATTTTGCTAACAACTTTTTAAATATTTTTTTTTCTTGAACATTAACATCAGAACTACAGCAAAGAATCCAAGCATTAAAAAGGAGATATTACATAATTGTTCCAGGCATCTTCTGTGTAGACCACATCACAAAAGACACAGTGCAAGATACCATCAGGCAAGAAGAAGTCCTGTTAAGAAGTGGTTGGCAATCAAGGCTAAAGATCCTAGTGTATCTTTCTGTTGATATATATTGAAGGCATAACATTTTGTATTGTCCCTTGTAAAATTTTTAAAAAAATCTATGTCTGTTTACTCTCATTTTTTCTCTTTTCTCTCTGTTTACTCTCATTTTTTCTCTTTTCTCTCTGTTTACTCTCATTGTCTCTCTTTTCACTCTCATTTTCTCTCTGTTTACTCTCATCTTTTATCTTTTCTCACTGTTTACTCTCATTTTCTCTCTTTTCTCTCTGTTTACTCTCATTTTCTCTCTTTTCTCTCTGTTTACTCTCATTGTCTCTCTGTTTACTCTCATTGTCTCTCTTTTCACTCTCATTTTCTGTCTGTTCACTCTCATTTTTTCTCTTTTCTCACTCTCATTTTCTCTCTGTTCACCCTCATTTTCTCTGTTTACTCTCATTTTCTCTCTTTTCACTCTCATTTTCTCTCTTCTCTCTGTTTACTCTCATTTTCTCTCTGTTCACTCTCATTTTCTCTCTTTTCAGGGCAAACAATTTATGGAATCAGCCACAGACAAAACTGACCTTGGAGCCAAAAGTGAAAGAGGCCAACTTCTCAGGCCCTTCACATTTTAAATCTTTATTGGGAAAGTGTTATGAAAAAGTTACAACTTCGTACGTTTGACTTTATTTTACTCTCTTGTTTTTTTTTAATCATAGGAGGTGGCAAGTTAGGAGTAATGTCAGGAGACACGGTGGAGAGAAAAAGATAGCAACTCTGATAAAGGAATCAAAGAGTCGAGTTTGAATTCCAGCCACATTTGTTACATTCTTCCCATAATCAAATCTTCTGATTTACATTACACTAATTTCCACCACTAGCCAAATGTGAATGCTCCAAACACCCAAAACTCAACTAAAAATCCATCAACTGCACAAGGCTCTGTACATAACTCTGTTTACTCACACACTCAAGAGAAGAAAAAAAGCATAACAATCCAGAATTTATTTACGTTGTTAGGAATGTTGTACTCATCTTTATTACCATATTCACAACATTTCAGCTGTTGTACACTCTGGCTTTCTTCAGGTTTTTTTTTTTTTTTTTTTTTTAAGCATATCACCCCAAGCAAGGCTGGAGGCCACTATCACGCAAGGGGTTAAAGAAGGGTTGGAGGAAGAGCAGATAGGAGTGGTAAAGGAGAGGATGTGGAGAAAGAGAAAGACAGTGGGTCGATCAAGGCAAGGGGTTACAGAAGATTTGGAGCGAGAGCAGATAGGAATGAAAGATGAAAGGATGTGGAGAAGGGAAGTGGATCGATCAAGGCAACTGGAGATGTTGATTGACGCTACACTTAAACCGTTGGAGATTGTATTTGTCAGGGAAACAGTAATAGGGAAGGGAGTTCCATAGGCGAGATGTGCGAGACATGAAGCTATTGGAGTAGAATAGACGTCTACATCTAACAGTTTCCACGGTGTAGGGGTGGGAGCGGGAAGCCAGCCTCGTGTGGCGTTTAAATTCACGAGGTCTGGGGACAAGCAAAAGCAGCTCCTCGGAGCAATTACCGTGAAAGTACTTGTAAAAAAGGCAGAGGTGATTGGAATCTATCCTCAAGGACCAGTGGATAAAAGTGTTGGTTGGATCTAGTGATATGACCCAAAGAGTTGAGTTCAATACCTGGCTACTGCAGTGGTGAACAAAAACTCTGAGATTTGAATTAAAGGGAAATAACTGAGACATCTGAAAGAAGCACGGCACATGGAACTAGATCAATCTACCCTGGTGGACAAAATAAAGGGTTCGAAATTCCAATCACCTGAAGAAGGCCGGAGTGTACAGCAGCTGAAACGTTGTGAATATAGCAATAAAGATGCAGACAACAGTCTGAACAATGTGAGGACAACAGTCTGAACAATGTAAATAATTACAATACCTCATCTCAGAAATATACAGATAAATCTAGAATTTCCACCCAATAGCACCCACTCCCACCTAAAGAAACAAAATAAAAGAGGTCTTTATGTCCTCTTTTATTTTGAATGACATTTTGACCTGAGGTCACATGTTTGTCAAAAATCTCCAAAGACATCAGACTCAACCAGCTTGCCAAAGCCATTGCCCCAGTAAGTCATAACTCGTCCTCCCTCTCCTTCCATACACATCACCAGATGCCTTTACAACTTTTTTCATTTATTGTATTTTATGTTAATACAATTGTTTATCTCTTTAAATTTTCATTGTTTCTTCTTCATTCTACCACCATATGTTTAGTAACGTGAAAACAAACGTTCATATCATAACAAGTTCATTATATCCTCTTACGTGTTAATATCCTTAGAAAAGGTATGAATCCATCTCTACACCCCACAGCTAAGAATAAATAGCAGGAGGGATTGGGTTCTGTAGACTTGGTTGGCAACCAGTCTAGGAGAAGGGAAACTCTGAATTCAAACCTGCTTGAGGGTTGGGCTCTGTCAAGACACCCCATTATGGCTATGACTGTAGTAGACGTGATGTCTCTGCGACCCTAAGCGGTTATGGGATTTGTGATCATTATACGTCTTGTATGCCATATCACCTCATGATGTAGGCGATCATAGATCTCCATGATTTCCTGTCCTTTTTAGCTCTTCATAAATTTTGTATTTTTGTTATTTCTCCTAAACTCAAGCTCACTAAGTAGTTTATGCATTGTTTTCTTCAGTCCCTCTTGCCTTCAGTCTGTCCAGTGAGTATCAGATTTTCCTAGCCCTCTTTCCTCATTATGTGCCCTAGACATTTCAACAATCTCTATTTTGTTTCCATTTTCTCTAAAACTTTGTCGTTTCTCACATATTCAGTCCATTGTATCCTTAGCTTCCTTCTGTAGAACCACATTTCTGTTGCTTCAAGTCTCTTCTTCATCTGTGAGGAGATTGTCCAGCATTCACTGCCATATAGGAAAACTGATATTACATAACAGTCCAGTTCTCTTTCCTTTGTTTCTATTGATTCAAGTCTCTTCTTCATCTGTGAGGAGATTGTCCAGCATTCACTGCCATATAGGAGGACTGATATTACATAACAGTCCAGTTCTCTTTCCTTTGTTTCTATTGATTCAAGTCTCTTCTTCATCTGTGAGGAGATTGTCCAGCATTCACTGCCATATAGGAAAACTGATATTACATAACAGTCCAGTTCTCTTTCCTTTGTTTCTATTGATTCAAGTCTCTTCTTCATCTGTGAGGAGATTGTCCAGCATTCACTGCCATATAGGAAAACTGATATTACATAACAGTCCAGTTCTCTTTCCTTTGTTTCTATTGATTCAAGTCTCTTCTTCATCTGTGAGGAGATTGTCCAGCATTCACTGCCATATAGGAAAACTGATATTACATAACAGTCCAGTTCTCTTTCCTTTGTTTCTATTGATTCAAGTCTCTTCTTCATCTGTGAGGAGATTGTCCAGCATTCACTGCCATATAGGAAAACTGATATTACATAACAGTCCAGTTCTCTTTCCTTTGTTTCTATTGATTCAAGTCTCTTCTTCATCTGTGAGGAGATTGTCCAGCATTCACTGCCATATAGGAAAACTGATATTACATAACAGTCCAGTTCTCTTTCCTTTGTTTCTATTGATTCAAGTCTCTTCTTCATCTGTGAGGAGATTGTCCAGCATTCACTGCCATATAGGAAAACTGATATTACATAACAGTCCAGTTCTCTTTCCTTTGTTTCTATTGATTCAAGTCTCTTCTTCATCTGTGAGGAGATTGTCCAGCATTCACTGCCATATAGGAAAACTGATATTACATAACAGTCCAGTTCTCTTTCCTTTGTTTCTATTGATTCAAGTCTCTTCTTCATCTGTGAGGAGATTGTCCAGCATTCACTGCCATATAGGAGGACTGATATTACATAACAGTCCAGTTCTCTTTCCTTTGTTTCTATTGATTCAAGTCTCTTCTTCATCTGTGAGGAGATTGTCCAGCATTCACTGCCATATAGGAAAACTGATATTACATAACAGTCCAGTTCTCTTTCCTTTGTTTCTATTGATTCAAGTCTCTTCTTCATCTGTGAGGAGATTGTCCAGCATTCACTGCCATATAGGAAAACTGATATTACATAACAGTCCAGTTCTCTTTCCTTTGTTTCTATTGATTCAAGTCTCTTCTTCATCTGTGAGGAGATTGTCCAGCATTCACTGCCATATAGGAAAACTGATATTACATAACAGTCCAGTTCTCTTTCCTTTGTTTCTATTGATTCAAGTCTCTTCTTCATCTGTGAGGAGATTGTCCAGCATTCACTGCCATATAGGAAAACTGATATTACATAACAGTCCAGTTCTCTTTCCTTTGTTTCTATTGATTCAAGTCTCTTCTTCATCTGTGAGGAGATTGTCCAGCATTCACTGCCATATAGGAAAACTGATATTACATAACAGTCCAGTTCTCTTTCCTTTGTTTCTATTGATTCAAGTCTCTTCTTCATCTGTGAGGAGATTGTCCAGCATTCACTGCCATATAGGAAAACTGATATTACATAACAGTCCAGTTCTCTTTCCTTTGTTTCTATTGATTCAAGTCTCTTCTTCATCTGTGAGGAGATTGTCCAGCATTCACTGCCATATAGGAAAACTGATATTACATAACAGTCCAGTTCTCTTTCCTTTGTTTCTATTGATTCAAGTCTCTTCTTCATCTGTGAGGAGATTGTCCAGCATTCACTGCCATATAGGAAAACTGATATTACATAACAGTCCAGTTCTCTTTCCTTTGTTTCTATTGATTCAAGTCTCTTCTTCATCTGTGAGGAGATTGTCCAGCATTCACTGCCATATAGGAAAACTGATATTACATAACAGTCCAGTTCTCTTTCCTTTGTTTCTATTGATTCAAGTCTCTTCTTCATCTGTGAGGAGATTGTCCAGCATTCACTGCCATATAGGAAAACTGATATTACATAACAGTCCAGTTCTCTTTCCTTTGTTTCTATTGATTCAAGTCTCTTCTTCATCTGTGAGGAGATTGTCCAGCATTCACTGCCATATAGGAAAACTGATATTACATAACAGTCCAGTTCTCTTTCCTTTGTTTCTATTGATTCAAGTCTCTTCTTCATCTGTGAGGAGATTGTCCAGCATTCACTGCCATATAGGAAAACTGATATTACATAACAGTCCAGTTCTCTTTCCTTTGTTTCTATTGATTCAAGTCTCTTCTTCATCTGTGAGGAGATTGTCCAGCATTCACTGCCATATAGGAAAACTGATATTACATAACAGTCCAGTTCTCTTTCCTTTGTTTCTATTGATTCAAGTCTCTTCTTCATCTGTGAGGAGATTGTCCAGCATTCACTGCCATATAGGAAAACTGATATTACATAACAGTCCAGTTCTCTTTCCTTTGTTTCTATTGATTCAAGTCTCTTCTTCATCTGTGAGGAGATTGTCCAGCATTCACTGCCATATAGGAAAACTGATATTACATAACAGTCCAGTTCTCTTTCCTTTGTTTCTATTGATTCAAGTCTCTTCTTCATCTGTGAGGAGATTGTCCAGCATTCACTGCCATATAGGAAAACTGATATTACATAACAGTCCAGTTCTCTTTCCTTTGTTTCTATTGATTCAAGTCTCTTCTTCATCTGTGAGGAGATTGTCCAGCATTCACTGCCATATAGGAAAACTGATATTACATAACAGTCCAGTTCTCTTTCCTTTGTTTCTATTGATTCAAGTCTCTTCTTCATCTGTGAGGAGATTGTCCAGCATTCACTGCCATATAGGAAAACTGATATTACATAACAGTCCAGTTCTCTTTCCTTTGTTTCTATTGATTCAAGTCTCTTCTTCATCTGTGAGGAGATTGTCCAGCATTCACTGCCATATAGGAAAACTGATATTACATAACAGTCCAGTTCTCTTTCCTTTGTTTCTATTGATTCAAGTCTCTTCTTCATCTGTGAGGAGATTGTCCAGCATTCACTGCCATATAGGAAAACTGATATTACATAACAGTCCAGTTCTCTTTCCTTTGTTTCTATTGATTCAAGTCTCTTCTTCATCTGTGAGGAGATTGTCCAGCATTCACTGCCATATAGGAGGACTGATATTACATAACAGTCCAGTTCTCTTTCCTTTGTTTCTATTGATTCAAGTCTCTTCTTCATCTGTGAGGAGATTGTCCAGCATTCACTGCCATATAGGAAAACTGATATTACATAACAGTCCAGTTCTCTTTCCTTTGTTTCTATTGATTCAAGTCTCTTCTTCATCTGTGAGGAGATTGTCCAGCATTCACTGCCATATAGGAAAACTGATATTACATAACAGTCCAGTTCTCTTTCCTTTGTTTCTATTGATTCAAGTCTCTTCTTCATCTGTGAGGAGATTGTCCAGCATTCACTGCCATATAGGAGGACTGATATTACATAACAGTCCAGTTCTCTTTCCTTTGTTTCTATTGATTCAAGTCTCTTCTTCATCTGTGAGGAGATTGTCCAGCATTCACTGCCATATAGGAAAACTGATATTACATAACAGTCCAGTTCTCTTTCCTTTGTTTCTATTGATTCAAGTCTCTTCTTCATCTGTGAGGAGATTGTCCAGCATTCACTGCCATATAGGAAAACTGATATTACATAACAGTCCAGTTCTCTTTCCTTTGTTTCTATTGATTCAAGTCTCTTCTTCATCTGTGAGGAGATTGTCCAGCATTCACTGCCATATAGGAAAACTGATATTACATAACAGTCCAGTTCTCTTTCCTTTGTTTCTATTGATTCAAGTCTCTTCTTCATCTGTGAGGAGATTGTCCAGCATTCACTGCCATATAGGAAAACTGATATTACATAACAGTCCAGTTCTCTTTCCTTTGTTTCTATTGATTCAAGTCTCTTCTTCATCTGTGAGGAGATTGTCCAGCATTCACTGCCATATAGGAAAACTGATATTACATAACAGTCCAGTTCTCTTTCCTTTGTTTCTATTGATTCAAGTCTCTTCTTCATCTGTGAGGAGATTGTCCAGCATTCACTGCCATATAGGAAAACTGATATTACATAACAGTCCAGTTCTCTTTCCTTTGTTTCTATTGATTCAAGTCACTTCTTCATCTTGGAGGAGATTGTCCAGCATCCATTGCCATAAAGGAGATCTGATATTACATAACAGTTCAGTTCACTTTTCTTTGTTTCTCTTGCTTCAAGTCACTTCTTCATCTTGGAGGAGATTGTCCAGCATCCATTGCCATAAAGGAGATCTGATATTACATAACAGTTCAGTTCACTTTTCTTTGTTTCTCTTGCTTCAAGTCACTTCTTCATCTTGGAGGAGATTGTCCAGCATCCATTGCCATATAGGAGATCTGATATTACATAACAGTCCAGTTCTCTTTCCTTTGTTTCTATTGATTCAAGTCTCTTCTTCATCTGTGAGGAGATTGTCCAGCATTCACTGCCATATAGGAAAACTGATATTACATAACAGTCCAGTTCTCTTTCCTTTGTTTCTATTGATTCAAGTCACTTCTTCATCTTGGAGGAGATTGTCCAACATTCATTGCCATAAAGGAGATCTGATATTACATAACAGTTCAGTACTCTTTTCTTTCTTTTTTGGAAGGCATTTTTGGCTCCCCCCAATGCACCTTTGGATTTCAGTATTGCTCTTTCTGTCCTATTAAAGCTCTTCCTAGATATTTAAATTTTTGTACTCATTTGATTTTGGTCTCTCTGATTTGCAATTCGCACTTTGGGCTTGTCCTTTTGCTAATAACCATACATTCTGTCTTCTTGCAGTTGATATTTAGTCCTTTCTTCTTGCTTTCCTCCACTACCTTCTGTTGGAAAAAGCGAAACATTGAGACCACTTCAAAAACTGCATCCTATTTTTGTTAAAATTCTAAATCTGTACTGTATTCAGTTGTTCCATTAATGGAGAGAAAATAAAATCTTATTCAAATGTAAGAAAAGTTAATTGTATTTGTCAAGCATATAAATATTGAGGCAAGCTCATAATAAAAAACAGATTTTTTTTATCCCTTGTTGAAAGAACCATGGATTCTGAATGAAAAAACCTCTATCAACACCAAATCCAATATTTCAATCCTGTAAGGTCTTAACAAACAGACAATGGAATGTAAAAAGAAAGAATAAAAGCAGTAAGAAAGGTAGGGGGAATCAAATCTCTTATCAATTACTTTATAAGTACTTTTAGAGGCACTAACAAAAAGACAAGACTATTACTCAGTTATGGTAATTTACCCATACACGCATGAACTCTCCCAGCTATAAAAAGGAGCAGGTACTGCTTTTGGAGAGTGAAGTTTCCAGCAGTCAGCTCTGACAGTCAGACCAAACATTATTGCTGTAACACTCTTGTTTGTATATGTTTGTATTACCGTTTCTGTTAATATATTTGTTTAACTCAATTCCTCTCTTGTGTCTTTATTTCTGGCCCTAACAAGGCCGCAACATACTCATAGTGAAACTTGCATAAAAACAAATATTTATACAAAAAAACTTTTACACTCTGCAAATTGTACAAAATGCAATATCAGCCTTACACAAAATGTTCCTTGTTTGCCTTGAACTACCTAGGTAGGTTAACAGTTCTTTAAAATGCAACTATGTTTTCTCTTAGAAAACAACAATTTATGAAAAACAAACATTTTCCTTAACAACAAAGGAATTTTAGTTACTTTTTTTTAACAGCAGTTCATGTTAATCATTTTTTTTAACAACAAATGAAACTTACTTTGAAAAGTTCACAAATTCAGAAGTTTAAAGGTCGAAAATCAAAAGGCATGAGAAAGGATCACTTACCTCAGGTAATGTTGATTCTTTGAATCCTTTAAACAAAATATTCAGATTTTTAGAATAGACATTCTCAAGTATGAGATAAACTCATAAGTTTAGAAAAGACATTCATTGTAATGAGAATTCTTGTAGGTTTTTAGGGTTCTTCTTTTTCTTTCTTCTTCTCCTTCTTTGGCAGCATCAACAGTAGCAGCCTTTATCATCACTTTTCTCACCTGAGTGATCATTTCCTTTTTCATCAAAAGATACTGCTTTCTCCCAAGCAGTTTTATCTTTTTTTTTACCTGAGGTGGTCAATTCCCTTTCTGATTTTGCAGTTAAAATTTCCTCTTCATATAACAAAGTGGTGGATCCAACCAATTTAAAAACACCTTCTTAGGAGGCATATACTTTTTATCTGCATTGGTTAAAAACTCAAGAATCACTATGCAATCAAACCGCACCCATTTGCAGCTTAAAATTTGGCAGGTTTTTGATATTAGAGTTGAGCCTATGTTTTGTAAATCTGTTTAGACTGCATTTTGGCAGATTTTTTTAACATTAATTTGCAGCCATGTTTTTTCAAATCTTTGCACATCAATTTTCATTCACGTTTTTTTTTAAAACCATCTGGCTTCATTTTGTCAGTTTCTTTTTCAAAGAAACAGTTAGTAACATACTTTTCTTACTTAATTTTTTATACAATTTAATATTATTCGTTTTATTGAAAATAATTTTTATATTAATTTTTACACATTCCAACACTTTCTTTTTTCCATACCATTTTAATATTATCTGTTTTATTTAAATTAGTTTATGTCTATATTTCTGAGATGAGGTATTATGTACAGTATTTACATTAGTCGGACTAACCACCTGAAGAAGGCCGGAGCGTACAATGGCCGAAACGTTGTGACAAATATGGCGACAAAGATGAGGACAATAGTAACATGTAAATACTGTAAATTAGTTTATATCTTAATTTTTACCCAACTCCAACATTTTAATTATTTCTTTCATACAATTTTAATATTATCTGTCTTATTAAAAATGATTTTTATAAATGAGGTAAGTTTAATTTCTGTCTGAATTTCTTGGCTTAGCAACAGTAAGAAAGAGAAACAGCAGGCAAAGAGGTCAAGCATGACATCAAGGCAGCTGCAGCAGCAGGAAAACAATATGAACATTAGGTTTAAGCTTTCTAGTTCTAGATTCAGGATTATCACAGGGAATAATTGCCTAAAGGATTAAAGCATTAGTTCATGAATTTGGTGGCATAGTTATTGAGTTCAATACTTGGATTGGAAACAAAGCTAGCTTTAACTGAGCAATGCCATGTGCACCTTTTTAATATATTTTGGAATGTCATTCCTTTATTCTAAATTATCGAACACTGTGGTTCTTCACCATTTTTAGTTTATGTGGCCTATTCAATATATTTTAGAATGTCATTCCTTCTTTCCAAGATTACCAAACTCTGGTTCCCAACCATTTTGGGCCCATGTATCCTTTTCAATATATTTTAGAATGCTATTTCTTTGTTCCAAGATTATCAAGCTCTGTGGTTCTTAACCGTTTTTGGTTCACACAGCCTATTCAATATATTTTAGAATGTCATTCCTTCTTTCCAAGATTATCAAACTCTGGTTCCCAACCATTTTGGGCCCATGTACCCTTTTCAATATATTTTAGAATGCTATTTCTTTGTTCCAGGATTATCAAGCTCTGTGGTTCTTAACCGTTTTTGGTTCACACAGCCTATTCAATATATTTTAGAATGTCATTCCTTCTTTCCAAGATTACCAAACTCTGGTTCCCAACCATTTTGGGCCCATGTACCCTTTTCAATATATTTTAGAATGCTATTTCTTTGTTCCAGGATTATCAAGCTCTGTGGTTCTTAACCGTTTTTGGTTCACACAGCCTATTCAATATATTTTAGAATGTCATTCCTTCTTTCCAAGATTACCAAACTCTGGTTCCCAACCATTTTGGGCCCATGTACCCTTTTCAATATATTTTAGAATGCTATTTCTTTGTTCCAGGATTATCAAGCTCTGTAGTTCTTAACCGTTTTTGGTTCACACAGCCTATTCAATATATTTTAGAATGTCATTCCTTCTTTCCAAGATTATCAAACTCTGGTTCCCAACCATTTTGGGCCCATGTACCCTTTTCAATATATTTTAGAATGCTATTTCTTTGTTCCAGGATTATCAAGCTCTGTGGTTCTTAACCGTTTTTGGTTCACACAGCCTATTCAATATATTTTAGAATGTCATTCCTTCTTTCCAAGATTATCAAACTCTGGTTCCCAACCATTTTGGGCCCATGTACCCTTTTCAATATATTTTAGAATGCTATTTCTTTGTTCCAGGATTATCAAGCTCTGTGGTTCTTAACCGTTTTTGGTTCACACAGCCTATTCAATATATTTTAGAATGTCATTCCTTCTTTCCAAGATTACCAAACTCTGGTTCCCAACCATTTTGGGCCCATGTACCCTTTTCAATATATTTTAGAATGCTATTTCTTTGTTCCAGGATTATCAAGCTCTGTGGTTCTTAACCGTTTTTGGTTCACACAGCCTATTCAATATATTTTAGAATGTCATTCCTTCTTTCCAAGATTATCAAACTCTGGTTCCCAACCATTTTGGGCCCATGTACCCTTTTCAATATATTTTAGAATGCTATTTCTTTGTTCCAGGATTATCAAGCTCTGTGGTTCTTAACCGTTTTTGGTTCACACAGCCTATTCAATATATTTTAGAATGTCATTCCTTCTTTCCAAGATTACCAAACTCTGGTTCCCAACCATTTTGGGCCCATGTACCCTTTTCAATATATTTTAGAATGCTATTTCTTTGTTCCAGGATTATCAAGCTCTGTAGTTCTTAACCGTTTTTGGTTCACACAGCCTATTCAATATATTTTAGAATGTCATTCCTTCTTTCCAAGATTATCAAACTCTGGTTCCCAACCATTTTGGGCCCATGTACCCTTTTCAATATATTTTAGAATGCTATTTCTTTGTTCCAGGATTATCAAGCTCTGTGGTTCTTAACCGTTTTTGGTTCACACAGCCTATTCAATATATTTTAGAATGTCATTCCTTCTTTCCAAGATTATCAAACTCTGGTTCCCAACCATTTTGGGCCCATGTACCCTTTTCAATATATTTTAGAATGCTATTTCTTTGTTCCAGGATTATCAAGCTCTGTGGTTCTTAACCGTTTTTGGTTCACACAGCCTATTCAATATATTTTAGAATGTCATTCCTTCTTTCCAAGATTATCAAACTCTGGTTCCCAACCATTTTGGGCCCATGTACCCTTTTCAATATATTTTAGAATGCTATTTCTTTGTTCCAGGATTATCAAGCTCTGTGGTTCTTAACCGTTTTTGGTTCACACAGCCTATTCAATATATTTTAGAATGTCATTCCTTCTTTCCAAGATTATCAAACTCTGGTCCCCAACCATTTTGGGCCCATGTACCCTTTTCAATATATTTTAGAATGCTATTTCTTTGTTCCAGGATTATCAAGCTCTGTGGTTCTTAACCGTTTTTGGTTCACACAGCCTATTCAATATATTTTAGAATGTCATTCCTTCTTTCCAAGATTATCAAACTCTGGTTCCCAACCATTTTGGGCCCATGTACCCTTTTCAATATATTTTAGAATGCTATTTCTTTGTTCCAGGATTATCAAGCTCTGTGGTTCTTAACCGTTTTTGGTTCACACAGCCTATTCAATATATTTTAGAATGTCATTCCTTCTTTCCAAGATTATCAAACTCTGGTTCCCAACCATTTTGGGCCCATGTACCCTTTTCAATATATTTTAGAATGCTATTTCTTTGTTCCAGGATTATCAAGCTCTGTGGTTCTTAACCGTTTTTGGTTCACACAGCCTATTCAATATATTTTAGAATGTCATTCCTTCTTTCCAAGATTACCAAACTCTGGTTCCCAACCATTTTGGGCCCATGTACCCTTTTCAATATATTTTAGAATGCTATTTCTTTGTTCCAGGATTATCAAGCTCTGTAGTTCTTAACCGTTTTTGGTTCACACAGCCTATTCAATATATTTTAGAATGTCATTCCTTCTTTCCAAGATTATCAAACTCTGGTTCCCAACCATTTTGGGCCCATGTACCCTTTTCAATATATTTTAGAATGCTATTTCTTTGTTCCAGGATTATCAAGCTCTGTGGTTCTTAACCGTTTTTGGTTCACACAGCCTATTCAATATATTTTAGAATGTCATTCCTTCTTTCCAAGATTATCAAACTCTGGTTCCCAACCATTTTGGGCCCATGTACCCTTTTCAATATATTTTAGAATGCTATTTCTTTGTTCCAGGATTATCAAGCTCTGTGGTTCTTAACCGTTTTTGGTTCACACAGCCTATTCAATATATTTTAGAATGTCATTCCTTCTTTCCAAGATTATCAAACTCTGGTTCCCAACCATTTTGGGCCCATGTACCCTTTTCAATATATTTTAGAATGCTATTTCTTTGTTCCAGGATTATCAAGCTCTGTGGTTCTTAACCGTTTTTGGTTCACACAGCCTATTCAATATATTTTAGAATGTCATTCCTTCTTTCCAAGATTATCAAACTCTGGTCCCCAACCATTTTGGGCCCATGTACCCTTTTCAATATATTTTAGAATGCTATTTCTTTGTTCCAGGATTATCAAGCTCTGTGGTTCTTAACCGTTTTTGGTTCACACAGCCTATTCAATATATTTTAGAATGTCATTCCTTCTTTCCAAGATTATCAAACTCTGGTTCCCAACCATTTTGGGCCCATGTACCCTTTTCAATATATTTTAGAATGCTATTTCTTTGTTCCAGGATTATCAAGCTCTGTGGTTCTTAACCGTTTTTGGTTCACACAGCCTATTCAATATATTTTAGAATGTCATTCCTTCTTTCCAAGATTATCAAACTCTGGTTCCCAACCATTTTGGGCCCATGTACCCTTTTCAATATATTTTAGAATGCTATTTCTTTGTTCCAGGATTATCAAGCTCTGTGGTTCTTAACCGTTTTTGGTTCACACAGCCTATTCAATATATTTTAGAATGTCATTCCTTCTTTCCAAGATTATCAAACTCTGGTTCCCAACCATTTTGGGCCCATGTACCCTTTTCAATATATTTTAGAATGCTATTTCTTTGTTCCAGGATTATCAAGCTCTGTAGTTCTTAACCGTTTTTGGTTAACACAGCCTATTCAATATATTTTAGAATGTCATTCCTTCTTTCCAAGATTATCAAACTCTGGTTCCCAACCATTTTGGGCCCATGTACCCTTTTCAATATATTTTAGAATGCTATTTCTTTGTTCCAGGATTATCAAGCTCTGTGGTTCTTAACCGTTTTTGGTTCACACAGCCTATTCAATATATTTTAGAATGTCATTCCTTCTTTCCAAGATTATCAAACTCTGGTTCCCAACCATTTTGGGCACATGTACCCTTTTCAATATATTTTAGAATGCTATTTCTTTGTTCCAGGATTATCAAGCTCTGTGGTTCTTAACCGTTTTTGGTTCACACAGCCTATTCAATATATTTTAGAATGTCATTCCTTCTTTCCAAGATTATCAAACTCTGGTTCCCAACCATTTTGGGCCCATGTACCCTTTTCAATATATTTTAGAATGCTATTTCTTTGTTCCAGGATTATCAAGCTCTGTAGTTCTTAACCGTTTTTGGTTCACACAGCCTATTCAATATATTTTAGAATGTCATTCCTTCTTTCCAAGATTATCAAACTCTGGTTCCCAACCATTTTGGGCCCATGTACCCTTTTCAATATATTTTAGAATGCTATTTCTTTGTTCCAGGATTATCAAGCTCTGTGGTTCTTAACCGTTTTTGGTTCACGCAGCCTATTCAATATATTTTAGAATGTCATTCCTTCTTTCCAAGATTATCAAACTCTGGTTCCCAACCATTTTGGGCCCATGTACCCTTTTCAATATATTTTAGAATGCTATTTCTTTGTTCCAGGATTATCAAGCTCTGTGGTTCTTAACCGTTTTTGGTTCACACAGCCTATTCAATATATTTTAGAATGTCATTCCTTCTTTCCAAGATTATCAAACTCTGGTTCCCAACCATTTTGGGCCCATGTACCCTTTTCAATATATTTTAGAATGCTATTTCTTTGTTCCAGGATTATCAAGCTCTGTAGTTCTTAACCGTTTTTGGTTCACACAGCCTATTCAATATATTTTAGAATGTCATTCCTTCTTTCCAAGATTATCAAACTCTGGTTCCCAACCATTTTGGGCCCATGTACCCTTTTCAATATATTTTAGAATGCTATTTCTTTGTTCCAGGATTATCAAGCTCTGTGGTTCTTAACCGTTTTTGGTTCACGCAGCCTATTCAATATATTTTAGAATGTCATTCCTTCTTTCCAAGATTATCAAACTCTGGTTCCCAACCATTTTGGGCCCATGTACCCTTTTCAATATATTTTAGAATGCTATTTCTTTGTTCCAGGATTATCAAGCTCTGTAGTTCTTAACCGTTTTTGGTTCACACAGCCTATTCAATATATTTTAGAATGTCATTCCTTCTTTCCAAGATTATCAAACTCTGGTTCCCAACCATTTTGGGCCCATGTACCCTTTTCAATATATTTTAGAATGCTATTTCTTTGTTCCAGGATTATCAAGCTCTGTAGTTCTTAACCGTTTTTGGTTCACACAGCCTATTCAATATATTTTAGAATGTCATTCCTTCTTTCCAAGATTATCAAACTCTGGTTCCCAACCATTTTGGGCCCATGTACCCTTTTCAATATATTTTAGAATGCTATTTCTTTGTTCCAGGATTATCAAGCTCTGTAGTTCTTAACCGTTTTTGGTTCACACAGCCTATTCAATATATTTTAGAATGTCATTCCTTCTTTCCAAGATTATCAAACTCTGGTTCCCAACCATTTTGGGCCCATGTACCCTTTTCAATATATTTTAGAATGCTATTTCTTTGTTCCAGGATTATCAAGCTCTGTGGTTCTTAACCGTTTTTGGTTCACACAGCCTATTCAATATATTTTAGAATGTCATTCCTTCTTTCCAAGATTATCAAACTCTGGTTCCCAACCATTTTGGGCCCATGTACCCTTTTCAATATATTTTAGAATGCTATTTCTTTGTTCCAGGATTATCAACCTCTGTAGTTCTTAACCGTTTTTGGTTCACACAGCCTATTCAATATATTTTAGAATGTCATTCCTTCTTTCCAAGATTATCAAACTCTGGTTCCCAACCATTTTGGGCCCATGTACCCTTTTCAATATATTTTAGAATGCTATTTCTTTGTTCCAGGATTATCAAGCTCTGTGGTTCTTAACCGTTTTTGGTTCACACAGCCTATTCAATATATTTTAGAATGTCATTCCTTCTTTCCAAGATTATCAAACTCTGGTTCCCAACCATTTTGGGCCCATGTACCCTTTTCAATATATTTTAGAATGCTATTTCTTTGTTCCAGGATTATCAAGCTCTGTAGTTCTTAACCGTTTTTGGTTCACACAGCCTATTCAATATATTTTAGAATGTCATTCCTTCTTTCCAAGATTATCAAACTCTGGTTCCCAACCATTTTGGGCCCATGTACCCTTTTCAATATATTTTAGAATGCTATTTCTTTGTTCCAGGATTATCAAGCTCTGTGGTTCTTAACCGTTTTTGGTTCACACAGCCTATTCAATATATTTTAGAATGTCATTCCTTCTTTCCAAGATTATCAAACTCTGGTTCCCAACCATTTTGGGCCCATGTACCCTTTTCAATATATTTTAGAATGCTATTTCTTTGTTCCAGGATTGTCAAGCTCTGTAGTTCTTAACCGTGTTTGGTTCACACAGCCTATTCAATATATTTTAGAATGTCATTCCTTCTTTCCAAGATTATCAAACTCTGGTTCCCAACCATTTTGGGCCCATGTACCCTTTTCAATATATTTTAGAATGCTATTTCTTTGTTCCAGGATTATCAAGCTCTGTGGTTCTTAACCGTTTTTGGTTCACACAGCCTATTCAATATATTTTAGAATGTCATTCCTTCTTTCCAAGATTATCAAACTCTGGTTCTCATCCATTTTAGGCCATTTTTAGTTTATGCACCTTTTCAGACAAAAATATCTCTTAATAAGATTTAGTTAAATATAAACTATTAATATTAAACCATTCAGAATTAAATTGATATGAAGCCATTCATTTATTTTCTGCTTTCTTGAATCATTTGAAATTTATAATTAATTTATAATCAATCTGAAAAGAAAATACTTTCAGCCATGTTTTTGATAAAGAATTCTTTAAAACATTGGTTCTCAAGCATTTTCAACCTATGCATTCTTTTTGTTATATTTTAGAATTTCATTCTCCACTTTCAAAATTTCCTAACTCAAAAGTTCCATTGTAAAAAGATCAATATGTTTTCATATGCGAATCTGTGATTCCAATTTCCTCCAAGAGAGGAAATTCCTTCCCGTTTAAGAACCTCTCTGAATTATCAATCATAACTTCTGTTTTCTTAATTGCTTCAATATTTTTCCACAGGTATAGATATACGTTTTGTCCATTCCACAATGTCACACAGCATGAAATATCCCTGCAGTGGAAACCCTACAATGGAATATTAGGGTAAGATATACTTTACTTCACAAAAATATTGATTGGTTGATTGCTTTGAAAAAAATGATTTTCTTTCTTGACAGAAAGCATTTTGGTTATATTGAAAAAATACATAATAAATTTCTTCGCAAATATATTTGACACAATGGGACCTAGCCATGATTAATCTAGGGCCAGATTATCCTTTAGGTTAGTGTAGGCAACAACCTCAGGCCCCTCAAGCTTTTAAAGCAGTGATTTTAATTTTCAAGTTGTTATATCGTCTAGATAATTTCATAAACTGAAATGATATCAATATGGCAAAATCATATTTATTTGACTTTGCAGGAAGCAAAGCAAACAAAAGGTGGTTTTGGTTTGTGTTATTGTGTTTCAAATAGATGACATCTTTGATTTTATTTCAGAATATATAAATCTTAGACATTTTTATAAAGCCAGGATTTTAATTTTCTAGATGTTATAACTTCTAAATAGTTTCATAAACTGAAATGATATCAATATGAAAAACTCATTTATTTTGATTGCTTTATTGTTATAATGCTGGCTATAAAAAATCTTTTTTACCGTCAGTCATGAGGAAATGGAAAATGTGTTTGTGTGTGAATTGCCTGAATGAATGCCAAAATAAATGGACATCTATGCAGTAGGTCTTTTAATGGCATCAAAAATACACTAAAGTTGTTAATAAACTCAGTTCAATTAAGTGCCATTCACAGGGTCAGATTATCCTTTACACTAGTAAAGGCTGCAGTCTTCAAGCTTTTATAAAGCCAGGATTTTAATTTTCTAGATGTTATAACTTCTAAATAGTTTCATAAACTGAAATGATATCAATATGACAAACTCATTTATTTTCATTGCTGTATTGTTATAATGCTGGCTATAAAAAACTGTTTTGTGCTATGGTTGTTTGGAAATATGTGCTAATTTGGTTTGCAATAAATAGTAAAATAGTGAAGGTATTTCTTGAAGAATATTTTTTATTGACAAATAAAAGATATCTGTCTATATTTCTGAGACAAAGTATTATGTACACTATTTACATTATTCAGACTATTGTCCTCATCTTTGTCGCCATATTTATTACAATACTCGGTTAAGGCAGTGGAGAACTTGGAGAGAGGAATTAACAGGAGATAACTGATAACTGACATCCATTAAACATGGCACGTGGAACTAGAACAGTCTACCCCAGTGAGTGAAATAAAGGGTTCAGTTCGACATTCCAACCACCTGATGAAGGCCGGAGCATACAACAGCCGAAACATTGGAATAAATATGGCGACAAAGATGCAGACAATAGTCCAAATAATATAGTGTAAATAAAAGATAGCTATTGTAGTTTATTTAAAGAATTTGCAAGCTATGTAAATACATCATAAGTAAAAAATAAAAATAAAAAGATGTGTGCAAGTGAATTTGAAGGTTGCTCTGTTGGTGGGGGCAGGGCATAATTTCATTAGCCTAGGGGCTCCAAAAGATCATAATCCGGCCCTGGTAATGGCAATACTAGTTGTTTCCCTACAAGGAAATATTTGGCATTCCCTGTCTGAGCAGCCAGTGCTACTTTAAGTTGAAAGTTATAAAATTTTCTCTTAAAACAATTTTTCAGGAAAATACATTTCTCAAGTCCAGTAGCTGTTATTGCTCTTTCCATTATTTATGGGAGGTTTCCTTCCTAGCCTTCTGTTTGAAGTGGTGTGGAATGTCAATATCTTGATTATATCATTATTTTCTCTTTTGAGTTACATGTGATATCCATTTTAGTTGTTGCTGCTGCTGGTAGTCCTCAAGTGATGTGGTTTTGTTATTTGGTACAGATCTTTGTGATTTCATCTTGCCAGTCTGCAGTTTTCGAAAAAGAATGACTTTCACTTGCTCAAAGCTATTTCTAACCGAGGAAGCAGTTGCATACAGCTGACAGTTTAGATATTTCTGAATTTATTTGGCATCATGCATGACATCCATCTGAAAGTCTCTCGATCTGACAAGACTATTTACAAACATGACTCAAGTTTTCAGTTTAATGTTCTGGTTTTGTAGCAATTTGCAGTGTTGGCTGAAACTACCTCTATTTCTTTTTCTCCTATACTAAATTTGTTATAACTGATCTGTACGTCAAGTTATTTGAAGTGTTTAGTATATACTAATTCCACTTCCTGAATTTTTTATGATGGATGAGAACACCCACAAAGTCAAGTGGATAGTAAATGATTTTATCTGAGCCTGAAGTGTCTATTGTTTTATGACCGGCATTAAAACATATGAAGTCAGATGTTCAAAGCAGGCACCTGCTGACTGAAGGAAAATGAAACAAATAAATGAAAACTTTCAAGATCAGGTGTCACTTGGCCAGAAGATAGGAATTTCCAGTCATAAGCTTATATAGGCAGTGTCTCAGGATTGTCAATTGTGTGCTGCATGTCATGATGTAGAGATGGACAGAGATAGGAAAGAATTCTTGCTAGTCCAAGGGGAGATCTGACCAGGTAGTCTGTCGTTAGAGAAGACAGAAGTAGCAGTGAAAATATCCCACGGATCCCCTACCTACTCCCAGAGTGTGTCAGACAATCTGTAAATAAGGAAATTCGAACTCGGCTCTCCAATTCCTCAATCCAAGCTGCTATCCATTACTCCACTGTGCCTCCTAATTATAGTTATCTTATAAAATAATGTGTGGGAGGTTACTCCCATCGTGCCTACCAAAGACATCTGTTAGGTGGCACTGTTTCACAATATAAAAGGACTGTACAATAAACTCTTTTCCTCTCTTTTACTTTGAAATGTAGTAAAGAAAACAACAGGACTTCTTTGCCTCTGGGGAAGATTTCTTCTCCCAGTTGACTGTTTTCTTAATTTCAGCCAGACATGTGGCACATTACACACATTTTCTAACAGAAAAACCTGCAAACGTTTTCTTTTTTCAGCTATGTATATACACAATATAATTTTATTCTTTTGTGAGCTAAGTTCTTTATATAAACATATATGTAAAATTCCTCTTCATGTTGAAATTAATTTCTTTTGAAAATGTCGACTTCATTTACTTTGAAAGTTTTCTACCTCAGTTGGAAAAAGTAGTAAACTCCTCAACTACAAACAGGGGACCAATACCAACATCATCCATTACAAACCTGTTGCTCAGTAACTTCCTAACAGGGTCGTCTGAGGGTGTCATCAGATCCCTGTCATGGCAATCAATTATAACTGTTTGGTTTGCTGCACGAGGTATAAGCAGATGGATTAGGGAATTTGTTAGGATCAGCTGATGATGTCATACTCAAGAACAAGTGCCAACAAGGCCAGTAGATTTCTCTGTCCTGTTTCACTTGAACAGACATTAAGCCCTTTGACAGTGATCATCAGTAACCTGCTCCAAATTCAGAATGTATTTTCCATTAAATGTAGTATTTTAAATAACAATTTAGATTTGAAAATTGATCATCTTGCCATCAGCAGAGGGACATGTATCAAACCAGTATCATAAATGCCGGTTCAATGATTACAATAATGTAGATAAAATAAACTTGTCTGGGGAGTTTCTGATATCACCTTGGATATTAAAGATTAGAATTGTAGTGAGCAAATTTATTACTCCATATTGATTTCATTTTTTATGAAACTAACACTTGTATTTGAACAGATTGTTTTATGTTGGGATCTGTCATATTTGATGGCATAACCCACTTCACCTATTTAGATTCAAAATAGTTTTATAACAGTCTTAATGAATGAGGCTAAGTACAATTCCTCATACAAGTGTCTGGGTAAATATTAACCAATAAGATATTTCAACTTCAAATCTAGGATCCAGGAGATATTTTATTTTCATTTTTATATGCCATCAAAATTGGAAGTCTGTAATCTGGTCTGATACTTCTGCTATATATTTAGAGATTCTAAATAAAATACAAAGAATAATATGCAATATTATTGGTTCTGGCATTTTCACTTCAGTTTCCCACTGCCATAATGTAGCTTCCCTGTACCTTTTCTATAAATACTTTCATGCTAATTGTTCTGATGAACTTTCCTCTATGGTACCTAGACTTTATGAATTTCAATGCAGTACTAGAGTGGTGGCCAGGTCTCGTCATTTTACACTTGAAATGGCAAGATGCAACCGTAAGTTCTATGCTAACAGGGGAACTCTCTTCTGGCTTCCCTTTTTTATGTTCTCTTACAGTCAGTAACTGCTTATTGCTTTGCTTAGGATGAAATGATTAAAAGAAAAAAGAAAAAGTAAATGTTAATTTTATTTTAAACCTTATAGTTTCATTCTTATTAAAAAATACATTTTTTAAAGACTAATTTTAAAATAAAAATATTTTTACAATAATTCCAGAGTGTGGCAGGAGTGGGAGATTGAGAATAACACATTCAGTGCCATGTTAATGAGAGAAGGTGACAAATGTGGAAGTGTTTATCGGTCTGTAAGGGTGAGTTTTTATCCTTCCAGTTTATTGTTACCACTCCATCACAAATGACTATGGAAGAATATAATATATAAACTCTCTCTCTCTCTCTCTCTTTCTCTCTCCATATATATATATATATATAGTGATGATATTAGTAATCAGTATGGATATTTCCAAAAGGATATAAATCCAGGGAGAGCTCTATGTCAGAGACAGAGCAATAATTATTATTAAAAGGCACAAACTCTTAAAATTTCATGAGGTTATATTTATTTCATTAGGGTTATAAAAACAGCCCCAATTCATCAGACCTCCAAATTCAAAAGCTTTTGAATTTTAAGGTCTGATTAATTTGGGCCATTTTTACGACCCTAATGAAATAAATATAACCCCATGAAATTTTAAGAGTTCATGACATATATATATATATATATATATATATATATATATATATATATATATATATATATATATATAGGCAGCATATTTTCATTCAAGCATGTTTGGTTATATAATTTAGACATATTCTGTCTATTTATTTTAGTTTTAATCCTTTCAAGTCCACAAATTAATTTCTTGTTGGCAGTAGAAAATTGATTTTCCATTCAATGTATCTAATTCAAAAGATATCAATTTTATTTGGATTTATTCTTGAAATAGTAAAATTTTAAAGTCAGTTTCTAAGCAAAAACTTGCAGAAATTAGGTATTTCTGTACATTTCTTCAGATGATCCTTAAAACTAAATACTCAGAAATTATAGAAAGCTATGAATTGAGTTTTTAGTGACAATACTTAGCATATCAAAGTCCTGATGTTCACACTGAGTGCAATGTTGATTTTCTAAAAAAGAAGTGAAAAATCAACCCCCGCCCTAATGTACAAATACACTTTGGCAGTGATTTGCAGAGATTTGGCGATGCCCAGGGCCATATCCTTGATTGTATGCCCCTAAAGCACAAGTAGAGAGGCCTACTCCAGTCTCACTTATCAAAACACAGATCCAATTTCACACCAGTTTGTGGAACTGTAGGATACTTGTGCAATGAAGTTAACAGAAACAATTTCAAATTTCAAATACTAAATTTTTATAAACACATCTTTGACTGGATGTCCTCCCAATATGTCCAGGACTGCAGTACCCTCTTCCCCTCGTACACACACACTTCTACACACTACTGCTCTTGAGAAAGGTATAAATCAATCTTTTGCATTTACACTATTTATGAAAAAAATAGTAGATAAATTACAAATATTCAGTCAGGAATGCAGCAGCTGGGAAGATGAGACAAAAACAAAATTGTTGTTAAGGAAAATAGTTCCGATATAGTATGAAAAATACTGCAACTATATATTATCAAGAAAACCAGGTGAAATCAGGTTTGAAGACATGGTACACATTCTGATGAAAATCTTTAGTGACAAGAGCTCTCTGTTTATTGCTCGTTGGAGGTGCTTGAATCTAGCCAAGAAAGATAACAAAGATTTTGTCATGTATCTTGGTATTGTCAACAAAGAATGTGAAAGGTGTAGAATAAATGAAATGAATCCAGATATGTTCAAAGGGTTAATTTTTTTTGCACAGTTTAACAGCTAAAAAGATGCTAAAATACAAGTGAAAATTTTAGTGAAAATTGAACAAAACAGTAATATTACAATGCAAGAAATAGTGGACAATTGCCAGACAATTCTGAATCTGAAACACAGTGCTGAAGAAATTCAGAAAAAAGAATGTGCATTGGTACAAGCAAAGGACAAATGTACAAAACGGAGAATAAATCCTTCAGATGTGGTAAATTACATCTTGGAAAAGACTGTCCATTTAAAAATGCAGAATGTTACAAGTGTGGTAAAACAGAACATATAAAGCCACACTGCAAAACTAAGAAAAAATTCTCATTGGAAGAAATTAGTACACAGCATTACAATGGATAAATGGCCACAGAAAACAAAAGGAAATTTGTAAATATGAAAATAAATAATGTGGGTGTGAAAATGCTACTGTACACTGGTGGTGATATTTCTATAATCAGTGAAACATTAAAAAGGTCTTCCAAAGTTGTGAATTCATTTTCTGGTAAGAAATTATTTTCTTTTGAGAAATGACTTGTAATGTCTCATTCTGTAATAAGCATGTAAAAACCAAAGCTTATGTATTAAGAAATGCTATAAATTTATTCTGAACAACTGGATAGAACTATTTAAACTTTGAAATTTGCCAATAAATGTTTATTGTAAAAACGTAAGTGGACAAGTGACTAATTTAAAAAGTTGGAGCGAAACTCTTGAGGAAGAATTAAAAATATGTTTTCCAGACGTTTTGTCAAATGAACTGGGTTGGTGTTAAAAATTCAAGGCAAATTTTCAAGTAAAAAAAGGTTCAATGCCAGTATTTAAGCTGAAACGGACTGTACCATTTGCTGCTTTAAAACAAGTTAATGAAGAGTTGAACAGACTCAAAAGAATCAGGGTAATAGAAAAAATTAACCATTTGAAATGGGCTGCACCAGCGGTGTATGTAAAAAAAGAAATAATAGAAATCATATTTGTGCAAATTTCTCAACTGGATTAAACTTTTGTTTAGAAACACATAACTACCCCTTGCCAAGTCCAGAATAAATTTTTCTGAAGTTAAATGGTGGAAGAATATTTTCAAAGCTGGATCTCTCTGAAGCATATTTACAAATTCAGATTGAAAATGAATGTGCTGAATTAACAACCATAAATATGCACAGAGGATTATATAAGTTTAACCAATTTCTTTTTGGTACAAATGTGGCACCAGCTATTTTTCAACAAGCCTTAGATACCATGCTTGTGCATTGTAACTTTGCAGTGGCATATCTGGATGACATTTTGATCAAAAGTCTATCAGAAGAACAACATGTTGGACATGTGAAAACAATTTTTTGAAAACTATCAGAGTATGGATTCAAACTTAATGAAGAAAAATGTGAATTATTTGTGCTGAAAATTAAATACCTTGGTCAAAGTATTGATAAAAATGGTAGGCAACCAGATCCATCGAGGGGAAGTGCAATTAAAAATATGCCTACACCAACAAATGTGACTACATTACAAACTTTTTTAGGACTGGCTAATTACTATCAAATTTACATACATAATATGCATAAGTGAAAGGCTCCACTTAACGATCTACTTGAAAAAGGAGTAAAGTGGAATTGGAATGATAAATGTCAAAGTTGTTTGACGAAATAAAAAAAAAGACTTATGTCTGATTTATCATTAGCATACTATGACCTAAAAACAGAAATTGTAGTTGTGTCAAATGCTAGTAAGTATGGTATATGAGCGGTGATTTTACACAAATGCGAAGCCGGTAAAATGAAAGCCTTTACTCATGCTTCACATTTTCAGTGACAGTGAATTTCTTGAATGAACCAGATATAGATGTGAGATATGGTATACTAGATACGATAGTATTTGATAACTGAACGCAGTTCATGGATAAAGAATTCCAAGACTTTTGTAAGATATTCTCTATTGAACATGTTACAACCCCACCATATCATCCAAGGTTGAACAAACAAACGGGACAGTTGGTAGGAACGTTCAAAAGAGCATTGAAGAAAGCAAGTCTTGTGAAATTTAATGAGGAAGCACTTCAAAGTTTTATGAGAGTTTACTGGGTAACACCTAAACTCAACATGTCATCAGGCATGTTACGAGCAGAATTAATGTTTGCCAGAAGAGTAAAATTGGTGTTTAACAAGTTATTACTAAGTTGAAAAGCGCAAATGGTTAAGAAAAGCAAAAGCAGCACCGAAAGTTTCAAGATCAGCAATAAAGTATTGGTAGGAACGTTCAAAAGAGCATTGAAGAAAGCAATATTTTCATTCAAGCATGTTTGGTTATATAATTTAGACATATTCTGTCTATTTATTTTAGTTTTAATCCTTTCAAGTCCACAAATTAATTTCTTGTTGAAGAGAAAAATGTGAAAATTAACATGTAAATGTGGCACCAGCTATTTTTCAACAAGCCTTGGATACCAGGCTTGTGCATTGTAACTTTGCAGTGGCATATCTGAATGACATTTTGATCAAAAGTCTATCAGAAGAACAACATGTTGGACATGTGAAAACAATTTTGGAAAACTATCACGAGTATGGATTCAAACTAAATGAAGAAAAATGTGAATTATTTGTGCTGAAAATTAAATACCTTGGTCAAAGTATTGATAAAAATGGTAGGCAACCAGATCCATCGAGGGGAAGAAACAGTAAAAAAAAGGGGGTGAATTTTGGATTTTCAGGGATATTATAGAATTTGGCCTATCTGGTCTGTCACCTTGAAAAGAGTGGGAGGGGAATGGCATTCTGACAAATGATGGAGAAAGAGGTGCATATGGCAAGCAAGGTTGAGAACCTTTGCTTTAAAGCATATAAGGATGGTAAAAAAACATGAGAAGACTGCATAATATCAACAAATATTGGGAAATTGATTTACATAGTGAAAGGGAAAATATTTGAACATAAAAGACACCATAATCAGCAGAAAAAAGGATTCACTGATCAAACCCCTGAAATAACCAACAAAAAATGCTATATAACGTTCTCAATGTGCCATCACCACAACAAGTCATGGAACCTACAAGGACATGTTTAAGAAAAAGAAAGCGTACTGAACAACTGGAAGTGGATCTGAAACGGAAACGCTACAAAGTCAAGTACGTTGATGAACTCTCCAGAAAGAGTAGGGGGAGATACTAATAATAATAAAAAATAAAATATTTTATAAAAGTATTAATCTCAAAAGGGGGGATGTTGTGGAGTAAATAGTACACCCCCGGTGATTATATGAACTAGTTCATAACTATAAAGAGCTCCTGGTCAGAAGTAAGACTGGCAGCCAGTTGGAGTCAGTCTTCAGACTAACTATACAGAAATTACATATAGAGAATCCTTATATGAAATACGTTATATAAGTAAGAGTTTGTTATAACAATAGCCATAGAATAGTGGCATTATCATAATATATTTATTGAAATATATTTTAAAGTGGTTTTGTAGAGTGAAAATGGATGATTTTGTTCTTGCAAATATCATATTGTAACAGAAGATTGGAATAAAGTAGGAAATCCTATATTGTAACTTGAACCTTGAATGGAAACTAAATTATATTTGCCAAAGCAGAAAAGAAATACTGGGACATTTGTATCAATGAGTACTGGTTTCATATAATTTATGGTCATATCACATTGAAATACCAGTTCCTGTACGATCACTGAAGAGAAATTGAAAGTAAATACAATGTATCTAAATACAAATTAGAGACCTGTCATAATAGATTGTTCCATCTTAAATAAATCAACAATATTTTGCATCAATTTTTAACACATTCAACATTATAGATAAAAAAAATAGGGTTTTTTTCAAGACTTAGCAAAATTTGGTTTCAATCGGTCAATGTATGGCTATTTTAGAGGGCATGATGGACGGCCAGCCGAAATAATGGAAGTCACAGAATTTGATAGATTTACTCTGTTGCATTTTTACTACTTCTGGTTGCTTTGGAGTTCTTACTCTTAGAAATATGGTAATTGTTTGCACTTTTACTACCTTGACCAATCACAAACTTTCCTAACCTCAATGAAAGAATGCTTTAGACCACAGGGAGACTGCTTGGACCTTTGTTGGTGAGGATGGTATTTGTGTTGCCATGTGAATTTTTACCCCTTTTAATTTATAACCTCGGCATTTTCTGACATTGGACTTACAAGACTGATTTCCGACCCTTGGAATTACGACCTCAGAGGTTTATGGTCACATCATATTGAAACACCGGTTCCTGTACAATCACCAGAGTTAAGAAACATTGAGTCAGGTCAGAACCTAGATGGGTGATTGCTTGAGAATCCCATGTGCTATAAACTTGGATGTGCAGGTGGTGTAATGGTTAATGGCTTGGAATTCTTAATTGGAGAGCCCAGTTCCAATTCCAGTTGGGTTTGTTATATTCACTTACACGAAAATACCCTTAAGAAAGTTATGAATCCACCTCTTCTCCTCCCAGCTATGGGTTAATTAGTAAGACTTGTATCACTATAATCATTATTATCTCAAAAAAGTTCTTATGCTCTAAAAATTATGTCAAATAACCTGTAAAGGGTTGATAAGCCATAAAAAACTGTTATGACCTGTTAGAGGCTAGAAAGAAAAACACGGAAAGAAGAAGGTAGGCTGAACAAGTGTATTGAAATAACAGAACATGTATACAAAATAAGAGTGTTATTAGTCAGCAAATAGAAGTGTCCGTCTGAACTGTCAGATTACACTGCATCCCGACTGCCTACCTTAGGAAGTCTCGCAGGTTAGTATTTATGAAGGATGAAGAGTTCATTCTAATGTAGATAGGTCACCATAACAAAAACAAATCAATCAATGAAATACTGATTCACTAAACAGGTATATCTTTTAGATTTATTTGCATTCTCAGGAATATAAATGTATAGGAACTACCGTGGTCACAAAGTGAGGGATCAATTTATATATTAATTGTAATATAGAATTGATCCCCCACTTTATAGCCACGTTATAATTTCTCGTTTATCAAATTCTGCTTAGGTATGAATCCACTTCTTTTACTCCCCCTATGGGTTAAATAATAAGATTTGTATCATTAAACCATTATTATCTCAAAAGAAAAAAATTCTTACAATCTAAAAATATTTTCTAGTTTGAAATAACCTGCAAAGAGTTGATAAGCTGTAAAAAATGAATCAATCAATCAATCAATCACTCAAATACGGATTTGCTACACAGACATGTCTTTTAGATTTACTTACATTCTCTGGAATATAAATGTATAGAAAATACTGTAGCCACAAAGTGAAGGATCAGTTTATATATTGATTGTAATATAGAATTGACGCTCCCCCCCCCCACCAAACTTTATATCCACATTATAAAAAAAAAATTCTTACAATCTAAAAATATTTTGTGCCTTTAAACAACCTACAAAGGGTTGATAAGCTGTAAAAAATGAATCAATTAAATGACCTCAAACTTGAACTTATTTCTTGGATCTGAATCTCTATTTCTATTTCAGTCAGTTATGTGCCATGTGTGATACACGCTTAGGCGATCATGTATCTTTCAATACATGACTGACAAGGCAGATTTTTTTCCCGCAGTAGGTTGCTATTTCTTTCTGCAGTAGACCAGTTGCCATCCAACAGAACCTGGTTTGTCCCACTATTTAACCATAGCTGGGGGGAGAAGAAGTGGATTCATACCTTTCCCAAGGCTATTATCACATAAGTGAATGTGATGGATTCAAGTGGAATTTGAACTCGGTTCTCCGATTCCTCAGTCTGAACTGCTATCCGTTACTCCACCGTGCATCCTCCTATTTACCTGATTGATATTAACAATAATATTGTTCCACCTTTATACATTGTTTCCTTATCTTGTCTAATAATGAATATCCCTGGATTTGACTTTGTGATTTATTTTCTTTCTACGTAGGTGGTGTTTACGTGCGCGAGTAAAAACCAAGTGAGCGATGTATCAGAACCCAAATTATGTCACTACCTTCTCCATTTTGCGACGCCACTTGTTTGTCAAGGACAAAGCATGTTTGTTTATCCATATTTAAGTTCCAATCTGAAAGATGCTTGGGATGAAATTGAAGGAGAGCTGCTGAGAAAAGAAATTACTGAAAAGGTAAGCAGATATTTATAGGAATAAAGACAAAAGGTTCAGTGTAAACCATCACTCAATGGCCAATTTCCTCATTAAAAATAATAATGATAACTTAAGCTGTCATTAAAAATTTTTATTTTAACATAACATTCAAATAGACTTTTGCACACAGGTCAATTAAAAGTTATATTACTATAGGATTTTTTTTTAAAAATCTATCACCCCATGCAAGGTAGTAAAGCCACTAAGACGCAAGGGGTTACAGTGTGTAGAAGGAACAGAAACAATAATAATGAACAGGAAGAGGAAAGAGTATTCAGGAGGAAAGTAGATAGCGATTGACATTGTATTTAAATTTTTGCAGATTAAAGTTGGCTGGAAAGCATGGAGCCGGAAGAGATCCCACAAGCAAGAAGTGTGAGAAAAGAAATTGTCAGCATAGGATTACATCTAGTCAGCTCAAATGTAAATTGATGAGATCTTGATGCCAGTTTCGTATCGCGCTTAAATTCATAAGGTCTAGGTACCATAATGAAGAGCTCATTCAAACAATTACCATGAAAGTATTTATAGAAAAGGCACAGGGAGGCAACCTTATGGCAGAAGGAAAGTCATTGAAGCCAAACTGCCAGATCAGGACCAATAATATTGCTGATTCTTCTTTGGATCTTATCAAGGAGCTCAAGATAAATAGCAGTGGCACTGAACCATATGTGGCAGCAATATTCTTAGCATGGATGAATGGTAGACTTATAGATATGGCTAAATTAGAAAGTTAATTGTGCAATGCCGCCAGGAGTTCTAAACTCTTGGTAAGGGCCACCCTTGGTGACAAGGTCAAAGATGAGGACTCAGACTAAACGTGACCAACTCCAAAGACACAAATGGTGGAACAAGCGGATAATGATTACAACAGATCGCAACTGTTGAGCCAGCAGATGAAGAGGGCTACGCATGACGGACATGCTACAGAAGGTCTCACTTGTAATTATAACAGAGTCAGTGGTAGTCCGTTGTAGTTTCAAAACTGGATTCTGCATCTCGTTCCATATGTGTTGCAGAGGAAGGTAATGAAATCAAGTGTGTGGGTCACTCCTGGCAAGTTGAGATCCACCTTAAACAAATTCACATCATCATCATTTTGAATATAGTCATCAACAGCATGATCATAAAGGAAGCTATCAGCCAAGAAGAAATTAAATTCTTGGATATGAGATAAAGCCGATGACAAAAGACAATTGGAAAATTTTATCTTAGCCAACACGTTTTGTTCTCTGATAGACTTTATCAAGGCAAATGTGAGGATTTTATTTTATTTTGCAACAAGTCTTTATAAACAGAAGCCCAGTTCAGGCACATTTACCATCTGTTCAACAGGAGTAGAGGTTCATCCCTTGTTTCCTGTTTAGGATTGGGTGTCTGGCTCCTTCTAAAGTTTTTTAATTCTCTTTCACTCACAGTTGCTTCTTACATCTTAGAGGCATTATTGCTTTGCTTGGGTTGGACTGATTTAGAAAAAAAAAGGAAAAGTAAAAATATTGTTAGGTTTTTAAAACTTTTAAATTTAAGAATGCTCTTAAATATTCTTCAGGATGTGAAAGTCAAGGTAAACTATGGAGGACACTAAGTGATGTAGTTTAATGTCTTCATTCATATTGTCTTTTTACAGATATGTTTTTATTCATATCTGATTTTTATACATACATATATATATATATATATATATATATATATATATATATAAAATTTCTAAAGAAAGGAATGGATTTTTAAACATTATTTTTAGTGGATATTGCTGGAGTGCGTATATTTTTCTAATCAGGCCGGTAGATAAAAGTAAATAAATATACTGTTTAATAAATAATAATATTCAAATACAAGTATCCTCTAAAAAGTAGTGTTTTGTAAATTTTTTGTAGGAATACAAAATGTATTTTTAGGAGCACTTGTTAACCAATTCTTAAAAACATTCATTATCATTATAAAAGGCTGTTGAAAAATTCTTTACAAGAGCAAGAAATGATTAAAAAAAAATATTCTCATTTTCGGTCAGCTTTCAAGAATGATCTTATCATGACTATTGATTTTCTTCTTTGTGTAGTTTTTGTTGTTGCAGCAATGTTTGTGTGGTTGCATTCTATGGTTGGCTTCAAGCGTGCAATCTGAATGAAAGATACGTTTTAATTTTGTAAAGGTCATTATCATTCCAAAAGTTGTTCAAACTACTGAACTCCTCCTTTGGGTTGCTGTTGCTACAACCCTCTGGTTGATCCATTCTGCAGCCTTCTTAAGAATAAATTAATTTGTTCAAACAGCATTTGGAATAATAATAAGTAGGCGATGAATTATTTTCCCCTCTGCAACCCCTTTCTCACAGGTGAAACATAATAAGCCTCTCGCTGCTCTATCACTATTTCCATGGTGAGTGTTCAGATGAAATACACTCCTTAGTTCCACCAGTACTAACCTTCATGGCTCAGACCCACCATGCCGCGTATACTGTAGTGAATCACCCTCATTCCTTTCATGTCTCCCTGGTGAGATGTAAATTCCACTCAAGCAGCTTCTTCCCACAAACCGCTGCCTTAGGGAACCGACTCCCAAGAGGCTGCTTCCCCAATCACTACCATCTTAATCTGTTCAAGTCTAAGGTTAATTGTTATCTTCCTTAAATATTTGCATAAGCTTTACCTCTTACACTGTAATCCTCTATCTTGAGTGGCTCCAGTGGCTTGTACAGGGGGAACACCACTGTATAAAAATAAAAAAAAAATTTAAAAAAAAGAGAGAAATGAGAAGGACAAGTGCTCACTTTATGGGGAGTACCTATAGAACCACAGCCTCATCACACTAGTGTTACTGCTGTGGTTTCCATAATAAGTTTTTTTATGGAATTGATTGATTACCCCCATGGCCGACCAGTTCTCAGGTCAAAGATATCTTTCTCCTAGACTGGTTGCCAACCAAGACTAGAGAGCTCATTTTGACTTGCTATTTAACTCCTTGTGTTGGGGTAAAGAAATGGGTTCATACCCCCCCCCTTGGGAAAGGTATTTGTGCAAAAGTGAATGCAATAACCCCGGCTTGAATTTGAACTCACCATACCAATTCTACTAAAAAAAGAATAAATTAATTTGTCCAAACAGCACTTGGAATAATGATAAGAGAGACGAGGGACTCCATGGGGAATATGTATAGGACTGTAGCCTCATCACACTAGCGTTACTGCTGTGGTTTCCATAGTAAGTTTTTTTTATGGAGTTGAATTCAGTTTTCAATTCAGAGATATCTTTCTCCTAGACTGGTTGCCAACCAAGACTAGAGGTTGCAGTTTAAAGTGGATTTAATGTCTGTACTGTGGAAAAATTCCCAAACCCCCTCAGCTCTTCCTCAAATTCAGCCCCCTCCCGAGGGAGAGGTACTACCTGAGGGGAAAAGCCCCCTGGGGCTTGGACTTTAATGAACAATATAAATCCTAGCCAAAGGCAAATGGATTAATAGGCATCCATCAATATGCCCACATCACAATCGGATGTGACACAAGATCACAGCTTAAAGTGGGTTTAACGGCAATACCGTGGGAAAATTCCCAAGCACCCTCCTTGGCACATCCCCTCTTGGGGATGTCTCAGACACCAGCCAATATACTCAGCCCCCTCCCAAGTGTAGAGGTACTACCTAGAGGGAAAACCCCTTGAGGTTTGGGCTTAATAAAACAGCTGTCCCTCCCCCGGAAAGGCATATTGTGCAAAAGTAAATGCAATAACCTCGGCTGGAATTTGAACTCACCATTCGCGCAAATTAACTGTTATGCTACATACACCTCCATGGAATAATAATGACCTTTCTCAAAATTCTAAACCAAAATGATTCATTCTTCTTTTAGTTAATTTTGAATTTTTTCTCGCAAGTCCAAGATGTCTTACTTTATTGCTTTTCTGAATTGAGACAATGTTTTCATTTCAGGGTTATAGAAAAGAACTGATGAAAATATTCACTGCAGCAGGGTTCTTCTTGTCAGATGAAAGTAAAAAGGATTTGGTTAAGAACATTTCAAAGAAAACTGCTGATAATGAAAAAACAGAAACCAAATTTGAATCTCTTGAAAAATGTTCATCTGTGAGTATCTTTTGCATTTCTTATTCAAAATATATTTCTTTATATTTGTGCAGAACAAACCAGCTTTCATCCTAAGTGTGCAGATAGATTTAAAACCTTTAGATTCCAATATTTATTTATCTAAAATATTGATAAAGCATGACTAATAACATGAGATGCAGTGTAAATGCAGGGAAACTTTCTTTTTTATATTAATGTTCACCCAATATAAGACCCAAGAACCACTCAAGCTAGAGGTGAAGAATTCATATTTATTTAGAGGTTCATTTAGATTTAGTCAGTCAGATAAGTGTCATATGTGATACATGCTTGGCAATCATGTCTCTTTTGACTCATGACTGATGTGGCAGAAGATTTTCCCACAGTAGGTTGCCATTTCTTTTTGTGGTAGACCAGTTGCCATCCAACAGAACTCAGTCTGCCCTGCTATTTATCCATAGCTGGGAGGAAGAAGAGATGGATTTATACCTTTCCTAAGGGTATTTGCAGATAAGTGAGTGTAATGAACTCGACTGGAATTTGAACTCAGCTCTTTGATTTCCCATTCTGAGTTGCTATCTATTACACTACAACACACATCTAGATTAACCTTAGCAAAATTTGGTAGGGAATTTTCATTATCAGTCTCCTGACCAGGTATGGTCATAGGATCATACTGCAGATGAACACCTCGCCAGCTCCCTCCATGTGTCTCAGTTGTGTACCAATGTCAGAGTCTCTATGAATGATATTCCAGTCCACTCAGTGATGTGTCAGCGCATTTTCTCCTGTCTACCTCTTCTTTTGCCTAAGTGGTACCTTGTAGGATGGCAGCAGAAAGATTGTTGGCTAATATGATGTCCATACCATTTCAGTTTTCTCTTCTTGATGATAGATATGAGATCTTCCAACAGACCTGTTTCTTGTCTGATGGTGTCTCACACTGCATCATTTGTGATGAGGTCTACATAGGAAATGCCTAGGATAGTTCTGTAGCATCTCATTTCTAATGGTATGTATAAATATAAGAATGGTAAGCACCTCTCAGCTTGGGTGTATTAGAATAATGAGGTTTAATAATAACATATAGGTAAGTCACCATATAATGGGTGATTATGGAAAGTAGGTTTATTTTCCCGTTTTGTATTTTCCCCATTATTGGCAATAATTATTCAATATAATCAAAGTGACTTCAGATAGGCTATTTTAATGAAACATGTTCATGCCAGGAGAAATATTTAGAAATCATATTTATCACCATCAGTCCCATCACTGGGTGTGGTTTTAGGATTGCTGTCCAACTGATCACCTGACCAGCTCCCTCCATATGCCTCGGTTGCATGCCAATGTCTGAGTCTCTATGAATGATCTCCCAGTTCATCAGTCTTGTTGTCAGCTCATTTTTTTTCCTCTGTCTCCTCCTCCTTTTGCCTGTGGGACCTTGTAGGATGACGGGAAAGATTGTTGGCTAATATGACATGTCCATACCATTTCAACTATTGTTGGATATCAGTTGAGGAAAGACTTTTGGCCTTATTTCCACTGCATGGAAATCGGAACTGGTGATAGCATAAACATGAAATGCATCCAGTGGCTAAAACAAAAATGTATAAATTCACTTTCATCATATGTTTCGGTTTATTCCAATTCTCATCATAGCTTTTTAAAACAATAGACATTGCTGAGAAGCGAAAGTAATTAAAATAATAATGGTGTCAATGAAAAAAATATGCTTTTGACACTCCATTTTTTGCAGGTATGTAGGTCCCAATTTGCCAGAAATGGTTTATCATGTTAATATGTTCCCTCAAAATAATAATAGTAGCAAAATAAGAACAAGTTAATAAAACAAAGTAAGATTGTAACCCTCCAGTAAGTATCTGATTAGTATCTACTATACTATATCTTTACAAGTGCTGTGATATCTGGAGCTACCATCCTCACTTACCTGTCTTGATAGAGTTCAAAAGCATCTATGCATCCTTATGGGTGACAAATTATTTCCCACCCTACAACCCCTTCCCCATAGGCAAAACATTGTTGCTGCTCTGTCACTATTTCCACAGTATCTGTTCTGATGACCTACCTTCCTTAGCCCCACCACACCCTGACCTTTACAACTGGGACCCACAGTGCCATGTATACAAGCATGAAACATCCCCATTCCCTTTGTATTACAATAGAAAGAAGAAAGTTCTATTCAAACAGCTTTTTCCCATTAGAATTCTTTTTGGAAAGGTTTCTTTGTCAGCATACTCTCATATGTAGTAATTCTTGGGGAGGATCATTTTATTACTTAATGACAATAGAAAAGTAATCCCCCACTTTATGTCCTGTATAAACGTATATCTACTACATGGAGTTGCTGAAAAGTTCTTGACTGAAACCACTTCACGAAATCTGATCAAAAATTGGAATTGTTTTTGGAAAGGTTTCTTTGTCAGCATACTCTCATGTGGAGTTTCTGAAAAATTCTAACCAAATGACCAACCATTAGAATGAATACTTTTCAGCAAACCCTTGTACATAAAACTTGAAAATCTATCAATAGTATTCTTCTAATTCTCAAGAAACCATTCCAAAAACAATTGCAATGGTTGGTCATTTGACAGATTTACGGAAGTGGGTTTGACTGAAAAATTTTCAGCAAACATTAGATGTTTCTAACATCTAATGTTTGCTGAAAATTTTTCGGTATTATTTTAGTATAGAGAAGAAATTTTTCGGTATTATTTTAGTATAGAGAAGAAATAAAATTTTAAGTTCAAGGTAACTTTCTATTTTTTGTTATACATAATATCTATTTTTACCTTTCTTTTTTTTTTTTAAGGAATACACGAGATTGCTAGCAGAAATGGAAGGCCTTCGGACATTGATTTCATTAACTGCGCGCTTGAAAGAACAGGAAAGAAAAGGTAAGTGTCCACCAGAAATATGTCTTCTTTTTATTCTGTTTATTTTTTTAAAAACATTTGGCAGCATATGGTAAAAACTAAACAAAATTCACCCAAATAAATTCTTACACAGATAATGAAATGTCAATTTTCATTTATTTCTTATTGGGTAGCTTAAAAATTTGACATTTTGAAAGTGCCAGATATTCAGCTGTCGTGGGTCAGGTTGAACATTTAGTCACATTCTGATATTTAGCCACAAAACACTCTTGATGCAATTAATATTTGTTAGATTTATATGAAAATAGAAACAGACCAGGTAATTGTTTTGTTTTTTAGTCACAGAATATTACAGTATTCTGTGTTATATAACTGTAAGGGTTCTTGGATTGCAAAGGAAAATATTTGACACAGATTACTTCCACAAGGAAGAGAACAAATCACTGTAAGTTCAAACTTGAAGATCAGGGACAAAAAGAAATGTCGAAATCTCGATTTGCACGTACTATGTCACAAATCACAATGCACGTAACCAGTCAGAAAAATAACTCACTGATGACTGCCGTGGTCGCTAAACATATGAATTTTGTCTTTTTTTTCCTCCCCAATTCGAGAACACCAACTGCTTTTATCAGCCAAGCATTTTTCCATTCATTGTCAACTGGGAGAGGACACACAATATTAGCATATCAAAATATTTTTATGCCAACTCCTGTGACTGACTTGCTTCTAATTTAAATATTCTGTCTTCAGCATATCATGTAGAATACGTGCCCTTTTTTTCGGCAAGTAACTTTCTTTTTCGCCACATTTTCTTTTGTAGGATACACGCGACATGCTTCGCTTGGTTTGACAAGGTAATTTTGCTATAATAACACACACACTGCCTTATTTAATATTTAATAACAGTTTTTTATTGTTGATTTTTATTTTATTAATGTTCACCCAATACAAGGCCCAAGAGCCACTTAAGGCAGAGGGTTTCTGTGTAACCATAAGAAAGTGCAAGAAGTGACGTTCTTGGGGCTATGAATGAAGCTGTCCAAATGGAATTTACTTCTTACAAGATACAAAAGGAATGGGGATGATTGATTCTTGTGTACATAGCATGAGCAGGTCTCAGTTGTAAAGGTCATGGGTGGTGGGACTAAGTAAATTTATAAATTGAAGTTCATGGTGCTATGCAGGAAAGACTTAAAGAGATGAAGATTGTTATGAATGGAAAACATCCTACAGGTAATTAGTCCTGGGTATGACGATAAACATATCCAGCAGTAAGGAAGATTGGAAGTTTTGAGGAGCGTGGAACCACCTCTTAATTGCTGGTGTTCACCCTGACCTGGAGTTGTAGCACCTGTTAGGGTTCCAGCTATGGGCAAATAGTGCCCTCACCCGAAACAAAAACAAAATGCTATGCAATTATAAAAATACATTTTTATAGTAAAATTACCAGCAATATATTTTATATAAAAAAAATTACCAAGAATACATTTTATCTGTAGTTGAAGGCATTTGCATTCAAAATAAGCTATAACACTGTGTTCAAAATACTTAAATTTTGGCATTAAATAACCCATGCAGGTGTTGATATGTCACTAAACAAAATCAACCATGATATTAATCCATATAATATCCTACAATTTCTGAAAGAAATCAAACTGTATTCCGAAATAGAACTTCAACAAAACTATAACATAAAACAAACATATTGCACTCTCTAGTAATTATGTCCACACAAACATGCATTAAAGCTGAGTATTATCTACCATGTATTCAAGTATGAAGGCAGAATAACATTTTTATTATTTTCAAGCTCTCCAAAAATTAATTTTTGACATTAAATGACCTATAAGGAGTTGATGCGCCATTAAACAAATCAAATCAAATCCTACAGCAGCAGTTTGTGGGAAGCTGTTCGAATGGAACTTACTATTGGAATATGAAAGGGATGGAAATGTTTCATCTTTGTGTAACTGCCGAGGTGGATCCCACTTATAAAGGTCAGGGTTGGGTGACTAAGGAATGTAGCTCTTCAGAACACATGCCATGGTAATAGCAATGGAGCAGTGAAAAACTCGCAATAATTTTGTTTGTGGGGGAAAAAACAGTTGTAGAATGGAAAGTAATTAATCACCCACAAGGCCAAGCTTTTGAACACACTTGCCAGTCTTGATAGACAGGCAAGTGAGGACTGGGAAACTCCAGCTCAGATATGGCAACAATAGTCCATTTTTTGGTCTGATCTGTAAAGAGAGTATAGCAGGGGGGAGGGGGGTCAGTAGACAGTATTATGGAGATAAGCTTTGTGATAGTTAAAAGTATTGACAAGTATTGAATTTAACAAGCTTTTTGTTAATTTTAATGCCTCCAAAACAAAACTGCTTTCTTTTAATCATATTAGAGAACCTTTTGTTGCCTTCCATCAATATGGCTGGTGTTAACCTCCAGGAGAGTGCGTCCTGGGTATGACAATAAACTACATCCGCGTCCTGGGTATGACGATAAACTACGTCCAACCAAAAGGCTGCCGATCCGATCAATTGGCTGGTCATGTCATGCCCCATCACATCTAACCCATCCCAAAACAACTACAACTTACAATTAACTTTCCCACCCAAACCCTACACTAAATATACTAACACCTTACCTCTAAAATGTGATGGAAAGCGGTGGCTTAGGGTCAATCAGTAGAAAAAAAATTTAAACAATGATGTTGCCAGTCATATGTTTTTGAAACAATGATGTTGCCAGCTATGCGTTTTTGAAACAATGATGTTTCCAGCTATACATTTTTGATATATTTAGTAAATACTGGATTTGGCATTAAATAACCCATAGTGGTTGATATGCCATAAAACCCCAAACAAACAAACAAACAAACAAATCCAGGAGACTGACTTGTTGTGCTAACATTTTCTGCTGACATGAAGGGAGAAAGATTATATTGAATCAATTGCTTTACCTACTGCTAGTAAAGTTGATTCACTGTGTCGTACTAGACAACTTTCTCTTGCCAGAATCTGTTTTACATATTTATAAGTCTACCTTTTATCCATGCATCAAATATTGCTGTCACATCTGATCTGGTGCTTCTGCTATATATTTAGAGATTCTTGATGAAATCAGAAAAAGAATCTGTAATGTTATTGGTCCTGACCTCGGCTTCAGTCACCAATGTAATGTAGCTTCCCGGTGCATTTTTTATAAATATTTTTTCTTTCCAGTCAATGATTTAAATGTAATGTCAATCGTTATCTTCTCTCTTTTTAACTCCTGTTTTATTGATCTCTCTCATTAATAATGTTTTGTTTTTTATATTCTTTCACACACACAGTAAATCCTTGCATCTTAGGGGTTTTATAGCCTTGCTTGGGATGAAATGATCAAAAAAATTTATTAGATTTTGTGTTTCTAATGTTGAAGTTACTCTTAAATTTCATTTATTTGTATTTAGTATTTAAAATAGTCTATTACATTTTTTGGTAAAGTTTAACTCAGAACTATGCCAAAAAATATAGTGTCAAAAGAATGTTTTTTTTCTTTTGACATCACTACGATCATGTACACTCTTGGTCATTTATTTTTAAATCGGTGGTTTTAGAATTGTAATAAAACCACAGCATATGAAGCTTGATTTATACATATTTTTCTGAAGAAAAAAAACAACAGTAATGGTAACCATTATTTATTTATTCAAATGTTAACTTGGAAGATGTGGGAATAATAAAAATAGAGAATTTAATTTAATTTTTGAACTAAAACAATAAATTATTTATTTACAAGATTATAAAAATATTCTTATAGTTCACTATAAGAATAACTTTATGTTAACAGGATTATAAAAAATATTAACAAACTATAATACAAGGGAATATTTATTATTTACCATGTTATAAAGAAATAAGTAAAAATATATTTTTATCGATAAAATTATAAATGTCTGAACAATAAAGAAAATTTAAAACAATGAAAAAAGCTGAGTATCATCTACCACGTATTCAATTGTGAAAGTAGAATAACAAATTTTTATTACTTCCAAGCTCCCAACAAAATTAAATTTCAGCATGAAATGAACCATAAAGAGTTGATATGGCTGTAATAAAGCAATTGAAAATAATCTCCCTTGTTTCATGATTACCTCCCTTTAGAGAACTCTTTTGTTTGTATAGGACTATAAATAGTCAATATGCTTGTATCAGTTATTCTAAGCAGAATAAAGCTTCCTTAAGCCTTCTATTGCTCTCTTTTGTTATTACAGTGACATTAAACAAATCAAATTAAATTTTGGAATGGTACAAAGCATTTCCTAATAAACTGGGTCTTTTGTGAGCTTCAGATGTTATACTCTGCTGCAGTTAGATCTTCTGATTCAGTTTACATGTCAGCCAGATGTGAATGCTAAGAAAGCAAAACACAAAATAAAAAAAGTTGTTTTCTGCGCAGAGGTTCTGAGCATCACATCCAGTTTACAAAACAAATTCCTGCAATAAAATACAATAGACAATCATGAAAGTGAAAAATAAAGCAAGAAAATTTAAAACAATTTACTTTATTAAAAAATAAATTTCTTTATGATTTACTTTATTAAAAACAAAAAACTGGTTCATATTTTACACAATGTCTTTTCAAATGCCTTATTTAAAGAAAAATATTCACTAATTAAGGTTTTAATCCTTAATAAATGACTTTTATTCAGTTATAAAAAAATGTTGTTTTTTCTGGTTGTCCTGGTTCTCAGTCAGCAGTGTTGAGTTACCCTGCACTCCTGATAGTTTACTGAAAACCTGAACCTATCTGATACCTTGACTTTTCATATCAATCCTGGGAGCCTCTCTTTTGGTGGGGAGGAAATAGTAAATATTAATCTGGTGTTAAATTCCTTTACACAAATGTAACATTTATTCTTCCCTAGCTGATATCTGTTTCATATCAATTTTTCTTTATTTTATTGCAGAAGACATAGAAACTCCTGGTTACAAAAGCGAGGTCAGTATTTATTTTATGCTTGAAATATTTCCTTTTTTTTTCTAGAATTTATATAATTGTTTACAAATAAGGAGAACAACTATGTAATTAACAGTTAATAGATCTGGAGTATTGTCCCTTAGACTGGTGATGACCATATAAAAATTGCATCTCTCTCTATATTTCTGAGATGAGGTATTGTAATTATTTGTGCTATTTATATTGTTCAGACTGTTGTACTTGTCTCTGCTGCCATATTCATGATGTTTCGCCTGTTCTATGCTCCAGCATTCTTCCAGAGCAAGAAATATAAAAGAGAAACAGGCTGCCTACTTAAGATAAGACTGTAGGAACACCATAAAGCCAGAACATGATGGGAAATAGAAAAATCAGTCACGGCTGACCAGATGTGGAGGGAAAAGGGAGAACACCCCCCCCCCCGTGGGATGAAGTTGAAATAATAGAGAACATCACTAGAAAATATGAAAACTTAAGGAATCAGCATATATGCTAGGCCACAAAAAACTGCTAAGCTGGCCAAGTATAGACATGAATAAAATATAGGACCCAGTAATATGGAGTGCTAGAGAAAAAACAATAATGACAACAAATTGTAATATGAGCTCTAGTAAAAATGGTTACAGAGACATTAGGCTTATGACAATGGCCAATGTCATAAATATGGCAACAAAGATGAGGACAACAGTCTGAACAATGTAAATAGTGGAAACAAATCGGATCATCATCAATCTTAACATAAATAAACCTTACACTATTAAGTTGCAAACAGAACTAGAAATTGTTTTATTTTTCATATGAGAGCATTTTAATTATACTCTTCTATTTTTATATTCCATGTCTCTTCAAGGCATTTGTGGTCATGTCTCTTCACAACTTCCTATCCTTTGTAGCTTTTAACAATATTTGTCTTTTTACTGTAACTTTTTTTAAAGTAACATATCTATATATAAATAAATGAAAATGTCAGTGTCGCACTTTTTCAACTTTACTCCTAGAAGCCAAAACCCAACATATCATACCATTTTGGAATCAAACCAACTCTGCAAGCAAATTAAAAACATTCCAGGCCAGATCTGGACCTGCCATCCTAAAATTTTTGATTCTCAAGTTTTCATTACTACAATTGTTTTCAGCAATTTTTTTATATAATTTTTTATGACAAATTTTTTTGTACAATAATTTTTTTTAACTTGAAAATAAATTTGGGAATAATTTAAATTAATTGCAAAATTCAGCGAAAGTCACCCATGAAATAAAAATAATTGTTTGTATGGAAAGTAAGGACCTATGTACATCAAATTGTCTTTAAATTAAGTGGCGACAGAAGAATTATTGTTGAACTTTTAAAAGGTAAGCTTAAATATCAATTTTGAGTTCTTCTGTAGTTTATTGTTGCGTATTGCATATAGCAACACTATGCCTCACAAAAAGAAATTTCTGCCAACAGAGGACCAGATTGCAATCAAAAGAGCCAAGGCTGCAGCGAGAAAAAGAAAGACCTGTGCAAATGAAAACCCCAATCAAACAGCAGCCAAGAGAGTTTTCAATGCTGGGAATATGCAAACACTTAGGGAGTCTCAAACTCCTGAACAAGCCAAAGTTCCAATCAAGAGCCCTCCGCAGAAGCAAGCTTAAATGCCGCTCGATAGCGTGGCTTTTAAACTAGTTTAAGATAAATGTGTTATCTGTGAATAAATTCGATAGATTTATCTTATGCTGATCACCAGATCTGTATCTGAAAATAAGTCATTGAATTTTTTTCTTTATCTATTTGGGAAACTTTAACCTTTGTCCCTTCAAAAAACGGAGTGTTAAAAGGACGGTTTTTCTTTTGACACCACTATTATTTTAATTACCTTCACTCCTTGACAATATTTTTTGTTTTAAAAAGCAATCATTAGAACTATAATAAAACCTAAACATTTCACTTACACGGCTTGGGTCAAACGTGCAACACATTGTGATCTCCTCCCCACACTGACAACATCAACAAGTCACATTCCTGACAAATTGACAACGGTGAAATTCAAACTTGGGTCTCATGGTTAGAAAGCAAACATTCTCACCACTCTGTCATGAGTCCATATATAAATACACATACACATATATATATTATATATACATTTAAGGTATGCTATATTTATCAGTAACAATGCTTATTATCAGAGGAGATAGAGAGTATAAATATAAAAGTGAGCACTGAGGATGTCACCGAGTGGTAAAAGTCTGTTTCATGCTTGAATACAATCTTCAGACCTGTAGATTGCTTTCAAGCATGAAAATTTGGTTTGACCTTACTGTCCACTTATACACACACACACACATATATATATATATATATATATAATTGTGTATTTAAGTATCAATCCCTTTTTTATACAAGTTTCATTAAAAATGACTAACAAGGTACTGTGTTTAAGTTTTTATTTAATTTTTCTAGTGTTCTTATAATTTTCTTCTTTTTTGAACATAAAGTCTGTAGAAATTATCTGAATGTTCTAGTGCTTTCGGATATACTTTTAGCCATTATCAAGGATGATTTTTTTTATTTTTACTTTTAACTGAATGTATGAATTGTTTTATGTATGTATCTCGAGTTATAAAAATGTTTTATTTTCCAAACATGGTCAGCATATTGTGGCTGTGTTCATAGTTGATGTTATTGAGTGTTGGCTGGTAGACAAAAATAAATAAATATACTGCTTAATAAATAAATGGAGTGTCTTCTCAAATATGACTCATCACAAGAAAAGAAAAATGTTTAAAGTGATCAAAATCTGTCGGATTGATAAATAAAATTCATTACTTTAGTAAATTATATATATATATATATATATATATATATAAACACAGAGTGAGGCAAAAAAAATGGATGCACCCATAAAAAGTCGATTATTGTATTTTTACCAAGACAAGTGGATAATAGAATTCATTTATTAATTCAGGGTATTAATAATATAATAGCTAGCCACTTGTATTCAAGAATACCTTTCTACTATAACGGCTAACCAATCCCTATTGCAGACGCTCGCTCAGGCACATTTTTGTTTGCTCAACGCCCACAGAGCTAACCTGTGGATTATACTGCAACTATGCTGAGCAGACCTTAGTTACAGTTTTTGGGAGAGAGCATGTTATCTAGTGTGATCAATAATTTGAACAAGGCCAGCACACTCAAGCCCTTGGCCATGATGACTTGTGACTTCATACTAGCACAGCTATTGATGGCCCACAAGAGCTCCATCTACCCAATTTCACTCACAAGGCTTGAGTAAAGCCATGGTATGGTTTTCAGGGTATTAATACAAGTGTACATTTTTACCAAGACAGGTGAGTAATTCGTTTATTAATACAGGATATTAATACAGGTGTACATTATACAAGTCAAAAAATGATTTAGTCTTTTGTTAGTTAACTTTATGCTTTAATAATTACCAACTCTTCCAGTGGCCTTGTCAGAGTCCTGACCTTAACCCAATTGAAAACCTTTGGGCAATAATGGACAAGCATGCCTGTAATAGGAAAGTTAACACAAAAGATGAGCTTTTTCGGAAATTAAAGAAATGCTGGAAAAATCTGGTGAAGAATGTACTTACTAAAGAATTTAATCTATAGTATGCCACGAAAAATTAAGGCGAATATTAAAGCAAAAGCTTACGGAACAAAATACTAAATCATTTTTTGACTTGTATAATGTACACCTGTATTAATATCTTGTATTAATAAACGAATTACTCACCTGTTTTGGTAAAAATACAAAAATCGACTTTCTATGGGAGCATCCATTTTTTTTGCCTTGTACAGTAAAATATATATATATATATATATATTAAGAAAGTTAATTCACTGTGTCGTGCTACACAATTTTTCTCTGCTGAATCTATCTTACATATTTATAAGTCTACCATTCATCCATGCTTTGAATATTGCTGCCACATATAGTCTGGTGCCCCTGCTGCATATTTAGAGATCCTTCATAAAATCCAAAGAGGAATCAGCAATATTATTGGTCCTGATCTGGAAGCTCGGCTTCAGTCACTTTCCCATTGCTGTAAGGTTGCCTCTCTGTGCCTTTTCTATAAATACTTTTGTGGTAACTGTTCGGATGAGCTCTTCACTATGGCTTTATGAATTTAAGCGCAGTACTAGATTGGCAGCAAGGTCTCATCAATTTACCCTTTAATTGGCTAGATGTAATTAAGTTATGTGCTAATTGTTGCTTTTCTCACTTGTGGAACTCTCTTCTAGCTCCATGATTTCTGTTAATTTAAATGTAATGTCAATCATCATTATCTACTGTCTTCCTCATCCCTCTTCTGCTGCTCCTTTAATGTTTCTGTTTTTTTAATTTTTTTCACACCTTGTGTCTTAGTGACTTTGCTGCCTTTGCTTGAGGTAAATCTGATTTAATATACAGTGTAACCCGGATATAAGATAGATTTTCTCTGGTCCCAAATTAGAGCCTGTGTTAATGTATATATAATAGACCAAACCCGGATATAAGAGAAACCCGGATATAAGAGAGATTTTTATCTGGGCCCAAATTAGAGCCTGTGTTAATGTATATATACTAGACCAAACCCGGATATAAGGGAGATTTTCTCTGGTCCCAAATTAGAGCCTGTGTTAATGTATATATAATAGACCAAACCCGGATATAAGAGAAACCCCGGATATAAGAGAGATTTTCTCTGGTCCCAAATTAGAGCCTGTGTTAATGTATATATAATAGACCAAACCCGGATATAAGAGAAACCCGGATATAAGATACTTCTCCGGTCCCGACTACTCTCTTATATCTGGGTTACACTGTATATATATATATATATATATATACTTAGATTGGATTGAGTTCTCTGGGTCACTAGTGTGTTTATGAAAAAATAAATACATAAAAATTCACCTTTCTCTCTGCTGGGCATCGATAGCCTAGGAGTTAGAATCTTTGACTGATGCCAAATCGGTTGTGTTTTGGTCCTGGCTTGAAGCAATTTGATATCTAGCCACACTGAAGAGCTGTGATACAATGAAACAGTCTGTCTGTGGATGACTATATATATATATATATATAAAACAAAACTTTATACCAAAGTGTAAAAACTTTCTCTACTCCTCAGCAATTACTATTAATGACTGATATAACATTTGTGATTTCTCAGGTTGTTTGTCTGTCATGTGACACTGAATCATGATATTTTTTTTTACTTCTGTTCAACTGCTAAAAAGCTTTAGATAATCTTTTTTTATCTTTACAAAATTGAATCATTTTCCTATTGAACTTTACAACACTGATAGCATCTTTTCAACTTTGACCTCAAAAATTAAATTGTTTATCTGGTGTCAGAGTTGGAGCTGGGGCAAATAGAAAAAAAAAACTAACTTTGTAAGACACTTATATAATCTATTTATTAAAGGGTGTTCACCTGTGTGTGTGTGTTCGTCTATTACATGCAGATGCTTAAAACCATCTATATTCTGATTCAGCATATTCCAAGAAAGGTTTTTATGAACCCCTTATTTCTGTAGTTTTTATATAGTTGAAGATATTTGTAAATTAAAACATTGGAAAATGTGGTACAAAAAATACACATTTAAGCATGATGTCATTTTTAATAAACATTGGCAAATTTAATGAATAAATTGTATAATATTCCATTTATTTATTTAGAAATATTAAGGCTCTGACAATTTATATGGCATTGAGCTCTCTTTCTCCAGAGTAGCAGACTGCCTTAGGGATTGCTTATTTAAATTAATATATATGAATAAAGAGAAAAGAAAAACTTTTCTTTACTAATGCAAAATTTCTATTTTATACAATTCTTATTAAAATTGCAATGAAACCAAAGAAAAATGTTTGTATAATTTTTATCATTCTTCACTTTTGTTTTAATTTGTTCTATAATAAAGAAGCATTTATCTGTGAGTATGTTTGTCAGGCATAAACACCAAAGCTACAATATTCAAGCCCTTAAAGCCATCTCTCTTCGGATTATGCAGGTTCCAAGGAAAGTTTTGAAAAAACAGTTTATTTCTGTACTTTTTATATGCGTGAAAATATTTATAAATTAAAACATATGTAAGTTATTATTAATAAACCTAGCATAGATCTGTGTGTATGAATGTCTCCAAAACTACAATATTTAGGCCCTTAAAAAAAATCTATGTTCTGATTCAGTGAGTTCAAAGGATGCTTTTCATAAACAATATATTTCTGTACTTTTTATATGAGCGAAAATATTAGCAAATTAAAATCTATGTAATAACATTAGTGAACCTAGTCAAGAAATATATCAATATTTTAATAAACACTCACAAATAAATGAATAAATTGTAGGATATTCTATACTTTTTGTTTAATAAAAGATTTTTAAAAAAAATTATAACTGATTGATTTTAAAATCTTGTTATAATGGCAGTACTGATTAATGATTTTATTTCAATATAATACATGAGTAATATTTATTTAAATAGTGACAAAAAATTAAATTGTAATATTGTTTACCATGAATTTGGTGTTATTTTAATATAATACATGGGCAACACTGGGTAGCCTTGCTAGAAAGAAAATTATAGAGGATTTCCTCTGGTGAGCCTAGTGTGAAATGTATAAACTTCCATTTTCAAAGTGACTATTGTTCGTTCCTTATCCTCCTCATAGAGCATTGGAAAGAGCCACAACCACACCAAGTAATGCTGCTGTGCTTTCAATAGCAAGTGAATTTTTATTGATCTTGGGCGTTCATCCAACCTACAAAATAACTTGACCCTAGCTGGTGGGGACAGTGGATTTATGCATTTCCCAAGAATTTTAGTTAGTAAATATGACTGCAACTTTAAGATTTTCATCAACTAGACATTCTCACCCTGCAATAGGTTTCAATTCCTGTTTGCATCAACATGAACAAAAACTAGGGACTGCCCACTGTACATTCAATAAAGGAATGCAAGGTGAAATATTACTATGGTAAGGAAAAAACACTTATCCCGTTTTCAGTATACCAGATTCTTTATTCATGGATTCACCTTGCATAAGTTAGGTAAGGAATACTTCACGGCCACTTCTGTATTCTCTCACCACAGATTAAATGACCAGATCTTCCTGGTTTGTCACTCCCATTGTAGAATGCAACCTGACTATTTAAGCCCTTGAATGGAATTCTCTATCTTCCAGCCAAGTAGCACTTGATCCCAAAAGTTTTCATCTACTTATTTAATTTCTTTTTTTTTCCTACTTATGAACAGTGGTTGATTTGAAGTTCATGTTGAATTAGAGTTCATGTGTTGAAGTGGGTGTCCTCATCATGACCCATCATGCCACAAGTTTGAAGTGAATGCAAACTGTCTCGGCTGCAGTTTGAACTTTGTTCACTGATTCCAGTGTCCTTGTTGTTCATCCTGAGGTTATTTGTATGCCCAGTCAGCACACACACTGCGCACTTGCTGGGCTTTGATAACTCCCTCAGTAAGTTGACCTTAGAATTGAACATGATACAATAAATGGTGGTGGAGAAACGAAACAGATTGATGATCCCAAAATTCCAACACCTGATTATCTTACAAGACAGTGAATACGAGAGTTGACCATATTCGGGATCGAATCAAAGGAAACGATCCATTCCTTAGCCCTGCATAGTATGTGCTTCAAGGCTACATACAGTTTTGAATTCAGTTTTCCTTCTCCTAGATTGGTTGCCACCCAAAGCTAGACGAAAGAAGAGTTGGATTCATACCTTTCCCCAAGAGTATTAGCGCATGGATATAAATATTGTTGCAATTTACCGTAAGTTCAGCATTGGAACCCATATAATCTGGGCTCAGTGCCACTTCCAGTAGCAGCATCACAAGAACAAACTGACACGTTATCTCCCTGATTCTGAACAGTAAACTGAAAGGTCTACACTTATGAATTTAACAAAGGGTTCAACTCAAAATTCTCAGCACAAACCAGATGAGGCTAACATTTCAAATAAAACATGCTCATTTAAGAAATTCTTTCAGTTAACATTATATTTCTACTTGTTTCTCAGTGTGTACATTACTCACTGCCTGTACCTCATAAACAATGGACTATTCCATTTTGATTGTGATGAAAAAAAAAAAAAACAGATGCTTTTTGGTACTAGTAAAAAAAATGGTGGTAATAAGACTCACTGCTTCAGTGAAATGAAAGAACTTGGCAATTTCAAATCTTTTCATTTGTACCCTTTTACTTCTTTAACCTCGCTAATTTCTTTCTAGAATTGTTCCCCTTGCCACTGCATTTTTTGAGGGTGCAAAAACAAACACCTACTGTTTTAAAATTGTTATAACTTTCCTTGTATTGTGTGTATAGATTTTACTTTTTTGTCTACTAATAAAAGAATGGATGAGTAATATTTTGATGCAATGCATAATGTTTTGTATGCATATTTTGATGTTGAAAACAAAAATTAAAAAACAAATACATTAACAATTTAACATAATTTAACTTTTATTACTCCTTGTGGAGTTTTGAGGGTTCAATAAAAAGCAAAATGGCTAAGGCGGCTTTCATTTCATCAAAAAAGTGACGTGCTTCCTCATCTTTCTTTCACCTGACTAGCATATTTGTCTCGTTGACAAATAAAGTATATATCGTCGTTTATAAATAGATGAAATAATTCACCTTCAGAAAGTCTATCAGGCATATCGATGGTCACCAGTAGCTTCCATAAAATTAGTCAGCCATGGATGATAGTAGCCGCTAGTGGTCATTGCTTTCCTCCACATCACTAGTGTGGTTATCATCTTCGACCACTTCACCATCAATATTTATCTTCAATCACTTCACTATTAATATCCATTTGAGTAAAGCCTTCAAAATCATCATCGGAGTCCGAATCAAAGAAAAACTCTTGAATAAAGGCTCCATTGGATGTTGATGCTGCCATTTTTGTTTACAAAAAATTAACACAGGTTTAATCAATGTTGCACTTTGTGTAGTCTAGAAGAATTCATAATAGCATCAGAAAACCTAAGTTTTGCCTCACTCTAAAACAGTAGTAGGCAATTTCCAGCTTAAAATACTGGAAATAACAGTTGGCAAGTGTTTATTTATAGCAATCATCTCAAGGCGACAGAATGCACCTAGAGTTGCAAAGGGAGAGAATTCTATGGAGACAATTTTTGCCTCCAGCGTGGTAAAGGTTAACTAATTACCAGTTTTCATATTTATGATTGTTATTGGTTAAAGTTAAGCTGAAATATTTAATAATACGATAGAATTTCCATGGTATTTCACATGATGAGAATAGCATGGACGAAACATGTAAGCAATGAGGAAGTTTTTAAGGAAAATGGAAACAAACAGAACACTTACACTTAGTGAAAATTCTAGGACAAATAACGAGGAAGGAGAGTGACTCGTTGCGCTTCCTTTTGGTCTCACATTCTCAGTTGACATGAAATGAAAAGATGACATTGAATCCATTGCTAGGGCAACTGCTAAGAAAGTCAGTTCAGTGTTGTGCTAGACAATTTTTATCTCTAGAAATCTATCTTACATATCTATACGTCTACCATTCACTTACGCTTTGAATATTGCTGCCACATGTGATCCGGTGTTCCTGTTCTAGATTTAGAGATTCTTGATAAAATCCACCGAAGAATCAGCAATGTTATTGGCCATGACGTCACAGCTTCAATCACTTCCCTGTGCATTTTTCTATAAGTACTGTCATCGTTCGAATAACCTCTTCGCTGTGTTACCTAGGCTTTATGAATTTAAGCGCAGTATTAGATTGGCAACAAGGTCTCATTAATTTACAGTCAAATTGGCTAGATGTCACCGTAAATTTTAGGCTAAGTTTCTTTTCTTGTCCTTGTGGAACTCCCTACCAGCTCCATGCGCTTTCCAACCAACTTTGATTCAAAAATTTAAATACAATGTCAATCGCTATCTACTTTATTACCCAGCTATTGTTCTCACATCTTAGTAATGTTTGTTTTCTGATTCTTCATGACCTAGTAACCCTTTGTATCTTAGTGGCTTTACTGCCTTCCTTGGGTTTGAAATCGTTTAATAAAAAAAAAAATACTTGTGGATTTTGCAAGGAGCTTATTCAATTATCTTATGAATTAAGATTCAAATAGTAAAACTGAAACTTTCAGATATTTCTAATTAAATATTAATTTATGGAAGAATTTTTTTTTTTTAATTTCTGTAATTGTGTGGCAATTAAAACTTTCAATAGACGTGACAGCATAGACCTTACAAAAAAAATATCATAAAATAACTGCCATTTCTAAGACAATAGATTGTGAAATCAGACTGATTTTTCTTTCTTGTTTTGCAGACCAGCTCAAAAGAACACACCTTATCGCCACTGTTGAAGAACACAAAGAAAAAGAATTAAAAATGTATTTTTATGTATTTCAAATTTATTTTTCTGAATAAAACATTTCCTGAAATATGACCGTTTTGTGTTCACCAATCACTGCAGATCAGACTATGGTTGTAGAATCATCAGTCCCATACAAGCAATTAAAGCCTAGTCACTACCTAGATGGGTGACCACTTGGGAATACCAGGTACGCTGGGATGTGCAGGTGGTGTAAGGGATAATGGCTCAGAGTTGTTAATCAGAGACGAGTTTCAGTTCCGGTAGGGGTGTTATATTCACTTATGCACAAATACTCTTTGGAAAGGTATGAATCCACTTTCTTCCCCCAGCTATGGGTTAATTAGTAAGACATGTATCACTAAGCCATTTTTATCTAAAAAAAAAAAAAAAATCTTAAATAGTTTCTGGCTTTAAATAATCTGCAAGTGGTTGATAAGCTGTAAAAAAAAAAAAAATGAATCGATCAACAGTTTTCTTTAAAAAGATGTATAAGCCATAGAATGGATTTGGCAAAAATGTTAAAAAGATTGAATTCAGTAGATTCACCAACTCTTGGAAGGGTTAATACTTTTTAGCAAACATGGAGAAACATGTCCACAATAAGACAGTGTCAAAAGGAAGTTTTTTTTTCCCATGATACCACTTTTTTTCTTTAAACTACCATCACTCTTCAGCAATGATTAGAATTATAATAAAACCTAAACATGTCAAAGTGAATTTATACATTTTATTGTTCTTCAGAATTGAAAAAAAACAAAAACAATTTATTAGAATGGTTGGCAAAACATTGGCTAATTACGAATTGATTCAAACTTTATAAAATGGTAAATAATAAAGATTTTCTTAAAAAGGTTCACATTTCTTTATAAATTGTTAAATGATAAATATTTCATTGTATTAGTTTTTAGAATGTTGTAAATATAAAATTATTTATGTAAATAAACAATCTAATAAATAGTGTTTAATATTTTTGTTGTAAATTCCCAAGAGCAAAAAAAATTCTAATCTTTACTTCTTAAAAAAACAAACATTGTCAAAGAGTAAAATAATAGCGGTGTCAAGGGAAAAACTATCCTTTTGACATGGCCTATCGCAGGAACATTTTTCCATGTTTGCCAACTTTTCTAAAACAAAGATTATGGAAACTAACTTTGTACACTTAAGGAAAGTTCTAGAATAGATTGACTTAAGCATTTTACTCTCGCTCTTGGAATAATAACTTCTCAAAATTGCAAAAGAATAATGGTGTTTGCACCTAAAAGAACCAAAGATTTCTGTCTTTAAAATTTCTCCCAATTCCCTCCATTTTTTACATTATTTCTTCATTACACACGACACGATTTAAAAGCCTTGTTTTTGTCATATAGGAAAATTCAACATGGCACGTAAACAAAATATTTGGCGAAAAATCTCATTCGTCAGTAACATTTTAAACACCTCATAGAATGTAAAGTTCTTAAAGCAAACCTATGCCAAACTGTTTTCCTGAATCCTTGACAACTTGGCTGTCCGAAAATGACATCATCAAGATGAAATAATGGAAACTGACCGTGAAAAGCAATTATGCCCAACAAGTTTTCGATCAATCAGTAAACTTCTCAACCTTTTCGGGCAACGTTATAGGATCCAGACGGCTATTGTTTGCACATGGAATTATTCACTGGTAATTAATCTTTGATTTGGCTGTGGAAAATGTCACTCGGCAGTTAGCATTAAGAAATTATGCTCAGTTTTCTCAGAAAAATCACCTTTTTTTTATGAAAAAATATTTATTTTCACTTCAAAATAATATCATTCAAACTTCATCCGTTTCTCCTTAATTTACTGTGAACATCATTGAATAAAAGGAATGGCTAAATGGCCCAGTGATGGGAAATACGAAAGACATGTGGCAAAAAAAACAAAAAAAACAATGTTGTCTGCTAAGTGTTGTTGTCATCACCCGGGTCATGGGGTGTTAAAAACAAAACAAAACACATCAAGCCATTGTTCAAACATAGGTTATATTAAGCCCTACTAATGTTGACCCCTTTTTTTTCACTCTTTGCTCTTATCTGGGAGTGATGGGTTTTATTACAACTTGTTCTAAATATTTATTACCGGCTGGCTGACCTTTGACCCAGAGATGTCAAAGTCAATTTGGTTTAATTTTCCTTATCACTGCTATTTTTTTTTAAAAATAACCAAAAAAACTTTTGACTTCTAGTGGTCAGGAATTGCAGATAAATCTTTCACCTTTTACTAAAAATTCCCGTGGTTCGGTGTCAGTTTTTTTTTACCCTTGGCAGTCAATTGAAAATTACCAATGGACTTTGTTGCATTCTGACCCCCAAGGAATGTTGTTTTCCTTCAAAACTCTCAATTTTATGCCTGAAATGGTTTGATTATGATTTAGGCTTTCTGATTTAAAAAAAAAAAAAAAAAAAAAAAAAAATCAATTTCCCATTAATGGGGAAAATTTTTGTTTCGAACTAGAAAAAATGCAAAATTTTTCTTATTTTTTCACATTTTACCCCCTGAAAAAAATTTTGAGTCATTTACACCAGCCAATTCTTACTTTTAAATGAAAGAATATATCCTTTGCTTTCAGAAAATACCTAGTTTCATGGGGGTTCAGATCAAAAGTTTCCTTGATATTTGTTTAGATGATGACAAAACAGTCATTTTTCAATATTTTACCCCTTATAAAAGTATGAAAATCCATTTCTTGAGAGAAAATAAGCTGTGACAAAATGACTTTTGCAATTTTTGTGATTTTTACTTGGGATAGAAAATTTTTACAATAGCAAACCTAAATTAACTTTATTTAAGTTCAGTGGGGCTATAGAGAAACCTCAAACAGCTCTGATGCAGTTGCAATAAACTCAAATGTCATTGACCTTTTCATTGCTATTGATGGTTTCTGAATTTGAAAATCAATTTTTAAGAATCTTATGTTAAATAACATGACTAAAAGATACTGTATTTACTTGTGCATAATACAAATTTAGTAAAATAAGACATGTTTCTGAAGCTAAAAATGGAATTTACAAGATGACCACATTGCACAGTCATATTATCCATTAAAATATCAATGTCACACACACACACAATTCCACTAGAATATTTGATTTTTAATTACCGTATATACTTGCGTATCATGCAATTTTTGAAGACCTAACTTTGAAGTTAATTTTAAGGGGGTCACATCATACATGAGATATAAAATTAGTGTATGTACTGCTTGCCCTGACTATGCTGTTGATGAAACTATATATGCATTTACTGTAGTCAAAATGTACAGCTATATTTAAAATGAACATTTTGATAAAACTGATGTTACTTAACTGTATCCAACAATAATGCATGTAATATTCACATATTAGTATCGTAATATAAAATACAAACAGCAAATATACATCTTTTCCATTGTTTACGTTTATAAGATGTTTAGCTATTTCTCGTTTGGTTGTTTATGGCTGTACGCATTTACACATATAAACGTTACTAATGATACTTTTATCATTCTCTTGCTTTTAGACGAGATAAAGAGATAGAGGAAAAGGTTAATTTATTGTAATTTGGTCAATCAAAAAAAAGGGACTCGCATGACACACAAGACACATGATAAAATTGTTTTTATGACTGAAAATTTGGGGGTTGCGTGTTACACATGTATATATGGTATATTAAAGAATAGAAATGAACCGGATGTTTAGCCATTGCATTGTTTCTTCTAATTTCCATTCCAAAAGTTATTTTCCAATTTGGGGGGGAAAGGTGCTAACTAGACATACCTGGAAATACATTTTACGGTCTTAATTAATCTAGCATACCTTTCTGTTTCAAAGGATTTTATTATATTTCTATATATTAATAAACTATCAAAATAAAAAATAAAAAATGAAGAAAACTATAAAAAAACAAAAACAAAACAAAATTAAAATATAAACAAACTTTATCACGCGAGTAAAACTGAGACAAAAGACGTTCAATTATGACGATTCTCAAAGAACAAATATGGCCGACATATTAAATACCTTTTATGAACAACTGTTATCAACACCTGCCTACATCTGTGTTTTATTAACTATTGTACCAAGTGTATTTACAATCTTGTTTCAAATGAAGGCTGAGTAAAAAAATCTCAGATTACTGTTCTGAAATTACTGTTTCTAAATTCAGTCCCGAGTTAAATCTATCATATTTTTCTGTTTGATATGACTATCTATATATTAATAAACTATGAAAAAAAAAAAAAAAAAAATCTTTCATTAAGAATTAAGTGAGAAAATTTTCAGTATTTACATTAGTCGGACTATTGTCCTAATCTTTGTCGCCATATTTGTCACGTTTCGGCCGTTGTACGCTCCGGCCTTCTTCAGGTGGTTGTAATTTCGAACCGAACCCTTTCGATCACTGGGGTAGACTGTTCTAGTTCCAAAAGACAAAAGACGTTCAATTACGTTGATTCCCAAAGGACAAATATGGCCGAAGTATTTACAGTAGTCGGACTATTGTCCTCATCTTTGTCGCCATATTTGTCACAACGTTTCGGCCATTGTACGCTCCGGCCTTCTTCAGGTGGTTGGAATTTCGAACCGAACCCTTTATTTCGATCACTGGGGTAGACTGTTCTAGTTCCACGAGCCATGTTTGATGGATGTCAGTTATACCTTTTATAAACAATTGTTATTGATACCTGCTTACTTAATGTTTTATTATCTATTTTGCCGAGTGTATTTGCAATCTTGCAATTTCAAATAAGAGGTTTGTTTTAAGGGTGAGTAAAAATTTCTGAAAGTGTTTACTTGTGTAATCCCACCTTTTTTTATCTGTCTAGATTTCAGAGAAGAGTTATTGTAACTATCCATGTCAGTACACTGTTCTAGTTCCACGTGCCATGCCTTTTCTGAATATCTGTTTCAGTTATTTCCCTTTAGCAACTCAACTCTCCAAGTTTTTTGTTCACCTCTGCTGTGGCCAGGTATTGAACTCACAACTCTTTGGGTCAAGTCACAGGATTACTTCAACTTTTATCCACTAGCCCAGTGGATAAAAGCATTGGTTGAAGTAATCCAAAAGTAACTAAACCAACAGAGGTGAACAAAAAAAACTTGGAGAGTTACTAAAGGGAAATAACTAAAACTGAGATATCCAGAAAAGGCATGGAATTTGGAAAAATCAACCCCCAGTGGGCAAAATCAAGGGCTTGGTTCAAAATTTCTCGTATTGTGCACAAGAAAACACGGTATTTGAATTACATCAAAATTATCAGAACGGAGTCCCTCCATAATTCATGGACTTCTGTCAGTTAAGTGCCATCACGTGATGCATGCTTGGGCGATCATGTGTCTTTCGATATATGACTAAGCAGAAGTTTTTTTTTCCTGCAGTAGAATGATTGCCAACCAAGGCTTATAGGACCGAGTTTGTCCTGCTATTCAACCCATAGCTGGGGGAGAGAAGAGATGAATCATTCCTTTCCCAAGGGTATTTGTGCGTAAGTGAATTTAATAAACTTGACTGGAATTTGAACTCAGCTCTTCAATTTCTCATTTCAGAGCTAGTGTCCTTTAACACCGCAATGCACACGTCTCAAGTTTATAGACGATAAGACAGCAATAATCACAATTTCTGGCCAAATTGCATAAAAACAAACTAGCTTTTGATATCATTGTAAGATATATTTATCAACTCAAAATACATGCATTATTAAAAGGAAAGAAAAAAGAAAAAAAAAAAAAAAAGATTGATAAAAAAAAAAAAAAAAAAAAAAAAAAAACAATGTAATAAAATAATCCATGGTTATTAGGCAATTTTTTCCGGTTTCCCCCATAAATCAGCAGTACAATATCACCAAATTTAATTTATAAGAAATCAAATTTTAGCTTTTTAAATCAGCTTTTTTGAACTTTACAAAGGTCAATGCAATTGAGTACATAAAAGTTTGATTAAAAAAAATAAAATAAAAAATAAACATTATGAAGAAACCATATTTTTATGTATGTATTCAACATTTTTCACAAATAGAGGTTGGAGATACCAGGAATCAAGACATGCAATTATTTTTATTTTTTTCTTTAAACAAATCATGCCACTATTCATTCATTTTTGAGAATCTACCAAATGATTATGGCCGAGAGGTTTTAGACATTGAACATGAAAATGAAAGTTCACGGTTGAAGGCTTTTAGCCATTTGCTATTGTTTAGACAATAATGCTGAAAAGGAACTTTTGAAGGCTTGTCATTCTTTATTCAAACAATGGAGATCTATTCACACAATCCACAAGCATTTGTGATGCTTTTTATTGAACATTCTTTTTCCTGAGGTTATTATATAAACAAAATATACGTAGAATATTTTAGTTGGTGTTATTGATGATCATTAACCTGCCTATTTTTGTGGGGGTGCATCACAAATTTTTTAAGGGACTTTTAATTTTCTCTCTCAATAATTCTTTATTAACCACACTTCACATGTCAAATCTGATATAAACAGACTAATCTATATATAAAATTTTGTCATTTCCGTTAGTCTGTCTGTCACACCCTCTAGCTATACATTGACCAATCAAAATCAAACCAGTAAGTGGGTACAAAGTACAGTTAGTTTTACTAAAATGTATAGTTTAGTACAACAAATTTTCATTAATTTTTTTGGAAAAATTAAAAGTTTTATTATTTAACATACAAAATACTCCCATTATTTTAAAAACAATTAAAATAAATACTTATTTAATAAACATTGTTTTTTGCATATCTTTTCTTTAAGTATATATTTATTTATTTCATTCTGGTAAAATAAAATGTGCAGTAATAGCACTGTAAATTCAAACACATTAAGGAGAGGAGAGTTTGTAAATCTTGACAAAAAATGTTAGTGATAACTTCAAACCTACTAAATACTGTGAGGATTTCAACATGCATCAGTGTTGCAAAAAAATTCTAGTTGCAATAAATTTTGTCATAGCTGATGTCTTGATTAGTATGATCTTTTCAAAAACCTTTAAAAAAAAAAAAAAAAAAAAAAAAAAAACATGCCCATATACTTTTCCATCAAATATTTTTCATTTAAAAAAAAAAACTATTTTGTGTAGTTTTAATCCTGTCTTTAAGCTAATCTGCGGTGATATTTGACTTAACTGCAATGTAAATGCATTCAAAAAAAATTTTATGCCTTTTGTTCAATAGATATTAACCAAAAAAAAAAAAAAGGAGAGCCATTTCCAAAACTGGCTTCTTTCTTGTCTCTTAACCAGATTTTCACCTGGTAGATGCTCAAAAATACATAAATTGTGAAAAAAAATGCCAGTAATCATAATCAAGGAATTAATGTCTTAAATAGAAAAGAAGGAAAAAAAAAAAAAAAAAAAAAGTGAGAAAAAGAAAATGTACCCATTATATTTTGGATGGTTTCGAAAAACTTGTTTGTACCTCCAACCTCTGTTTTAAGTCAATGGCAGAGATTCAAAACATACACATGATGGAAAAAATTAACATGGTTTCAATAAACTGATGGCAATGATTTTAAGATCTGATTGTGTATTAAGTCAATTTGTCAAGTTTAATTCTGACCTCTCAGAGGTCGAAATGTGGCCTGCCTGTCCTCTTTTAGAGGACGAATCATGACCCTCACTCAGACGATTCATCAACAAATCACAGATATTGAGCAGAAGTTACCAAAATGGCTGCATAGCATTGGAAAATTTGAGAATGGAATAGGAACAGCCAAGACATGACAGACCTATATTGCATGTGGACACAACCAGACCGAGAATACACAATGTGCGGCACGGGGGTTATGCAGAATTCAAATTTTAAGTCAATGTTTTAAAATGATTCCCAGTCAATGCCCAAATGTATTTTCTCCACTGTAAGCAACATAAAGAAAGCCATCTTCATCTTTATGCTCTGCATACACTTGCCCCATACTGGCACTGAAAACAAAACAAAAAAAATACAATTATAAGATTAAAAAAACATCAATAAAGAAGAGATTCAAAATTGACAAAAATGCCTATTAACACCATGATTATTTTATATACGTTCACTCTTGGGAAATGTCTATTGTTTTAAAAAGCAATGATTAGTATTGCAATAAAACCTAAACATATGTAAGTGAATTTATACATTTTTTTTGGCTCTTGCCAAACCTGAAAAGACCACTTCCTGCCTCCATCAGTATAGCTGATACTAACGTCCATGAGAGTGACTCGTGCCTTTTCAAGCTTACATGAAATGGGAAGATTATATTGAATCCATTGCTAAATCTGCTGCTAAGAAAGTTGATTCACTGTGTCATGCTAGACAATTTTTCTCTTCACAATCTATCTTGGATATTTAGAAATTTATAAAATCCAAAGAAGAATCAGCAATATTAGTGTTATTGACCCAGCATTTCAGCTTCAGTCACTTTCCCACCTGCGTAATGTAGCTTCCCTATGCCTTTTCTATAAATATCTTCATAGTAATTATTTGGATGAACTCTTCACTATGGTATCTAGACTTGATGAATTTAAGTGCAGTAATAAATTGGCGGCAAAGTCTCATCAATTCAGTTGAATTGGCGAGATGGAGCCATAAGTTCTCTGCTGTTTCTCTTCCCATATTTCTCAGTTGTGGAACTCTCTCCTAGCGTCATGCTTTCCATCCAACTTCGGTCTTCAAAAAATTTAATGCAATGACAATCATTATCTACTGTCCTCTTGATTACTTTTCTATTGTTCTCCCTCAACTAATAATGTTTCTCTTTTTTTTTTATTTTTCTTTCACACCCAGTAACCCCTAGTGGCTTTACTGCCTTGCAGGGAGTGATATGATTAAAAGAAAAGCTGAAACCCTGTCTTCTCTGGGAAGGGCCAGAAATATTTGTACTCTCCTTTATCATTTTCTCTACTTAAATTCTTGACAAAATACAAGGAAGACTGTTTGAATACTTTGTCGTCCACTGTGCACAATTTCTTTGTTATCAGTTCTTTTGTAAAGTGTGGTTCACTTAACACAAGCTTTCAACACTATAATCAAATAGTGTGTGGACGTCTTATACTTGAAAATTCACAAGAGAGTCCGTCACATTTTAGAAATTAGCTTTAATTCTTGTTTTCATTTTACTTTAATTATTCACTTCCAAATAATATCATCATTTTCACATTATTCAATAGGATTTTATATCTTGCAATTATTTCTCGTAGCAGTGGATTCGGAATTAAAATTTGATTTTTAAAAATTTGTTGCATTGTAAGTTACTATATTTGATGGCATATAAGGTGCATTTCTTTTTTTCTTTCTTTTTTACTAAAAACATCTTTAAAAATTCCCCTGTGTCTTATATGCCATATGTAGTTTTAAAATTCACAATAGTTGGACAAAATTAGCTACCTGGCAACTCCAATTAGCTTAGACTTTACAGTAACTTTTATATACCTATTGTCATTAAAAGACTATAATGCAGATTAAAAGTGTTATCATTGATAATAGTCATTATATTAATTTCATCACGTTTAATATTAGTACTTTGTTTCACTAAAATTATATGCAATAAATTCAAATTATATATTTGTAAAATATATTTGTTTCATTAATATTTTTCTTGCAATAACTTGCATTGGTATAAATACAATCAGAATTTTTATATCCTAATTATTCCAATAAGACGCAGGTTGTACAGGCTTGCATTCTTTTTCCCTATTATTTTTCGTTTAATTGTAATAATGGTTTGTTTAACCAAAATAATACCTCATAAATATAGCCTAGTCTGTACCATTTACTAATAATTTTACTAATTACTAATATTTTCTTGCCCTGCTGAAATTGGGGTGCATCTTATATGCCGTCAAATGCAGTAATTCCAACTGATATTTTTTTCTGCCATTTGCTCCACAAATTAACTAGATAATTGGTATCCAGTTGGCAGGTCGGACAGAAGTCCTTCACAGGCCAGATGGGACAGGGGTGGCCTACCTCTGAATAAAATAAACAAACCTTAGAAAAAAATAGTGGGATATGAAGGTAACAGTAGTGTCTATTGTTATTGGAATACTAGGAACTATTTTAAAGAGATTAGCAAAAAGATTGGAAGAACTCAAAATCCAAGAAAGTATCAAAAACCAACCAGATAGCAAAATTTTTAAAAACAGCTGAAATACCGAGAAGTCATGTTGTCACTTATCTCCAATGGTTTAAACAGGCAAATATATATAAAAGAAAAAACACTTTTGAGAAAGCTAGAAGTTGAAATATTTAATATAAAATTAGAAATCCATAGAATGAATATGTAATCCATAATTGGTTGTCATCAGGAGGTATGTCAACTGCTCCAGACATACCTCAAGGTGACAAGCAGTTATATATTTGTTATTGGGAGTAGGAGTAAACAAATCAATCTGCAATATTGTTTAGAGCTAAAATGCTTCTACTATGCCTCAGGAGCATTACAGTCCTATAAAATTTATTTTAAATCATATAACTTAGAAAATTTGGATACCTGGACTGAGGTAGCATTCTCCCAACAAACAGAAAAATGGCCTTTTCAGAAGGTAAGTGGATTTTTTTCCGGAGCATCCACATAAATTGAGCCACGGATAAGTCATTTGGCACAAGGAATTTCTTTTTTTCCAAAACCTGGATCTGTGAACGAGGAAGTTTTTCAACTATAACCTGAAAAATACAAACAAAACAAGAGAATAACAAGAATAAAACAAACGAGATTTATGCATTCTTTTTTTTTTTTCTTTCTCAAGAATTGAACACAATTCTCGTAAATAGTGTTTAACATTTTTGCTGTCAGTTCTCAAAAAAAAAAAAAAAAAAAAAAAAAAAAAAAAAACCTGTCTAAATAAATTTATGTGGCAAAAGAAAATAAATAACGCCAGGAAAACTATCCTTGCCAGAGACCACATAATTCTTGAAAAATAAAAATAAAACCTGACCGAAATTTAATCTGAAATTAAAATTTTTATAACTACCATATATTTGCACATGTAAGATGACCTTTAAATCCAAAAACATCAACCTTAAAAACTGAGTTGTCTTATACTACAATTCTCAAAAAGCAACCTTAAATTCCGAGTGATTTTTGTCGGTAAGCTAACCCTGGCTTCGATGTGATCACCAATAACATACATGAAAAGATTCACATTATCAAATAAACTGACGATAAAAGTAATAAAACCATTTCTACCTTATATATTACTGGCATAACTTCGTTATAAATTGCCTATTCGAAGAATAATTCCATATCAATGAAATCAACTTGCAACCATGCAAGTTCAGCTAAGAAAATCTAAACATTGAGTAATAATTGCGTTCACAGCAACTTATCTTTCGCTAAACTTTCAATAATCAATATGGTAGTGTTAATTACAGCAGTAATAACATTTAGAAAAGAAATCATGTGATGAAACAAACAAAACAATAGTTTCCCTTTTAGGGGACGTATTTAGGAAAAACATGATATGGAATTTTGTTATTTTGTTTATTTTGAATTTCTAAGGATACACTAAGTAATAACATTTCCAATAACATCATCTTTATATAATCAATTATCAGTTGTCTTATACTACAGGTAAAGATTGCCTTATATGCAGAAATATATGGTATCACTTGAAGTAAAAATCAAGTGTTCATAATGTGAAACACTTTTTACCTAGCTCATGTATTATGCATGGTGGAGTAATGGCTAGCAGCTCAGGTTAAGGAATTGGAGAGTTCATCACATTCACTTACCTGTAATTACCCTTGAGAAAGTTTTGAATCTATCTCTTCTCTCCCCTAGCTATGAGTGGCAACCAGTCTAGGAGAAGGACAATTCTGAATAGCCTCACCAACCAGCAATTGGCAAAGCATGATGAGTGGCTATACCCCTGAAAACATGGCCAATCAGAGAGGGATCTCTCAAACAGGAGAAGCCCCCCCCCATTTGTAATGTAGACTTTTGTAGATTTTTTATAATGATGCCAGTTCATTGCCCAAATATGTCTAAGCAGAATCTCTCTAAATTATCTAATATTTACCATAAAATTAACAATGACAGTATGCCTAAAAAGACAGAAATAAAAATGGTAACATTTGAAAGAAAAGAAAGAGAAAAGGTGAAGGAGTGTTTAAAAAAAAAAAGAAAAAGAAAAAAGAAAAAGACAAATAAATACATTCTATTTTATATTAAACAAACGTGAATTACTGTTTTTTGTTTTTTTTTTGTATAAAAATATAAAAAATTAAAATATTTTGTATTTTGAAATCGACATCTCCAGATGCCTTGATCTACCCCCCCCCCCGTCCTTCTCTTCATCCTTTCCTCTATCACACCTCTTTACTCTTGCTCCTGCTCTCTGTAACCCCTTGCATGCCAGTGGCATTCCCGCCTTGCTTAGGGTGAAAAGCTTTATTAAAAATATATATATATATATATATATATATATATATATATATATATATATACATACATACATACATACATATACACACACACACACACAATGCTGGTGTTAATAAAATAGTACTTGATGTATAACAGAACTAATATATATTAATAATAATTTTTTCCCCCCTCACCAGTAGCACAATGTGATCATCAGGTGCTGATTGAAAACTACAGATAAAATTTGTAACTTAGTTGATTGATGTTATAATCAACACCAATGCTTTCAGTAATTGACTTCCTTTTGTCCTCATTATCTTTTTGGAAGATTCTCTTTGTTATAAACAACTAAAACCTTTCAAGCATTCAAATTTAGTATGTGTACCTATTAAATCCAGAAGAAGTTTTTTTAACAGAAAAATATTTATTCCTGATGAGGAAATAAGTTGTCTATCTCTTCCAGTGTATGCATTGATTTTTCATAGAAACAGATACTGTTTGTAACCATTCAGATAAGACCATAACTTTTAATAATGTCCAGATGAGAAAAAGTTGTTTTAAAAAAAGCAATCTCACAGAATTCTTCCAACAAAATATTTTTCTTCAATGGAAACTTGCCATGAACAAATGTAATCTATGCTACTAATTACCATTGCAGTAACTAATTGCTAGTTAGAATACAAAACAGGTGTCTTTAAAAAAAAAACAACCTTTTACTGAATAGCTGACATTTTTAATGAACACCAAATAGACATTTCTTTCATTATAGTATAAAAAGCTATTAGGAGCATATCAATTTGATGTTTGCAATTTCTTAATATTATCCAATTTTGAAACAATAGAAAGAATGAAAGATTAATTATTAAATTTTAGGCTGGGGAATTATATTTAATATCATTACCTGAAATGATTGATGTAATTCAATTTAACGACTTTTAATATAAAGAAAGAAGGTCATATCACATATGATAGTCAAGTAAGTGGATCATGTCTTCAGGGGTGTGGCTGTACACACTATGCTTGGCCAATTGCAAGTTGGTGAGGCTATTTAAACTAGAGTTGGAGGTTTTGATTTAGAGTTGTCCTTTTCCTAGACCCGGTCTGTCCTGCAATTTACTGTATTTGCCTTTGCATAAGGATTGATGAATCAGAGAGCCAAGTTGAAATTACATTCACTTATGTGCAAATACCCTTGGGAAAGGTATGAATCCATCTACTCCCCAAGCCATGGGTTAAATAACAATAGACTGGGTCCTACAGTCTCGGGTGGCAATAAATCTTAGTGAAGGACAACGCTGAATTCTAAACATGTGGAGAGTCATTTGTGGTATATTATGTGAACCAGTTGTCTATATTTGGCTCTTGGGTCATTCTTTGTCAATTCAACCAAAAAGTTTTTTAAAAATGGAAATATGTAACTCTAAAAAAAATAGATTTTTTCCATTTTGATATATGTTGTAGATCTTATAGTTATTAGAAAATACTGATAATTTTTAAAATTCCTCACCGTTCTGAAAGTATCACAAGTTGAAAATATGCTGAATCAGCATTTTCCGTCAATTTTTTAACACAGAAATCTCACAAACCCGCTTATATCCACTGGTTAGAAATTAATGAAATCTGATACCCTTATAGATTTTTAGTCAGGGAATCCAAATATCCATTTATAATTTTATAGGGAGTAACTGAAAAGTAGATATTAGCAGTTTTATCATGGTGGGGGGGGGGCTTACCACAGAAATATTGAGGAATATCATCTTCAGTGCCTAAAAGTAGCAAAAGTTCGCACAACATTTAAAAGCTAGAGTATTTGGGGAATAAATCCCAATCAGTTTCATTAACTGTCTTTTCAATCAATTCTATCAATTCTAGACCACTTAATAGTTTTTTCTCAAACATTCCGATTCATGGTAATTTCACAATTATGATTTAATATTGACTCATTCTGCTAAAGTTGATAAAGTCCATATGTAACAAAACATTAGGAAACCATTACATAGTATTTAGGCAATTCATTTTCTATGTTTTAACAGTGCTCTCTTTTTATTTCAAATTTTTATGGGGGTTTGAACATGCATTGCAAAAAAAAAAAATCATTAGCATCCAAGTCATCCAGTTTCCTCACAGGCTTTGAACATAAATCTGGACTGCAGTATGTAGGACAGGTCTGGTTGAAAGGCAGTGATTTTAGAAATTGGCAGGAAAAGGCTAAGGTCAGGGTCACACCACCAGAGGGCAGCCACACAGTGCTGCTGCCATCTTTTGGTAAAACATGAAATTGCATTTTTTAGGTGTCTACTTGATATACTCTAGCAATTTTGGTGAGCTGTAAGTAATGCATTAATAGACCATCAACTATTAACATATAAGATTATTTTTGGATAATCTAACAATTGGTTTACTAAGCTTTTATAATATTAAAAATCAGTTCCTACAAACCAGTAAGATGCAACCACTGCCTTATATATAAAAAACGACTGGAGAATCCAGTATACAGGGTGGAATTCATCAATTGCCACCATTTTATATTTTAATTTTGTGTTAATTTTGTTTGTTTTTTGTCAACTGCACAGTTGGGCATTTTTAAAACTGAAAATTAACTTTCGTTTACAAATGTGTCAAAATGGCAGATTTTCATTGATTTTCTGGAAGTGACCAAGAAGTTGAGATTCCAATCAATATACTTTCTATTTGAAATATATCAGAGCATTTTGCTTACTGGACAATCCAGAAGAGTTGCAGGAGATTCTGAAGTCGTCGGAAGGCCATGGTTGAAATCAATGGCAATTTTATTGAATAAATTTACTCTTTAATATATCAAGATACTTTTGTGTAATTTTGGTAAATCTGTTAAAATGTGATGTCAGTGTTATTGTCATTTTTGCGTAATTTAGAGGACAATTTTTCCATCGCGCCCTGTATATGTGCTCGTATTAAAATATATGCACCCCCACCTTTTTTTCTTGATCGTTGTGCACAATATTTCTTTAAATTGGGTTCTGATGAGAGAGAGGAGCAAAAACTTGTCAGCTATTTTTTTTAATAACATTTTCTTTTTCTTCATCTGACATTTACATATATTCTTTGTGCCTAATCTGTTTTCCTTAATAAATAGGTCAGTTTTTTATGGCACTGATTATTGTCATTAAAAACTATTTTTTAACAAGTAAAACTTAGAGAGTGATGTCCTATGTTTCAAAAATGTAAACTTAATTCCATTCTTTATAATATAAATAAAAATAGGTTAAAATTAAAAAATAAATTCAAATCAGTAGTTTGGAGGAATGTGATCAAAAAAGTGTGTGCGTTTAACAATACAAAAACAAGATAAAAAAAACATGTAATTTGAGGTCAGCAGTGTTTATCAACAAAAGTCGAAGGAGGTCAACATTACTGAATGTTGACGTAAACACTACATTTTAAGTATATTCAATTTTCCATTACAATCATCAAATTGGGATTATTTACATTGATTTGATTTGTTTAATGGCACATCAACTCCTTATGGGTCATTTAATGCCTAAATTTTATTTTATTGTGAGCTTTTTGGTAATTTCTTTTTCTTTAAATGTATTGCTGGTAATTTTTTATAATGTATGTTTTTACCCCAGTTTGGGGGTTCACTCTTTGCCCATAGCTGGGTGGTACCACCCTGGGTCAGGTTGGACCTGGGAAAAACAGCAATTAAGAGATGGTCCCATGCTCCTCAAAACCTCTTGATTAGAGGCCTTGCTGCCAGACGTAGTTTATCATCAAACCCAGAATGATTTATATTGGAATTGGCACTCCAGTTGGGGATCAAATTATCTGTTCTTTTATGAAAAATGGGGAGGGATGTTCTATATTTGATCTATGTTTACAAATCAAAATTTCAAACTTTAAAATAATTTTTACATTTTTAAATTCCTATTTCACTAAATATTTTTTATTTTATGTATCTTAATGTGTGGTTTTCAATTATATATATATATATATATATATATATATATATATATATATATATATATATAGTATAAAATGACAATTGGAAAAATCTTAGATTTTGCCGACGCGTTTCGTCTTCCAACTTTTTCAAACCAAAAATGAAATCGAAATATCTCTTGTTATAGTTACATTAAAAATCCAAATTTAAAAAGATAGACACTTCTGTCCAAGCCTTTTTTCTGGTTAATGCAAATAACTATATATAATATATATATATATAATTTTAAAGAGAAGCCGCAAACATTTTTTTGGTTATGTGGATATTTTTTAAAAGTATATATTATACTTTATAAAGTATAATATATATTTAGAAAAATCCACACTATAACCAAAAACGTTTGCAGCTTCTCTTTTCTTTTTAAAATATACACTTTTCTCTCATTGGAACAACTATAACCTCTTCTATATATATATATTACATTACATACAGTAAATACATTTGTAATGTAATTACACATGTACATACATACATACATACACAAATATTTTTATGTATGTATACTGTATATGCAGTGAATGTATTAACTCAGAGACTCACTAGAAACAAATTCACTGTTAATAACTCATTCTCGTGTGTCTCGCATTAGGGACCCACAGGTATAATATCACTGATGACTGTGTGATTTACACATGTCACTATGAATGATTTATTTCTAATTTATTCTTCATAGAAAAATTGTTTTCTGTATCAAAAGCAAAACAAAAAAAAATGAAACAAAATTTTACGAAATGTTATTGAAATTAAACGTGCTATTCAGAAAGACCAAATGTGCTGCATGCGGCCCACAGGCTGCAGTTTGTCCCCTGACTGCACTAAACTTTGCTGCCTGTGGTATTTGGCCATTTCCAAAACTTGAAAAATTCTCCAAAAGGGCAAATATTCAGCAATATGAGACTACATTACTGAAATGCTAAAAATGCCTTTGAGCGAATTAAGCCTGTAGGTCTTAGCAAGGAGCATCCTTCTTTGAAACTTGTGGACTAGTGCTACAGAATCACAAACATCAAATAACAGAAACCATATCACTTGAGAATTTAGCATAGGAGAGAAGGAAATTGAATATAGAATAGGCTGTGCCAGAGGTAGTTTTGCACAACACTGCCAATTGCTACAGAACCAAAATATTAACCTGGAAATTTAAGTCATATTCTTAAATATCCTTGTCAGATCGAGACTTTCTCATGGAGGTCATGCATGGTACCAAACTCGTTCAGAAATATCTAAACTGTCAGCTGTATACAACTGCTTTCAAAGATCAATAGTTAAAAATGGCTTTGAGCGAGTGAAATCTATGGGTCTTGGGAACGACCACATTTCTTTGAACCTTGTGAACTGGCACTAGAAAATTACAAAAAAAATACCGGATAGCAGAACAGGCACCTCAGCGTGGTGTATTGTCTAGCAAGCTCGTCTTGCTAAAACAGATAGATAGATAGATAGATAGATAGATAGATAGATAGATAGATAGATAGATTGTTTATTTAACCAGCATATCAACCTTCGTTGGGTCATTTAATGCTGAAAAAGTTTTTTCCCAAAAAAGTATAGTTGGTAATATTATTTTTCCAAAAACGTATATCTGGTAATAATATTTTTTCAAAAACGTAGAGCTGGTAATAATATTTTTCAAAAACGTAGAGCTGGAAATAATATTTTTTCTGCGGGTGTAGTGTGTCGTCATACCCAGGACGCGGATGTAGTGTGCCGTCATACCCAGGACGCGGATGTAGTGTGCCGTCATACCCAGGACGCGGATGTAGTGTGCCGTCATACCCAGGACGCGGATGTAGTGTGCCGTCATACCCAGGACGCGGATGTAGTGTGCCGTCATACCCAGGACGCGGATGTAGTGTGCCGTCATACCCAGGACGCGGATGTAGTGTGCCGTCATACCCAGGACGCGGATGTAGTGTGCCGTCATACCCAGGACGCGGATGTAGTGTGCCGTCATACCCAGGACGCGGATGTAGTGTGCCGTCATACCCAGGACGCGGATGTAGTGTGCCGTCATACCCAGGACGCGGATGTAGTGTGCCGTCATACCCAGGACGCGGATGTAGTGTGCCGTCATACCCAGGACGCGGATGTAGTGTGCCGTCATACCCAGGACGCGGATGTAGTGTGCCGTCATACCCAGGACGCGGATGTAGTGTGCCGTCATACCCAGGACGCGGATGTAGTGTGCCGTCATACCCAGGACGCGGATGTAGTGTGCCGTCATACCCAGGACGCGGATGTAGTGTGCCGTCATACCCAGGACGCGGATGTAGTGTGCCGTCATACCCAGGACGCGGATGTAGTGTGTCGTCATACCCAGGACGCGGATGTAGTGTGTCGTCATACCCAGGACGCGGATGTAGTGTGTCGTCATACCCAGGACGCGGGAAAGACCTGGAAGTTCACTATTTGCCCATAGCTGGGACCCCAACAGGTGCTACCACCCCGGGTCTGGGTGGACCTGGGAACTCCAGCAATTAAGAGGTGGTTCCACGCTTCCTCAAAACCTCCTGATCAGAGGCCTTGTTGTTAGATGCAGTTTAACATCGTACCCAGGACGTGCTAAAATAGTTATGGCTGAATAGTGAATTCGATGCTCATTGAGTGCCCCCATACTTTCGGCCTTGTGCCACATCTAAGCAATGCGTAGAAAATCAATACCAGAAACCACATTACTTGAGGACTTTCAACAGCAGCAACGACTAAAACGGATAGCACATGTAATTTGAAGAGAAAATGATGACACAAGACATAGACGCTCCACAATATGGCAAAAGGCCAGGAAGGAAAACCCCATCAATACTGGAAAAATAACAACTACTGGACTCGAGAAAATTATTTTCTTGAAAAATCATTTAACGAGAGATATTTTATAAATTTCAACCAAAATGGTACGGCTACTCAAATATTTCTTCATAAAGAAATGGCTAATATTACCATTACCATTCTAGAAAAAGAGTACCAAGAAAATTCCTAGCTTCACAAGAGGCGTACTTTAAAAAGTTGATAGCTGCAAATAGTGACTGGGTAAGCAAAATTGCATTCACATTTCCATTCTAAAAATTAAAATTGTTACACCTCGTACAGTAGTGTTTTTTTGTTTTGTTTTTTTAAATAATCCTGAAACTTTTGTTTACTTTAATCATTTCACCCCAAGCAAGGCATTAAAGCCACTAAGACACAAGGAGTTACTGGGTGTGAAAGAATGAGAGAAAAAGAAAAACATTAAGCAGAGAGAACAATAAAAGAACAGGAATTAAGTTAAAAGATAACATGGCATGGCATTTCAATTTTTGAAGATCAAAGTTGACTGGAAAGCAAGAAGCTGGAAGAGAGTTCCACAAGTGAGAAGTGCGATTGAAGAAACTGTTAGCATAGGACTTATGGTTATATTTAGATACTTCAACTGTAAAATGATGAGACTTAACTGCCTATCTAGTACTGTGCTTAAATTTGTAACATGTTACCAAAGAGGAAAGCACATCTGAGATGGAACAAATACATCGAGTCAATTGCATCATCCACCGCAAGAAAAGTTGGCTCCTTGTGCCGAGCCAGGAAATTTTTCTCCCCGGAATCTATCCTCCAAATCTATAAATCGACCATTCGCCCTTGCATGGAGTATTGCTGCCATATATGGGCTGGAGCCCCTGCTGTTTGCCTCAGGGTTCTTGATAAGATCCAGAGACGGATATGCAATGTAATTGGCCCTGATCTGTCATCCCGTCTGCAGTCGCTCTCTCACAGATGCGATGTTGCCTCGCTCTGTCTTTTTTATAAATACTTTCACGGTAATTGCTCCGAGAAGCCGCTTTCGCTGGTTCCTAAGCCTCATGAATTTAAACGTCCCACGAGGCTGGCATCCCGTTCCCACCCCTTCACCGTTGAAACTGTTAGATGTAGACGTCTCTTCTACTCCAATAGCTTCATGTCTCGCACATCTCGCCTGTGGAACTCCCTTCCTTATTCCTGCTTCCCTGACAAATACAAGCTCCAACTATTTAAGTGTAACGTCAATCGACATCTCCAGCTGCCTTGATCTATCCACTTCCCTTCTCCACATCCTTTCACCTTTCATTCCTATCTGCTCTCGCTCCAAATCTTCTGTAACCCCCTTGCCTTGATCGATCCCCTATCTTCCTCCACATCCTCTCCTTTACCACTCCTATCTGCTCTTCCTCCAAACCTTCTGTAACCCCCTGCGTACTAGTGGCTTCCAGCCTTGCTTGGGGCGATATGCTAAAAAAGAAAGAAAAAGAAAAAAGAAGAGGAAGAAGAAAAAGAAGAGGAAGAAGAAAAAAAAGAAAAAGAAGAAAAAGAAGAAGAAAAAGAAAAAGAAGAAGAAGAAGATTTTCATTTTTGAGGAGGAGATAATTTTTGCCCACAGCAATAGAAACCGGCCAGGAGTTGGCCAAAAGCAACCCACTGGATGTACATGCAGGGACACCTATCCTTGTGCGACATGGCACTGCAAATACCCACATATTATGCAACTGTTGGGCTAGAGAAACTTCTCTAAGCACTACCAAGGAGTTTGGGTTCCTTACTACCAGTAGAGATGCAGCAAAAAGAAAACTGACACTCCAAAATCAAAAGTCAAAGCTACTAATCAGTCAGATCACCAAAAAGTTAAGTTTGAAACATTAAGGCCATTGAAGAAAGGAACTGATAAATCACATCCTAAACGGGGAAACAAGGGATAACCCTCTACTCCTGTTCAATAAACATATAAAGATTACAGTTAATTTTTTAATTAAAAGATCTTTTTTTTCTGCATATTTTCTTGTGTATAATACAACTTTACAACAGTTTTTTTCTGAAGCTAAAAACGGAATAATTTTTAATACAACCACATAGTACAGGCATCCCTATGTAAATTTATTTTGAAAAGTTGTACGATATTATCCATTAAAATCTCAATGTTGTACATCCATTTCATTAAAATATTTAATTTATCATGATATTCAAGAATAGAAATGAACTTTTCTTTGTTTTTTTTTATTCTGCTAATTGAGTGTATTTGCAGTCATCCTATTTCAAATAAGATTTTTTTTAAGCAGAGTAAAAATTTCTGAAAAACATTAGTCAGCCAAGCTTAGGTCAGCTACTGGTAACATGTAACTCAGTACAATCTGCCATGTGAACTGTTGGTTGGCATCTAAATCAGCTCCCTCACTAGTTTTTTTTCTGCTAGTAAAGAGCGTGTTATGTCACCCTATAGGACAAAAAACAAGACCTGTCAAAGGGCAGACGAGTTTCTTATAATTCAGGAAATAACTGAAACTGATATCCAGAAAAGGCATGACACATGGAACTAGAACAATATAGCCCAGTGGACAAAATAAAGGGTTTAGTTCGAAATTCCAACATATATCACCTGAAGAAGGCGGGAGCGCACACAGCATGAATATGACAGTAAAGATGAGGATAATAGTCCGGAACAATGTAAATAGTGTAAATATTCTTCCCTGCATCAACTGGGAAAGGCATCCAACCCACACCAAGGAAAATACTGAGTGCCCTGACACCCCACCCTCCCCAAAGCACCGAGCAGATATAATAACAAACAACAGATGTTTACCCATTTGATATATTGCTTGTCAGTAAAAAACAAAACAACATTGACATACTGAGTCATAGTTTCTAATTTAATCTTTTAGTAAATTGCCTATAACGATGTTTATCACATTAACGGAACAACCAAGAGGCATTAAGGACATACTATGCAGATGCAAGATTTAATAAAGTCAGGCCATCATGATAAAAAAGACCCACTTGACATTTTTAGCCCTCACTAGAGTTGACTAATATTAGTTGACACTGCTTAAGATAAAAAAAAAAAAAATTTTTTTTAGGAAGTATAACTTATATGAGGTCGGGGTGGGGAGTGCGAGCAAAGAAACTATTATCATAGAAATTCTGGTTACGTATAGCAATTTTAATAGTGAAATTTTGAGACGAAGCTGCTAATTTAGTACTGCACTTAAATTTGTAAAGTCCAGGTACCAGGGATGAAAGCTCATCAGAACAATTTCTGTGAAAATATTTATAGATAAAGTATAGAGAAGCCACATTACAATGGTGTGAAAGTTGAGATGTCAACTTAAGACCAATAATGCTGCAGATTCTTTTGGGGATTTTAACAAGAATTTCTTGATATATAGCAGAAGTACCAGATCAAATGTAGCTTCAATATTCAATGCATGAACAAATGGCAAACTTATAAATTTGCAAAATAGCTTCCGGTGAGAAAAACTGTCTATCACAACACAGTGAGCCCTCTTTCCTAGCATCAGATCTAAAATGAAGAATAGACATTAAGCACCTTGACGAAAGCACTTTGTGAATTGTTCTCTTTAAAATGGTTGCCAAAACATTGGCTAATTACCAATTGATTCAAACTTTATTAGTAAATAAGGATTTTCTGATACTTATATATTATAATTATATATTATAAATTATATATTTTATAATTTAGTAAATGTTTATAAATTTAGGAATAAAAAATTTTTTCATATTTATTTCTTTATAAATTGGTCAATGATGAATATTGGATTGGATTGCATTAGTTGGTTCGTATTTTTAGAATGTTGTAAACAGAAAATCATTCTTGTAAATAAACAATTTAATAGGGTTTAATATTTTGTTGTTATTTCTCAAGAGCAAAGAAAATGTATAAATTCACATTCATGTGTTTGGGTTTTATTAAAATTTAATCATTGCTTTTTAAAACAATAAGTATTGTCGAGGAGTGGAGGTAGGTAAAATAATAGTGGTGTCAAGGGAAAAACCATCGTTTTTAACAGTTTTTTTTTTCAGAGACAAAGGTTAAAAGTTTTCCAATTTATGAGAACCTTTTCATTCTTCCTTATAGAACCAATCCCCTAAAAAAGTGAAAGAAAAAAGGTAGATTCACAAGTTCAGGGCAACAGCTGGTGACAAGCCCTCCCCTGCAGCCTATATGGAAAACATGTCTCCCTTGTGTAGGGCCTCACAAAGCAACTGAAAAAACAGGGAAAACTTTTCCAAAGTTTTGTTCACAAAACAAAGGAGGGCACATTTTTCTTTTATAAGATTAAAAAAAAAAAAAAACATATGGAACATCTACTCAAATATGGGTACCCACTAAAAATAATGTTTAAAGTGATAAAAATGCTGGATTAATGAATAAAAATTCATTACTTCTTTATAAATTACTTTGTCTACATTTCAGATATGAAACTGAACAGTTATCAACTTCCAGGAATCTAAACAAGAGGGATTAGCTTAAAAGACAGTATAGAACCTTGGAGGGCCCATTTTTCTTTAATAAGATTCCCCAAATATTCAGACTGTTAAACAAAAAATAGTTTCAAAATAAAGATATATTTCCATAGATATTTTTTTCTATACACAGAGATAAATTTTGAACCTTAACCTCAAGCCCGAAACAATAAAATGCTAAGAGGTCAACCAAAAGACCAACCAAGATAAGTTCGTATTAGACTAATATGATAACATGTAAACAGAAAATTCCTGTTTTGATGTATTATTAAAGGTTGACGAAAGAAACTCTAAACCATATTAAAGCAATAACACAAAAAAAGATTAAAAATGTTTAAGTTTTTTGCATATTCAGTTGCATTAAATACAACATAACTATATATATATAATTATGTAAGCCGAAAGCTCAGATTGGATTAAAAAAAAAAAGTATGTATCAATATTGTGATTTTCTTTCATTATTTAATGATAATGTTATTAAGATTATCAGACTATATGAAAAAAACTTACATAAAATATATAGACAACACTTATCTATATTATTTAATGAAACATGTATTAATATATATATATATATATATATATATATATATATATATTAAAATAATAAGAAAGAACAGTAAGATTTATAATCCAGTGTTCTTTAACAGTTATTTTTATTTTAAGAAAAAAAAAAGGCTCAATACAAATAGAGTAAAATCTTTGTGTATAAAAATATGAATTAAGCGGATGAATGGAAATGACTAAATTTTTTTTTTTTTTTAAATCATTGTAAATCCAGACAACTCACTGAATAACGGAAGTATACATTTTGTTAGCAGACACCCCACCCCAGCTAAACTTTAACTTGACTTTGTAAGTAACATATATTGGATACCTGTCTGGGGAAATTAAAACCCAGCCACCCCTAAAATTAAAATAGATTTTCCTTAACCTTATCAACTCATAATATCAATATTGTCTGCACTGATAAACTAAGCAAATTTCTTTGAAAGTTTATTCCTAACATCGCTTGACAATGGAACGAGACTATGGATTTTCAGTTTAATTTTTGTAATAAAATTTAGTTTCAGTTTTGAAACATGGAAATTGTGTTGTGATGGAATCATATTTTTAAAAAGAAAATAATATCTGAATGTAATGAGAACGAAAATAATATATAAATTCTAACGTTCACAGCATTAATTCAAAAGAGGGCACAATACTGATAGTAAAGTAATAATTATTTATAATTTTTTCATATAGACAAAAACAATTTACTCACTACAAAGATGCAAATTGTTTTTGTCTATATGAAAAAATTATATATATATAATCTCAGTAGCACAACTGAGTTTCAAGTCTTGTTCTGTGTAGTTATGTTTTTTTTTTTTTTAAATTTCGGCATCATCACATTTGATGGAACCAATTCCAAGTCACTCAAACATTAAATAAGGTGTCTTTTTCCATAGAGAACCTTATATTGAAGTATGGTTAATATAAAAAAATGAAATAAAAAATAAACACACAAAAATTTCTGTTTGGCTGTTTATATTATATCATTTTGATTGACTTGGAAACAAATGTAGCAACATTTGAAAGTACTTGAGAGTGGGGGATATATATATATATATATATATATAATTACTTCAAATGTTATTATAGCTTATTTGAAATAGACGCCTTATTTTTATTTATTAAAAAGCACGTATTACACCTACTGTCCAGCCTGCATATTCAAGAAATCTTATTAAAGAAAATGTGTTCTTTTCCAGAGATTGAACTTGTGCCCCCTTTTGTAGGGAGAAACAACCATTTGATCTGGTGTGCTTTGAAGAAATAAAATGACAGATTAAAAATAAATTCATTAATTCTTTTGAAATTGCTTTGTTTGCATTTCCGATGTAAAACTGAGCAGATATAGGCACTTGAATAATCTGAGTGAATGGGACGTGCTTTCTTTAAATAGGTTAAAAAGAGCTTTGTTTACTGTGAAGTCCTTTGTGGTTGAACAGTAAAGCATGCTGGATCAAACAGTAGTCCCCCCACCAAAAAGGATGCAGGTTCAATCCTTGTTGGCGGACACATTTTCTAAACTAAGATTTCTCAAATGCATAGATAGGCCAACAGACTTAATACACAATGTTTAATACTTAAAAACGGGGGGGGGGAGCTATTTCAAATAAGAAATGTCCACCATAATATTTGAAGTGATAAAAATGTCAGATGAAAAATAAATTCATTTCATTAAATATTTTTTATTTAATAGTTTTAAGCACAATTAAATTTATCCGATCTGCTCAGAAAAATAAAAATTGGGAAGAATGTATTTTTAGCAATTTTTGTAATTAACATTCAACCTTCTCAATCCACAGCATTTGTCAGAATCGAAAAATATCTCTCTCATTTTAAAAGGGGGTCCTGTTCATAATATAAATACAATGCCAAATCAATCTGACTTCTTACCGCCTAAACTCTGAAACTTTTTTCCTCAATAGGAGTAGATTGGTTCGCCTATCATCCAGTTCACACCCCTCCCTGATCTTTTGATCAGGTGTAGAGATTTATCCCTTGTTACCTGTTTAGGATTGGGTTTCCTGTTCCTTTTCAAGTCTACTTCAACTCTATACTTCTAATGTCTCCACCTAAACCCAGAATCTTTATTTATTATTTAGTTTTTCACTTTTTCTTCAATAGGAGTAGATAAGTTTGTCTATAATCCTGTTCACACTCCTTCCCAGTCTTTTGAACAGGAGACTAAGACTAAGTTTCCAGTTCCTTCTAAAGTCCACTACAATTCTAGACATCTCTGCCTTAACTCCGACACTTTATTTACTATTTATTTTTCCTCAATAGGAATAGATATGTTCGTCTATTGTCTGGATTGCACTCCTTCCTGGTCTTTTGAACAGGAGTAGAGGTTTATCCCTTGTTACCTGTTTATGATTGGGTTTCTGCTGCCTTCTCAAGTCAAACCTACTTGAACTCTATACATCTTACATCTGCACCTAAACTCTGAAACTTTATTTACTACTTCCCCCACCTCAATAGGAGTAGATAGCTTTGCCAATCATCTGTTCACACTACTTCCTGGTCTTTTGAACAGGAGTAGAGGTTTATCCCTGTTTAAGATTGGTTTCCATTTCCCTCTAAAGTCTTCTTCTCCTCCTCCTCCTCTTTTGCTCTCAGTGGGAATTAAGAAATCTTAGTGGGAATTAAGAAAAAGGTCAGCATGAATTATCAATGTGGACAGTTTCAAACGTGACATTTGTAAATAAAAACAAAATACAGATGACTCTAAGAAGTCAGGGATCAATTTGAAACTGTATTTATATTATGAACAGGACCCCTACTTCTAAAATGATTAAAAAGTCAATATTTTTAGATTCTGACGAAAGTCGTGGTTAGAGAAAGGTCTAACGAATGCTAATTTACAAAAATTATTCCGCTAAAAGTTTCCCTAGTTTTTATTTAATTGTGCCAAGTTTTATTCTAAAATGTGTATTTGATAATAAAAACACAAATTTTGTTGACACTTCTTAGCTCTTAAACAAATTTAACCATTCCTGGTATATATCATCAGAAAATGAAAAATGCTTACCGGAAGTCTTTCAGGATATTTTCTTCTAATCCGTGATGCTTCTGCTTGCCGCTCTTCTGCAAAAAATATTTTCAGATATTTGAAAATAATCTTTGTCATTTATATCCGTTGTTCTAACTTTCAAAAGACTGGCTTTAACAAACTGGCTACCTGAACCCTATTCCCACCCACAGCAAAATACCATACCTACCCACAACAATGGCTATGGATTAAATAGAAGGGTAAACCAAGCTCTTGAGTTTTGACAGCAACCAGTTTAAGAAAAGGAAAAATTCAAATTCCAGGCAATGAGAAACCTCTCCACTATCTTTCCCAAGAATTCATGACAATTCCCAGATAATAAAGGAAATGTTCTATACAGAGCTTTGGCTGCCAGCCAGTCTAAGAAAAACTTTGAATTCAAACCATGGAGAAGGTAACTGAAAACCACTTCACTATCATTCCCAAGAATCCTTGGCTATTCACAAATAAAGAAAAATCTGTGGAAGATCATAGTTGACTGGAAACTAAGAAGCCAAGAAAAGAGTTCTACAAGCAAGAAGTGCGAGCGAAGAAACTATTATCATAGAAATTCTGGTTACGTATAGCAATTTTAATAGTGAAATTTTGAGACGAAGCTGCTAATCTAGTACTGCACTTAAATTTGTAAAGTCCAGGTACCAGGGATGAAAGCTCATCAGAACAATTTCTGTGAAAATATTTATAGATAAAGTACAGGGAAGCCACATTACAATGGTGTGAAAGTTGAGATGTCAACTTAAGACCAATAATGCTGCAGATTCTTTTGGGGATTTTAACAAGAATTTCTTGATATATAGCAGAAGTACCAGATCAAATGTAGCTTCAATATTCAATGCATAAACAAATGGTAAACTTATAAATTTGCAAAATAGCTTCCGGTGAGAAAAACTGTCTATCACAACACAGTGAGCCATCTTTCCTAGCTTCAGATCTAAAATGAAGAATAGACATTAAGCACCTTGATGAAAGCACTTTGTGAATTCTATTCCCTATTCTCTAAAGGGACATGGTGTGTGCGTAAGAATTCAGATATAAATAAAAATTATGTCCGTAAAAAGACAGTATGAATAAAGACAAGAGGAACATTTTTTCTTTACAAATGCATTTTTTTCTCTGATGGACTTTATCAAGCTTCATAATTGATTTGTTTTCTACAGCTTATCAACACTTTGCAGGTTATTTAAAGCTAGCAAATATTTTTAGATTGGAATAATTATTTTTGGAGATAATAATGACTTAGTGAAACAAGTTTTAATTATTAACCCATAACAGTATTTTTTTTTGTTT
>OZ038519.1:20433475-20438809 GCA_964036315.1 Acanthosepion esculentum
CTTGGTTGTTTTAGTAACATTGCAACTGTTGTACTCTCTAGCCTTCTTCAGGGGTTTGTCATATTCTAACCTGGGAATATTTTAACCTAATTTCCCATGTTGGGAGATGGGTAGGCTGTCCATGCTTGTATTAGGTAATTCAACCTCGAGATGCTGCTTCTGCTCATTCCACCTGACCAATTATATCAATTATTATAAAAGTGCAACTATAGACATACCATTATGGCTGATAGAGAGGAGTGCAGATGGTCAATGATTCATTCCTGTTTATTTCACTAATCAAAGAAACATTACTAATAGTTAACAGCCAGTTATTCCTTTTGGTAAAATTTTTTTTTCATCAATTTATATTTAATGTGGATATGTGGGTGGTGTAATGGATAGCAGAATGAGAATTCTGAGAGCCAAGTTCTAATTCCAATAGAGTTTGTTACTTCCACTTATTCACAAATACCCTAGGGAAAGGTATGAATTCAGCTATCTCCTAACTATGGGTTAAATAATAGTGTAATCTGGGATCTGTAGCCTTGGTTGACAGCCAGTCCAGGAGGATAACTCTGAATTCAAAACCGTGTGTAGCCCTGGTGAACCTATGCAGCCAAGGAAACAATTGAAAAGTTCACGATGACTATGATCCCAACAACAGTCAAACTTCCTTTTTTTTTTTTTAAATATTCAACTAAAATTTATTTGGAAACATGTATCCAGGCAGATCTGAAAATTGCTTTATTCTCAAACTTACAGTATTTTAACAATGTTGCTCTAGCAAAAATTGAGCTAAGATGTGCCATGACACTAAACACAAATTATATATCTGAAAAAGGCTATAGAAGGGATCGACAAAAACTTTTGTGGTAATATCAAGAGAACAAATCTTTGAATGATTTAAAAAAAAAAAAAAAAAAGAAAAAGAAAAAAAAGGTACTTTCAACTTTTTTAAATTTTTTATTTACAACTGTTCAACTTCTATATCTGTCTATATTTCTGAGATGAGGTATTATGTACATTATTTACATTATTCGGACTATTGTCCTCATTTTTGTCGCCATATTTATTACAACATTTCGGCTGTTGTACGCTCCAGCCTTCTTCAGGTGGTTGGAATGTCGAACTGAACCCTTTATTTCGCTCACTGGGGTAGACTGTTCTCGTTCCACGTGCCATGTTTAATGGATGTCAGTTATCAGTTATCTCCTGTTAATTTTCCCTCTGAAAGTTCTCCACTGCCTTAACCAGGTTTTGAACTCACACTCTTTGCAATCAATATGAGCTCTGGTAAAAACTTGCAATGATAACAGCAAAAAAATTGCAATATGAGCACTGGTAAAAATGGTTGCTGAAGACTGAAGAGGTTTATAATACCCAGAAATTCATACACAGATGTCCTCAAGGACACATGACAAAGTGGATAAAGGCATTGGTTAGATCCACCAGTGACAAGACCCAAAGAGTGTGAGTTCAATACCAGAAAATTAACAGGAGATTACTGACATCCATTAAACATGGCACGTGGAACTAGAACAGTCTACCCCAATGAGCGAAATAAAGGGTTCAGTTCGACATTTCAACCACCTGAAGAAGGCCGGAGCGTACAACGGCCGAAACGTTGTAATAAATATGGCAACAAAGATGAGGACAATAGTCCGAAATGTAAATAATGTTCAACTTCTTTTATTTATTACTGAAAGGGGGCACATCGACAGATATATGAGTTATGTAACACCAAAGTAGTAAGTAAGTAGTAAAAAGGTGGACATTTTTATTTTTGTTACTAGTACTTTGATTCTGGTCTTTACATAAAGGTGAAAAAATATTGAATGTGGGAATGAAAGAAAAAAAAAATTACCATTAGAGAATTTTGAAATGGTAGACTCCTGTTGAATTTATAAAGTTTTAATATTCTTACGTATAATAAATTTTATAGAAATTAAGTGAAAATTATACATGAATTCAATTTCCGAAATACATGGATGGAGAAAGATAGGCTTTTTTTGCCACACCCACTTTCTTTTGGAAAGATGATAGTATGAATGAATGGTTCATTCATATGTTCCTGTAGGTGGGGCCATTTTGGCATTTTCGGACCAGACCATTTTAAATATGATTTTGTTAATAATTTTTCAAATCAAAGATATTTGTTTTTAATTTTTTATAGTTTTATTTGCAATTAGTTTTAGTTAGACGCAAGATTAAATTAGAGAGAAAGAACATTTTTTTGTTATGTCTTTTTTAAAAGTAAAACAGAAACACTACGTGTCTGCCGGCCGCATGCCAAAAAACTACGACTACTACAAAAACTAAATTACTAGAAACTAATTCTTTCTGGAAAAAAGTACTAGTATTCTTCAAACTTAAGAGACAGATCGGCTTAATTAAAAAGAGAATATTGATTGAAGTAAAAAAAAAAATACCGCGAGACTCTTCAGGAGTTGGTTGTTCGTTATCTTAACATTGTTGGTCCAAAAGACCAAAAATCTTCGATCAGCAGTTGAGTAAAAGGAATTTAAATTAATGTTTGTTACGAAGAAAATGTTTAAATAAAAATAAAATTATTGTATATATCCAATGTTTTCTTCTGTATATTCTTAAATGCTTTATGGTGCCACTAAAAATGAGTTTTCTTTCTCTCAGGTTTGTTCATTAGTTTCTATGATTCCTCGACAAGTACACGTAAAAACAAAACAAACGGTAAAAGATTGTCTTAAAGCCACTTAAAAAAAGTATTACAAATAAAAAGCATTTGCCATTTATTTGTTATCATCAAATGAACGAAGCCAAATCTTTTTTTTAATTTAATTTAAATCAGATGTAAAAATAAAATATCAGTACTGTAACTGTAACACTAGCACAAGTCTAAGATTTAAATAAATGAATAAAAATATCGAGCATTTCTTTGTGTGAAAAGTACAAGTCTTTTCAAAGTAAAAATAATTTCATTCGTTTCTTTGTGTCTAAATTTGGCGGGTGAATTAAGCAACAAATCTTTAAAAAAAAAAAACAAAGTTCGAAAAACGTGTCACGCGGACCTGGAGGGTGGGGGGAATGGCGCTAAACCAGAAAATACCAAACTGAAAAGGTTTTAAAACTAGAATCATTTTTCATTTAAAAATAAAAAGAATTTACGAAAAATTTATTTTAACTTAACTTTTTCTTAATCCCAAAGTCATGAAATATAAATTATTTAATTTTTAACTAAGTACAAAAAGTAAGTTTTCTTTTTTACTGTCAACAATGTAAAATTGAAATGTTTTTAATTTAATTAAAAAATTAAAAAAAAAACAATTCACATAGAGATTGTTTAGGTCTTCTTTAGTCTTAGAGAACTGATGGCTTTTTTGTTCTAGTGACTAGATCAAATATCGCAAGCAGCTTAAATTTTACCCCTTTTTTTCTTTATTGTCAACAGGAAACCAATATTCCGATCTTTAAATTCTGTTTGGATTGATTAACGTTTTAAAAGAAATGATGCTGTCAAATGTTTTAAACAAGATATATTCATTTAAAAAAAAAAGTGAAAGCGTGCACTTATGAAGAACTAGCAATCTATCCATGCATGCATGTAACACTCGTGTCTAGTGTAAAAAATGCTTGTCATCTTCCAGATTTGTAAAGGAATTTGGTTAAATTTCGACAGAAAATAAATAAATGCTTGCATGTAAATAACTAACAACATTCGACAACAATGCATTTTTTAAATGTTATTAAATTAATTTAAAAAATTACGAAGAATTTAATTTAACTGAAACATTTGGTTGGTACAACATCTCCCCCGAAGTGTGTCATGTCTGCGTGCGTGTGTGTGTGTTACACTCTACATATGTAAATAAAAAATGTGATTTTTTTTGTTTTACAAACTAGTGTTCATTTTTTTAAACAAACATCTATGTTACAATTCAAAATTCAAATAAATAAATGAAGATTTCACAAAAAAGGACATTTTCTTGGCTAATAGTAATATACTGATAAAAATGTTACAATGTTCTTTTTAATTTTTTTACCATAAGGAATTACTTTTCCTGTAGAAATTAATTTACTCTAGAATTAACGTCTAAGAACTAAATTATTAAAATTAACTTACATTTACAATATAGTCAAATTGTTTCAATCAATCCATTTCAAAAGGATTCATGACTTTACTTTAATAAATAAGAAAAGTAAATAAAAATAAACAAGTTTTATCTAGAAAAATCTAAATTACCAAAATCTGTTTTTATGATTTTTCTTTGCATGAGACAATTTAAATTTTGTTTTACAAGTGACAACAGTCTTTAAATGTTTTAAAGTCTGTAGCTAAAATTATATAAAAAAAGAAAGAAATTAAAATAGTTTCTCTTAAGTTTTTCTTTCCCCTTCCCGATTGTTATATTCAAAAGATAGAACAAACAAAACAGAATTTGAAAAAAATGCCAATATATACTTTTACATACCTAACGTGTTTTCTTCTTTATATTTAAACTTCATGTTGACAAAATAAAATCTTCCGTGAAAACAAAAGTTAATAAAATTCCTTTGTTTCTCTCTTGATATTTTAAAATTCACCGATTGTATAAGGAGAAAGTCAATAGAAACCCCCCCAAAAATTCACGTCTCTTCCAAAAAGTGGCCAATCCAATAATGTAACTTAAACGACAGTTGCTTGCCTCCTACCACTCTTGGTTTGTTCCTACTACTACTACTTTTTTCACTCCTACTCCAATTTTATTTCTAACTCTTACTTCGACTTGTCTTTTTTTCCTTAAATAAGTAAAAAACGTGTTCATTTTACTTTAGTTTCTGTTTAGTTTATTACATTAGCAACGTGAAATGTACCATTGTTTCTTTTTTTAAATATTACATTGACAAACTAGAATGAATTATTTCCTAGTTATTTATTATTAAACGTAGTTAATGTTTGCCACAAATATGGGTACTAGTGAGGATCGAACTCACTTCTCAAGACGAGTAACTGATTACCAAAACCTTACTACGTGGATATATCCACGGATTATATAAAGAAAGAATTGATTGTGAAGAAAGCTAAAAAGAAAGCCAAATTTGTTTTCAATGACTTTCTTTGTTATATCAGTTGTCTAAATTCAAGCCTGCTAATAATTTTCAAAATAAATCAGCAAATTTCATTTTCACTTTTTTTATTTTCTCTGAAACATCTTTGCTTCTCTAAAAACTTTTAATTGAAGTTTTATAAGCGGAAAAAAGTCGATATGTCTCATTCTAGAAAATAAGTACAACTAGAAAGTAAAAAATAAATATAAAAAATGATTTTGATGAGAGGATCAGAACTCAGTGACCTTTTAAATTTAAAACTTAATATTGCATTTAGCCCCCCCCACACAC